>CANSZD010003754.1:0-235000 GCA_947648045.1 Beta corolliflora | reverse complement strand
ATCTTTCGCTTATGTTCCTTTTCTCAAATCATCAAATCCATGTGTAAGCGATTCAAGACATGGGTATGCAATATTTGGAAACACTGAGAGCATCTCCCTTTAACGAGGTTGCGAAGAAGCATGAGGAAGCCTTAGTGTTATACGAGGGTATTGAAAATCTTAAAGGAAATCCCAACCCTTTGAAGCGCAAGATAGAATCCTATGTTAGTGCGGTCAAAGATCATCTGTGTTATTCTAGTATGAACACTAGACCAACTACAAGAGGGGGGGTGAATTGTAGTTGAGGAGAAATTTTCGATTTGTAATGCGGAATTAAAACAAACTTGAAATTAGAAAGAGACAAGCACACTAGATTTTTACAAGGAAAACTTCCTAGGCCCAAATAGGAAGAAAAACCTTGACCATGAGGGATTTTGACTCAAACTCTCTTTAATATAATAGGCCAAAAGACTCTCTTTTGTACAACCTATAACTGGACCTTCTCTGTTCCTCTAGGAACTTGTTCCCCAGTCACTCAGTTCCCCTTGAACTGATGACACTCACTCTTGACTTCACTCGAAGTCTTCTATCTTCTCTCTTTATTTCTCTCTCTTGAATACAAGGATATTCTATGAATTTTCTCTCACCCACACACTATGAAAATTACAATAATGAGTATGTTGAATAAAAGAGGAAATTACAAGAAAAACTTTCTAAGTAATAATTGACTTTTTCGCTTGAAAGTTCTCATCTTTTTTCTTCAAATATTTTCTTCTTATATAGCTGATGCAATTAACCTTCTTCTTCTGGACATGTTATGCTCCACGTTCTCCATTATGTGAGCGTGTAATGTTGTGGAGATCATGGCTCTCTTTTCGCTGCATTTTCTCCATGTTTAGTGCAACGGAAATAAACCGCTCCACTTATCCGTTAGTGGACTAACTTCAAGCAAGTCATGCGCAGGTTGGAGAAGTTAGTTGGAGAGCTTTAAGGACTTAGCTCCACATTTTATGCACCGCAATCTCCAACTGAATTGCTCGCACAACAACAGCAACAACAAAATATCTAATAACTTAAAGAATCTTTTATTCAAAGATTCTAAGTTACTAGATAAAAATTCAAAGTGCATTAAATAAATATCTTGACTTAGATTAAATAATTAATCTTTCTCCACAAGATATAAATGCAAAATTAAACATTACATTATTTTTGGTATTTTATAATTTTCACTAAATAAAAACTATATAGTAAAATTAACCTAAGTATTTGGCATCATCAAAATATGGAATACAACAATATTCCCCCTTTTTGATGATGGCAAATATAAAGCATATAAAAACAAAAAAAAAATAAACTAACTAGAGCAAAAGAATTAAGAGCTAATGACTTTAAAAAGTAAAACGAACAAAACTAACAAAAGACTAAGAAAATAAATCTAGCCCTAAACTAACAGAGAAAAACTAATACTAAATTAACATAAATCAGTCTTGAATATAAGGCAAAGAAAAATCCAAAAATCATCACCTAGAAACTAAGAAGACTAGAATTTGAATTTTTTATATGCCACTCTACTTCTTCCCCCTTTTGTCATCATCAAAAACAA
The DNA here is from genome assembly GCA_947648045.1 of Beta corolliflora. NCBI lineage: Eukaryota > Viridiplantae > Streptophyta > Magnoliopsida > Caryophyllales > Amaranthaceae > Beta > Beta corolliflora. Next base: position 233,418 of record CANSZD010003754.1, on the reverse strand, counting down.
TAAGTACCCAGCAGTACTCTAAGAGTGAATCATATACAACAATGTCAATGTGTAGTAGCTCAAACACTCATCTAATAATACTAGCCATCCAAACATTATAATGAGCATATGCAGATGAGATTAAAGCACATAGTCATGAAAAATACACAAACTGAGTTCAAGATGAAGACAAGAAAAAGAGAAGAAGGCACAAAGAAAGATAAGTAAGAAAAGAAAATATATAAACCAAAACATTTTATCACCAAAAAGGGATGAGTGATAAAAGATAGTAACAAGTCACCATTGTTTTAATACAAACCAACCAAAAAAGAAAAAATTATTGTTTCATCAGATTAAGTAGAAGGGAAGGGGATTAAGGATTGGAGGGCTTGGAAGGCTTGGGGCGAACAAGGAAAGAAGCGACCACAGCGTCAATCTTCTCCCGAACAGCTGATTCTCCTCTCTGCACTCCTGCTAGGATCTGCTCCTGCTGAAGATCAACACGGGCAACCCTTGCTTCAAGACCCTGGATTCTAGTGTGCAGGAGAGACAGAGACTCCTGAATTGTATGAAGTATACCATGAAGACCAGTGGTGGAGAGAAGGGGAAAATCAACAGTCCTTGATCCTGAAGGAGCTTGATCCTCCTCCGCATCAATATGAACAAAGACCCCGACCCTGTTCCTTGGGAGCCTTGGTCACAGAAATTCTTTGGCTCTTCCTCACCGACCTAGGTTCTTCAAAGATCGACCTCCTCCTCAAACTTCCTCTTGACCCCAGTTTCAACCTTCCCCTTAGGTTATGCTACCTTAAAGTCTAACATCCCACCCTGTACCCTGAGAGACAACCTGGATAAGGTCTCCTTGGTCAAATAATTATCAGGCTCTAGGTCAAAAGAGGTACTGGAAGGGAGTTTAATGTGATTCTTCTTGAGGATAACATAAATCAGATTTGCATACCCCACTTTGGTGTTGTGGGAGATGCAGTAGGAAAGGTGAGAAATCATTAAAGCAGGGAAGTTTATTTTTATGTTCTTAGCAAGGCAAAACATCAAGGAAAGATCCATGAGACTCGCTTGAGTCCTCTTGGAAGTCCTAGGCAGAATAAAGCGCCAAACTAAGTGAAACAAAAAATTTGTGAAAAGGAGAGAGATCTTTCTGATATAGGGACTGGTCAGACTCTTTGCCCCCAAAGCAACTCAAAATAGTAGCGTTTGAAGTCCCATTCACATTTAACTTAGCCCTTCCCTTCACATATTCCTTGTACCCCTCAGTAGATACATCAAATCATTCCCCTAAGTTCTTTTCATTGAACTTAACCAATTTCCCAGTGACCACACTTATGCATAAACCCTCGTTATTTTCAAACTTAGTAACAAACTCACTCATTTCGCTCTCATAAAGACCCTCATCAAAACTCAACACTGTGACCCATTTTTAAAACTTAACAAGATCAAGAAATTGACTCCACTTAACTTTCTTGCACCAGGTGAAATCAACACAGAACCCAATGATATACTTAGAGGATTTTGATTTCTTACCCCTTTTCGTAGGTACCAAGATTTCCTTTTCTTGCTCTGTTTCAGCATCATCCAAATCATCTTCTTTCTTTGGAGAGAGTACTTTATTTTCCGCTGAATTTGCTTGAGAACCCAGAGAATCTTCATTTGAGTTGGAAGATTCATTCTCGCTTTCGTTATAATCCACCAGAGGTGAAGATTTTTCAGTCGGAAAATTTTTTGTATCTTCAGAAGTTTTTCTTTTGGGAGCCATTTAGGGTTTTAGGTGAGAAAGATGAAGATGGCAGATTTGTGTAGAGAGAGAGAGAGAGAGAGAAACGCGGCTTTACAGAGGTAATGGTTTTGGGGTAAATGGGATTAATTGCCGTGTAAATTTTGGTTTGATTTGATGGGTTTTTATTTTGGGGCGGAATTTATGGGAATTGTGAAGAGGAATTAAATGTGGCTTTTCCCTTCCTTCTTTAAATCCGGTGAATGATTTTAGTTATAGGTCTGTACATGAACGTTGGTGAAACGTTGCCATTAAAAAAATATTTGTGGGGGATGAATGAAAGAGAATAATAAATGGAAGAAGAGAAAATAAAGATAATATTTACGTGGAAAGAAAGAAAAGAGTAGAAAGTGTGAACTCATGCATGTAACATGTTCAATCTATATGTACAACAACCTTTCTATTTTTACTCAAGTATATGCATGGAAAATAAGGGGAGTATTATGAAGACTAATGTGAGTCCTTTTCAATGACTGTGTAATGAGTGATTAAATTCACAAAATGTTGTTGGCCACTTAGTGTAATCATGTAACTAAGGGTTTTATTTGAAGTAGCACACTCAATGAATTCTAATCATCCCTAGCTCTAAGCGAATTTTCTCGAATTTATCTCTAGGAAGTGGTTTAGTCAAAATGTCAGCTATTTGATTTTCAGTTGGACAAAATTCGACTTTGACAAGACCTTTTTCTACATTATCCTTAAGGAAATGATGTCTAATGTGAATATGCTTGACCCTTGAATGATGAACTGGATCCTTAGAGATACAAATAGCACTAGTATTATCACAATAGATAGGAACACACTTAAACTTAATGCTAAAATCTCTTACTTGTTGCTTGATCCAAAGGACCTGGGAACAGCATGCAGCAGCAACCACATACTCTGCCTCTGCTGTGGATAAAGCAACAGTATTCTGCTTCTTTGAGCTCCATGACACCAAGCTTGTTCCTAGGTACTGGACAATGCCTGATGTGCTCTTGCGGTTAACCAAGTCTCCAACATGATCCGCATCCGAATAGCTTACTAGGTCAAACACATCACTTCGAGGATAGAACAAACATAAGTCATCGCTTCCTTTCAAGTACCTTAGAATTCTCTTAACTGCTGTTAAGTGAGATTCTTTGGGATTTGATTGGAACCGAGCACATAAACCAACACTAAAAGAAATATCGGGTCTACTTGCAGTTAAGTAAAGTAATGAACCAATCATACCTCGATATTGCTTCTCATTTACGCACTTACCATTTGAATCTTCATCTAACCTTGTTCCTGTTCCTATGGGAGTGTGGTTGGTTTTTGAGTGTTCCGAGTCCATATTTCTTGAGCAGTTCCTTGACATATTTTTGTTGATGGATCATTGTTCCTCTTTCAGTTTGTTTGATTTGCAATCCCAAAAAGAAGTTCAACTCTCCCATCATGCTCATTTCGAATTCACTACTCATTAGATCAGTAAACTCCTTACAAAGAAGATCATTAGTAGCACCGAAAATTATATCATCAACGTAAATCTGGACTACTAATATGTTTGTTCCTTTTGAACGAAGGAAGAAGGTTCCATCAACTTTACCTCTTATGAAATCATGTGAAAGCAGGAATTTTGACAACCTTTCATACCAAGATCTAGGAGCTTGTTTCAACCCATAAAGAGCTTTATCAAGTTTATAGACTTGATTTGGAAGTTCCGAATTTTCAAATCTAGGAGGTTGTTCCACATAGACGTCTTCAATTAAAAAATCATTTAGAAATGCACATTTGACGTCCATTTGGTACAACTTAAATCCCATAAAGGCAGCAAAGGCAATCAAAATTCTAATTGCTTCTATTCTAGCAACAGGAGCAAAGGTTTCATCAAAATCAATACCTTCTTGTTGATTATAACCTTTGGCAACAAGTCCCGGCCTTGTTCCTTACCACGCTTCCATGCTCATCAAGCTTGTTCTCGAAGACCCATTTCAGTCCTATGACCTTCTGGTTCTTTGGTTTGGTCTCCAGGTGCCATACCTTGTTCCTCTGGAACTCATTTAGCTCCTCTTGCATAGCGTTGATCTAATCAGCCTCCTTGAGTGCTTCCATATGGTCCTTAGGTTCTGTCATAGATAAGAAAGCGTGAAAAGCACAAAAATTCTTCAATTGGGATCTCGTTTGAGTTCCCTTTTCAATGTCACTTATTATCAATTCTAAAGGATGAGAATTTTGGTGTTTCCAAGGCTTTGGATCAATTCTCCTAGTTGCTTCTTGAGTTTCTTGAGGTGATTGATTCACTTGATCTTCTTCTGGATCAGGAGATCCTTGATCCTCCTGTAGCTTGTTCCTCAAGGGGATCAGGCACAGGGTTATTAGGATCAGGAGCTTGCTTCTTTTCTTTTCCTGCAGGGATTAGTTCCTCATCATTTTGATTAAACTCATCAGGGCGAGTCAAACCAATTTCAAAGTTATCATTGTGACTCTGTTCCTGCAGGGAGTTAGTCTCATCAAAAATAACATGGACACTTTCCTCGACACACATTGTTCGTTTATTGTAGACGCGATAAGCCTTACTACTTAAGGCATATCCTAGAAAAATAGCCTCATCACTTCTAGCATCAAACTTTCCTAAGTTGTCCTTTCCATTGTTATGTACAAAACATTTACATCCAAAAACACGAAAATAAGAAATATTGGGTTTTCTTCCTCTAAGTAGCTCATAAGGAGTCTTCATGGTGATTGGTCTTAGCATAACACGATTGATGATGTAGCATGCCGTGTTCACTTTGCCCCCAAAAATTCTTCGGAAGACCGCTTGCAATAATCATCGTCCTTGCCATATCCTCAAGAGTCCGGTTCTTCCTTTCGACTACACCATTCTGTTGTGGTGTTCTTGGAGCTGAAAAGTTATGATCTAAACCTTCATTGCTACAAAATTCATCAAACTTAGAGTTTTCAAACTCCGTACCATGGTCAGATCTTAAATGCTTTAATTTAAAACCACTTGTTCTTTGAATCTTTTTAGCAAAGGTTAGAAATTCATCAAACGTTTCATCCTTACTATGAAGAAAAATAACCCATGTGTATCTCGAAAAATCATCTACTATGACTAATATATATTTCTTACCGGATCTGCTTTGAATGCGTACAGGGCCATATAAGTCCATGTGAAGAAGTTCTAATGGACTTTGTGTGCTTACCATTTTCTTGGATTTGAATGAGGATCTCACTTGCTTGCCTTTAACACATGAATCACAAACATCGTGGTTTAGTGACTTAATTGTTGGTAGACCAACCACCAAGTCCTTCCCACTTAGTTTATGCAGAAGGGACAGACCACATCGTTTGTGCCACAGAAAAGGATCAGCTTCGATCACACTTAAGCATGTGAGATTATTCCTAGGAACAAGGTTAAGGTCAACCATATAGGTGTTCCCTTTCCTCGTTCCCTCAAGGATCTTGGTTCCTGTACTTTCATTGCTGGCTACACAAGACTCATTAGTAAACTTCACTGTATTTCCATTATCACAAAACTGAGATATACTAAGTAAACTATGTTTTAAACCCTCGACCAAAAATACATTATCTATGGAATGTGACTGAGATTTACCAATCTTACCAACTGCTACAATGTTTCCTCGTAAGATTGTCTCCAAAGGTCACGCTTCCTCCATTGAAGATTGAAAGTGAGAGAAATTTTGATCTATCTCCCGTCATGTGCTTAGAACAACCGCTATCAAGGTACCACAAGTTGTTCCCCCTCACTTCGATCAGTACCATAACAAACTAGTTAGTGGTAGGAACCCGGCCTAGCTTGGGTTCCATTATTGAACTTGAGCCTTTCTTAATTTTCCAAACCTGTTTTTACTAGGTACGTGTTCTTCTCAATACGTTCTTCTACGGTGGAACAAATCGGACACAATGTGACCACTTGTTCCCCACAGTAAGAACATATTTTACTACTTGGCATATCAACATATTTTTTCCTTTCGGTTTTTTTCACCATATACCCCGACAAATTGAAAAATTCACCATATACCCTCAATGTTTGAGATATTCACCATATACCCCGGAGTTTTCGAAAACGTTCACCGGATGCCCTTTTTCTAACCAGCCAGAACCGACCGTTAGCTTTATTTACGGTTTTGCCATCATTAAGCCCTAACCCTAAAATGTAAACCCTAATCCTAAACAATAACCCTAAGCCTAACCTACCCCTAACCCTAACCCCGCCCCCCCCCCCCCCCCCCTCCACCAGCCCCCCACCCCCAACCCCTCTCCTCCACCGGCGCAACACCCTCCCCTCTCCTCCACCGGCGCTCGCCCATCCCCCTCCACCGCCGATTTCCCGGCCCCACCCCCCTTTCGAATTCCCCGGGTCCCCACCCCCTCCCCTCCTCTGTTTTCGTCTGCCCAAAACCGGGACCTTGCGCACTCCCCTGCTCGAGATCTCACCTTGCGATTCCTCACACAAACTCCCCGAGTTCCGAGAAATCGATGCGGAAATTCAAAGGGGGAGGGGGCAATGGGGGGGGAGGGAGGAGGAGGATTTTGGGCGTCGATTTCGACGGGGTTACAAGGCGTCGATTACGACGGGGGGGGGGGGTGGGGTTGGGCTGACGTCGATTTCGACGGGGTGGGGGGGGGTGGCTGGGGTTCCGGGCTCGCGACGGGATGGGGGAGGGGGCCGAGGTGGGGGGAGGGATGGGGGCTGCGGGGGGGGGGGAGGGGGGGAGAGGCTGGCTGAGTGGTGGGAGGGTGGGGGAGGGGGTGGTGGGAAGGTTATGGTTTAGGGTTAGAGGGTTAGGGGTTAGGATTAGTGTTAGGGTTTAGGAGGTTACGGTTTAGGGGGTTAGGGTGGCAAAATTGTAAATAACTCTAACTGGTGATTTAACGTCCGTTACCAAAAATGGCATTTGGTGAACAGTTTTGAAAAATCAGGGGTATATGGTGCATATCTGAAACATTGAGGGTATATGGTGAATTTTTCAATTTGTCGGGGGTATATGGTGAAAAAACCGTTTTTCTTTTTGTTCTTCTTTTTGTGATTGAAATTTAGACCGTCTCTTCCTTTGTTTTGATACTTTTGTATCCATGTGACTGGGTCAGGAAGCTTGTTCCTTGAGGGCTTCAGTTTCTTCTTTAATACTGGATTTTCTTGAAAAATATTGTCAAAATATTTTTTCAATTTTTCAAAGAATATTTCCAGTTATTAGATGAAGAGACTGTTCCTTCAGGAACAAACAGTTTCAATTCTGCCAGTTCCAAATTCAAAAGATAATTTTCATTTTTGACTTTTTCAAATGCATCTTGATAAGCTCTACTCTTGTCAAAAAGTTCAAAGAATCTTTTTTCAGTATCACATTTTAGTGAGTTAAGCCAATTTGAATGATTCTTAGTGATTTTCAAGACATTAGTTAATTGATCTCTTTTTGCACATATATCCTTGTAATCATCTAAGATTTCTAGTAAAAGTTTTATTAATTGGCTTTTATTCAATTATGTAAGTTCCTCTTCAATGGCATTAAAACTTACCTTGGGGTTTGATGATTCCACTTTGTCTTCGATATTTGCCATGAGACATAGATGGGCAGTTTCTTCCTCAGTTTGATCCTGCTCCTCCTCTGAGTCAGACTCTCCCCATGCTGCCACCATGGCTCTCTTCATATCATTTTTCAAAAATGATCTTTGTTGTTCCTTGCCCTTCTCTCTGTTTCTTCCTTTTGCTTTCTCGTTTTCCCATTGAGGACATTCCTTGATGAAATGATCAAGGCCTCCACACTTGTGACAACTTAGCTTCGTTGGTTTCTTGGTAACCTTTCCTTTGTAGTTCTTGTTGAAGAACTTCTTGAATCTTCTAACAATCATTGCAGCTTCTTCATCATCAGTCTCAGAGTCTTCTTGTTTCTCAGACCTGAGAGCCAGAGCCTTAGGCTTTGATGATTCAGTTTCATGAGTTTCGAGATGTAATTCATGGGTCATCAAGGAACCAGCAAGTTGTTCAATGTTGAACGTTGTGAAGTCCTTGGTTTCCAATAGTGCCGTTGTCTTGGCCATCCACTTTTCATCTTGCGGTAGACTCCTTAGTACCTTCCGAACCTGTTCCTCTGGAGAGATTAACTTTCCCAGATATTCAAGTTCGTTTATAATGTTTGAGAAGCGAGTGAGCATATCTTGAATAGGCTCCTTTTGTTTCATGTGAAACAATTCATACTTATGCATGAGTGATACGCTCAAGTTACACGTAGTATTTACGTAACTTTGGGTGCACTTTGCTAAGGGTTTGATTGTAATTGTTAACATTCGTGTTTTATTTAACTCTTAGCGGAAGTTCGGAGTTTTGCGAGATAATTTGTGTTAACGTCATGTATTCCGAGCTTCCAAGGTGAAGTGCATTTGAGCCGAGCAAAGTCCAAGCATCACCGCAAGCCCAAGCACCGCATGCCTAGCAAGCTCGGCATCATCGCCCAGCTCTCGCGTGCACGTTCACCACCCGCATCGCATGCTCGCCTGGGCGGACAGCCCAAGTCGCCCGGCGCTCCATCATCGTAAGCCGGTGCGCGCTGAAGCAAGGCGCCCCAGCCCGGCGCTCCATCATCGCACGCCCGGCGCTCGAAGCACCGCACGCCCAAGATGCTTCGCCCGGCGCTCAAGCACCGCACGCCCAGCATGCTCGCCCAGCGCTCGAAGCACCGCACGCCCAGCATGCTCGCCCAGCGCTCGAAGCAAGCCTGCCCAGCTCGCAGCTCGCACCTCGCGAGCATGGTCGCACCTCGCGACCTTCCTTGCTCGCACCTCGCGAGATCCCTCGCACGGTGCGATCTCTTGGCTTGGCCCAGTTCTTCAGCTCGTGTTGGAAGGCAGAACACTCTTCGCACGGTGCGACCAGACTCGCACCTCGCGACCCCTAGGTCGGTCTAAATGTCGGCTGATTTTTGAGCTTTAGTATAAATACTAAACTTGATTTTTGGACCTAGGGGGCAGCGACCCTAAGGAGAGGGAGTCTCCAAAACTCCACTCCTCTCTTGTTGTCTTCTCTTTTTTAGTTTTTATTTTCTAGTTTAGTTTTTGTAGATTTCAATTATGGGATTGGCTTATGCTATGCCAATTGTAGCTTGAACCGTTCTTGAACGAGATTAATATGGAGCTTCAAGCATTATTGTGAGATCTTTCCTCTCTTTCTATTTTCTTTGATTATGGTTTAATTTCTATGCTTGCTTTCTATGATTTTTGCATAATTATGCTAGGAACGTTACTAGTTTGATTGTGTAATTAATCTAATGCTAGATTTAAGAATAGAATCGGATTGTTTTATTCTTTTATCAATTAGTAGCAAACTAGGGAGTAACTTAGATGCAGATCGTCTTGGTTATTTCTTGGGAAATTGAATTAAGCTGTTGAATGTTTATCGCTTGTATGACGTTAGCGGTGTCTGTTGGTTCTCTCGTGTTTATTGGCTTTGCTATTGGATTGAACTTAGACGCTATCGGACTAGGTTATCCTTTAGTTAGGGTTTTATAGTCACGCTGATCGTGCTATTCAACTAAGAATAAGGAGAATGCGAGATTGATTCTCAACAATAGATAATTATGGAAATAATTAGAGTGGAGGTTCAAGGATCGATAATGAATTGAAGTGGATGTTAATCGGATTCAAGATCTTCCCATATTGATTTCTCATTTTGTTTATATGCTAGTTAGTTTTAGTTTGTTCGTAAATCTACTTGAAACCCCCTTTTGTAATTAGGTTTCTCGGCCCTTAGCTTAGTCTAGGTTTTGAATCACGCTAAGTATTAAACTCGTCCCTGTTTCCCTGTGGATACGACCCCTACTTCCATTATACTAGCTTAGTGTAAAAGAGAGTAGGAGAAATTTTATCTTTGGCCGGGTGCGGTGCACACGACACATCCGCGCCCGCCCAAATTTTGGCGCCGTTGCCGGGGAAACGGTGTTACTTGTTTGTATTTAGCGTGATTTTTGGATGATATTGTTTGTGCTCTTTGTTTTTGGTTGACACTCATAGCGCTAACGATGCATTGCAAGAGTTCTTCTCAATCAATTTTGCAGGTACTTGAAGTGGAGATTGACATGGAACCACCATTGTCACACATGGAGCACAACCCAATGATTAAGCTTAAGGTATTAAGTCGAGCTAACGACTTTAAACAACAGCGCTTCTCGGGAGGCAACCCGAGACCCTTTTATTTTCTTTCTTTTCCTTTATTTTCTCATCAAATTTCCACCACCACAACAAATTTTCTTTCACCCACCGCCCACCCACTAAAAAGATCCACAACCAATCTTAATCCACTTGGAACCAAAATCCACAAAAGAAAACCCGTTGGGAGGAGTTCAATAGCTAGGAGTTGGTACAACTAGAGGGTTGAGATTGTTAATGTATCTTTTCGATCTCTTAAGCTAGGAGCAAATCTCAAAAATTCAAAACTTTTGAACTTGTCATTTGTTTGAGTGATTCGAGGGAGAGGGTTGTGAGTTGATTTATGAGATTTGAGTTGGTGTTGTTAAGAAATTTGAGTTTGACGGATTGTTTGGTCATGAGTTTTGAGCATTCGATCTTTGATTTACCCGATTTTCGATTTTCTCCCCCCATTTTCAGTTTACTTTTTCTTCTAATTGTCGACACATTGAGGACAATGTGTAGTTTAAGTAGGGGGGAGGGTATTCTCATTCTCATGTATCTATGTTGTATATATTACTTTCAATTTGAAAAAAATGAAAATGAAAAAAAAAATGAAAAAAAAAAAGAATATAAAAAAAAAAGTGATGAAAAGAATCCCGCTGAGTTGAAAACCCGCAAGGGCGGGCGACTCGGGCAAAAATGGGGGCCCGGATAGGTTGAAAACCCGAAAGGGCAACCTATGCAAAAAAAAGTGGCTTATATTGAGCGGGTAAGATGGTGAGATGCAACCAAAAAGAAATGTGTGAAGCTAGGATGAAAACCCGAAAGGGCTCCTAGGCAAAATGAGAGATGAAAGAGAGAATTATATACTTTGAAAACTCATTTGCCGGAGATGGTGTCATAAGGTGGAAAGCGTTTTCGGGTTGGGTTGGTTATTTCATCCTTGATTTTGTGAAGATTTGTTTTGGCTTTCACATTCTTTTGGTTGATTGTTTGTTTTTGGGAGTAAGCATGGAATTTATCCCTTTTTGTCTTTGTTCCATGGCTTGCTATTCTAAATTAGTTGTAGTAGTAGTAGTTTTAGTTTATCTTTTGAGGTTTTAGGCGAGCTGTCATTTTCATTGTGGCGTTTGAGTGAGTTCAACTCCTTTGAAATCCTTCAGGATTTGAGCTCACATTTTGGTTGTCGTTTGCTGGTTATTGTTGTTGTTACGTCTTTATATATTTCAGGTGAGCTTGAATCTAAGTGTGGGGGAATCATCATCCCTTACGTTTAGGTTTTGAGCGTATTTTGTTAAGATGTGATGATGATGATGTAGTTGATGGGGAGTGTAGGTTGGTGTCGATAACTTGGGCGATGATTTAATTGGTATTTCTCATTTTTGAGTTTGCTCGAGGTCGAGTAAAGTCCAAGTGTGGGGGTATTTGATACGCTCAAGTTACACGTAGTATTTATGTAACTTTGGGTGCACTTTGCTAAGGGTTTGATTGTAATTGTTAACATTCGTGTTTTATTTAACTCTTAGCGGAAGTTCGGAGTTTTGCGAGATAATTTGTGTTAACGTCATGTATTCCGAGCTTCCAAGGTGAAGTGCATTTGAGCCGAGCAAAGCCCAAGCATCACCGCAAGCCCAAGCACCGCATGCCTAGCAAGCTCGGCATCATCGCCCGGCTCTCGTGTGCACGTTCACCGGCCCGCACGCATGCTCGCCCAAGCAGCAGCCAAGTCGCCCAGCGCTCCATCATCGTAAGCCAGCGCGCGCTCGAAGCAAGCTGCCCAGCCCAGCGCTCCATCATCGCACGCCCAGCGCTCCATCATCGCACGCCCAGCGCTCGAAGCATCGCACGCCCAGCATGCTCGCCCAGCGCTCGAAGCAAGCCTGCCCAGCTCGCAGCTCGCACCTCGCGAGCATGGTCGCACCTCGCGACCTGCCTTGCTCGCACCTCGCGAGATCCCTCGCACGGTGCGATCTCTTGGCTTGGCCCGGTTCTTCGGCTCGTGTTGGAAGGCGAGAACACTCTTCGCACGGTGCGACCGGACTCGCACCTCGCGACCCCTAGGTCGGTCTAAATGTCAGGTGATTTTGAGCTTTAGTATAAATACTAAACTTGATTTTTTGGACCTAGGGGGGCGGAGCCCACAAGGAGAGGGAGTCTCCAAAACTCCACTCCTCTCTTGTTGTCTTCTCTTTTTAGTTTTTATTTTATAGTTTAGTTTTTGTAGATTTCAATTATGGGATTGGCTTATGCTATGCCAATTGTAGCTTGAACCGTTCTTGAACGAGATTAATATGGAGCTTCAAGCATTATTGTGAGATCTTTCCTCTCTTTCTATTTTCTTTGATTATGGTTTAATTTCTATGCTTGCTTTCTATGATTTTTGCATAATTATGCTAGGAACGTTACTAGTTTGATTGTGTAATTAATCTAATGCTAGATTTAAGAATAGAATCGGATTGTTTTATTCTTTTATCAATTGGTAGCAAACTAGGGAGTAACTTAGATGCAGATCGTCTTGGTTATTTCTTGGGGAAATTGAATTAAGCTGTTGAATGTTTATCGCTTGTATGACGTTAGCGGTCATTTGGTTCTCTGTGTTTATTGCTGCTATTGGATTGAACTTAGACGCTATCGGACTAGGTTATCCTTTAGTTAGGGTTTTATAGTCACGCTGATCGTGCTATTCAACTAAGAATAAGGAGAATGCGAGATTGATTCTCAACAATAGATAATTATGGAAATAATTAGAGTGGAGGTTCAAGGATCGATAATGAATTGAAGTGGATGTTAATCGGATTCAAGATCTTCCCATATTGATTTCTCATTTTGTTTATATGCTAGTTAGTTTTAGTTTGTTCGTAAATCTACTTGAAACTCCCTTTTGTAATTAGGTTTCTCGGCCCTTAGCTTAGTCTAGGTTTTGAATCACGCTAAGTATTAAACTCGTCCCTGTTTCCCTGTGGATACGACCCCTACTTCCATTATACTAGCTTAGTGTAAAAGAGAGTAGGAGAAATTTTATCTTTGGCCGGGTGCGGTGCACACGACACATCCGCGCCCGCCCAATGAGCATATCGATCTTTGATTGTATCACTTCGCTTGTTCCTTCATGAGTAATTTAAAGGAGTTCCCGCATTTGCTTTGCAGTTTTGCATCCCATGACTCGATTGTGTTCATGGGGACCAAGACCGCAATGGAGTAGCTTCTTAGCCATGTTGTTCATCTCCATTTTATCGAAGTCCTCTTTGTCAAATTCGGCAAGGGGTTTTGGAACCAACTCCCCTTTCTCATTCTTCTTTGTGACTTCAAAGTCATCGATTTCAATTACCTTCCACACTTGGTAATTTTCAGCTTTAATAAATATCTCCATACGGTTCTTCCAGTATGGATAATATTTGCCATTGAACATGGGTGGGCGCTGAGTTGAATACCCTTCATCAAGCTTTTCTCCCGTCGTGTTCATTGTTCCAGGTACAATCTCCTCAGTGTTAGCTGATTCTGGAGGTACTAGGCTCTGATACCAATTGTTATTCTAGTATGAACACTAGACCAACTACAAGAGGGGGGTGAATTGTAGTTGAGGAGAAATTTTCGATTTGTAATACGGAATTAAAACAAACTTGAAATTAGAAAGAGACAAGCACACGAGATTTTTACAAGGAAAACTTCCTAGGCCCAAATAGGAAGAAAAACCTTGACCACAAGGGATTTTGACTCAAACTCTCTTTAATATAATAGGCCAAAAGACTCTCTTTTGTACAACCTATAACTGGACCTTCTCTGTTCCTCTAGGAACTTGTTCCCCAGTCACTTAGTTCCCCCTGAACTGATGACACTCACTCTTGACTTCACTCGAAGTCTTCTATCTTCTCTCTTTATTTCTCTCTCTTGAATACAAGGATATTCTATGAATTTTCTCTCACCCACACACTATGAAAATTACAATAATGAGTATGTTGAATAAAAGAGGAAATTACAAGAAAAACTTTCTAAGTAATAATTGACTTTTTCACTTGAAAGTTCTCATCTTTTTTCTTCAAATAATTTCTTCTTATATAGCTGCTGCAATTAACCTTCTTCTTCTGGACATGTTATGCTCCACATTCTCCATTATGTGAGCGTGTAATGTTGTGGAGATCATGGCTCTCTTTTCGCTGCATTTTCTCCATGTTTAGTGCAACGGAAATAAACCGCTCCACTTATCCGTTAGTGGACTAACTTCAAGCAAGTCATGCGCAGGTTGGAGAAGTTAGTTGGAGAGCTTCAAGGACTTAGCTCCACATTTTATGCACCGCAATCTCCAACTGAATTGCTCGCACAACAACAGCAACAACAAAATATCTAATAACTTAAAGAATCTTTTATTCAAAGATTCTAAGTTACTAGACTATTAAACATACCATATTATAAAAATTCAAAGTGCATTAAATAAATATCTTGACTTAGATTAAATAATTAATCTTTCTCCACAAGATATAAATGCAAAATTAAACATTACATTATTTTTGGTATTTTATAATTTTCACTAACTAAAAACAATATAGTAAAATTAACCTAAGTATTTGGCATCATCAAAACATGGAATACAACAATCTGGCTTTAGAAGAGGCTGCCTCAAAGTGTCAACGATCTGAACAAGTAAAAGAGAAGATATTGCTTCATAAAGAGGCGCTTAAGAAGGCTGAGCTTGATTATGATGAGATTGAGACAGAGCGTCTGGTACTTCTAAGAGAGCAATCTTCCAACAAGCTTCAGATCATGGAACTTGAAACTGAATTGGGGACAGCTCGTGACAAAGCAAACGACTTGACAAATAGCTTAGAGGCCAAGGGGATTACTTTAACATCACTTGCAGCGAAGGTGGAAGATCACAAGAAAGCCTTGAGTGAGCTAGCAGCTACCCCTGTTTTAAATACTGATAAAATCCGCGATCTTGATGAGGGCAAGAGATGGTTATTGGAGCTCTAGTCGTCACTCACTCACTTGGGAATGCATAGACTTAGATTGATTCCCGTTTTTTTTTTCCGTGTGTTTCTTTTTATTCTAGTTTTATAGATAGTGTGTTATTCATATTTGCAATAAGATTGGCCACATTCTTTGTCTTATAATTATTTAAACGTTCACAGTTTATACTCTTGCGGGCCAGAAGTATTGCATTTTTTTTGTTTCGCCATTCACAGTTTATACTCTTGCGGGCCAGGAATATTGCATTTTTTTTGTTTCGCCGTTCACAGTTTATACTCTTGCGGGCAGGAGTATTGCATTTTTTTTGTTTCGCCGTTCACAGATTATGCTCTTGCGGGCCAAGAGTATTGCATTTTTTTTTCGCCGTTCACAGTTTAGACTCTTGCGGGCCAGGAGTATTACAATGATTGCAATATTTTTTTTTGGTGTGGCTGCACTTGAGTTTTTTTTTGTTACCCAAGTTGCCTACGTACTTGCAAAAGAATTATCAAATCACTTTTACAAGATCAAGCCAATGTAGTTCAAGTTTACATATATTTTCTTTCAACATATGCAGTTTATCCTCTTGCTTAGGAGTTGAACAATGCTCTCAATTTTCATGAGTAGTAGCGCTTCAGAAACTTGCCATTGATAGGCCCTATACGTAATCCTTCGACGTCAATAATTTTATACGCCCCATTAGTGTATACCTCTTTGACAACGTATGGGCCATCCCATTTAGAACTGAATTTACTTCCTGTCTTGCGAGAAATAATGATGGGTCTTTTAATGGCTAGGACCATGTCCCCAACTGGA
This sequence comes from Beta corolliflora, assembly GCA_947648045.1. Lineage (NCBI taxonomy): Eukaryota > Viridiplantae > Streptophyta > Magnoliopsida > Caryophyllales > Amaranthaceae > Beta > Beta corolliflora. The sequence continues at coordinate 217,787 of CANSZD010003754.1, read as the reverse complement.
AAGGAGTCGGGTCGAACTTTCTTATTGAAAGCGCGTGACAGACGAGCTTGGTAGCACTCAGATTTTCGTTGTGCTTGGAGTCTTTTTTCGTCAAGCGCCTCCAACTCAGCAAGTCGGAGTTTATCAATTTCTTCAGAAGTCAAGTCTTCCTGTATGGCAATGCGCAATGATGGAATTTGAAGTTCCAAGGGGAGAACGGCCTCAACGCCATACACCAACGAGTATGAAGTTGATTGTGTTGCTGATTTATATGTCTTCCTGTATGCCCATAGAGCTTCCCCTATTCTTTCATGCCAATAACGTTTGGACTTGGCAACCGCTTTGCTCAACAAACTACAAAGTGTCTTGTTGAACGCTTTAGCTATACCGTTTGCTGGTGCATTGTACATTGACGATCTATGTTGGGTGAATTTAAACTTCACACATTTACTTTTCATCAATTTATTGTAAAATGGTGTCCCATTGTCAGTGACAATTCTTCGGGGTACACCATATCTGTAGATGATGTGAGTACGAATGAAGTCAACAACATTCTCCTTCTTTACCTCGCGTAAGGGGATGGCCTCTGCCCATTTAGAAAAATAGTCAGTCGCTGCCAAAATATATGATTGCCCGACGAGATGATTTTGGTGTGATTGGGCCGACTACATCAAGTCCCCATGCTTCAAATGGCCAAGATGCGACTGTGGGGTGTAATGGCTCTGGAGGTTGATGAATGAAGTTAGCATGAAATTGGCAAGCTTCACATTGCTTTGCTTCTTCATCTCAGAGACATCTTAACCAAAGACCATGAAAGGATCGTCGATAAAGAGTCCCCTTATAATATATAAACCGTGAGGCTCGACGACGAATCTCTGTCTTATGTTTTGGATCACTTGGCAATTTTTTATGTTCCAAATAATCTATAATTGGTTGACGCCAATCTTCCTTGTCGATTTGATAGACAAGAGATTATGTCAACTTCTTCAGCATATTCTTCAACATCATCATCAGGAGCGACAACCCATCGTTTACAAACGGGTACATACATGATTTCTTCTGCCCCCAGTGCCAAAGTGGCTGCAAGCCCAGTGAGCGCGTCAGCCATCTTGTTGGCACTCCTTGGAATATGTTCTAACTTGACGGTATCAAGTTTGTCAAGCAATTGTGACGCTTGCCTTTGATAAGGGATTAGATCATTCTTTTTTACTTCGTATTCACCCGACAATTGTTTTAGGACCAATTGGGAGTCCCCGTGAATGTCTAAGTCTCTAAGCCCCATTTCAATTGCCATTTGGAGGCCTATTATGAGTGCTTGGTACTCAGCCATATTATTGGAGCACAGTTGAGTTAGCACAAAAGAGTATGGCAGTATATGCTTTTCTCGGAGAAATGAAGACAACTCCGCTCTCCTGCACCCGTCATGACGAGCGGCGCGCCGTCAAAGTACATTTTCCAAGGTGGGAGTATTTCAATGAAAAACACATCTTCACTCGCGGATCGTCGTAAAGCTCCCATTCTGCGGGGACTGGTGGTGCTGCAAAAGTCCGCCATTGCTTGCCCCTTGACAGCCTTTTGCGGGACATACACAATGTCATGTTGTTTTAAAAGCATAGCCCACTTTGCAAGTCTGCCAGACAACACGGGCCTTGAGAGAATGTATTTTATCGGGTCAGACCTCGAGATGACATGAACCGTATGAGCCTGCATGTAATGCTTTGATTTTTGAATAGCAAAAATCAAAGCAAGGCAAATTTTTTCAATAGGTGAGTAATTCAATTCAGCACCCACAAAAGTTCGGCTCAAGTAGTAAAGAGTTGTCTCCTTACGATCTTCTTGCTCTTGAGCGCACATTGCCCCCAGAGATCGCTCCTGTGCTGCGATATAAAGGATGAGTGGTATCCCTTTTACTGGTGCCCCTATGACAGGGGGAGAAGACAAGTACTTCTTTATACTTTCGAAGGCTTTTTTACATGAGTCATCCCATTTGAACGGGGCATCCTTTTTCATGAGATGGCTGAAGGGATGACATCTTCCTGCTAGATTAGAAATAAACCTTCGAATGTAATTGAGACGCCCTTGGAGGCCACGTAACTCCTTGAGGTTCTTAGGTTCGGGCATCTCTTGGATTGCCTTAATCTTTGCTTGGTCAATTTCAATACCCCTATGTCTGACAATGAAGCCTAGAAACTTTCTTGAGGTGACGTCAAATGCGCACTTGAGGGGGTTCATTTTTAATTGACATTTTCGTAGTCTTTCAAAGACTTTACGGAGGTCATGCAAATGATTCTCCTTCTTCTTAGACTTTTCCACCAAGTCATCTACATAGCACTCCACAATTTGATGCATCATATCTTCAAAAAAATTCTGCATTGCACGCTGATACGTAGCTCCGGCATTTTTCAAGCCGAAAGGCATGACTTTGTAACAAAATATCCCTTTAGGGGTACGAAATGCATTTGCTTCTTGATCTTCAAGAGCCATGTGAATTTGGTTGTATCCAGCGGTACAATCCATGAATGACAAAACCTCATGACCAGTGGTGGTATCAATCATGATTTCCGTTACTGGGAGTGGAAAGTCATTCTTCGGACACGCCTCGTTCAAGTCGCGGAAGTCCACACAAACTCGTAACTGACCATTTTTCTTTCGTACTGGCACAATGTTTGCTATCCAAGTAGGATACTTGACTTCGCGAATAAATCCTGCATCAATGAGCTTGTTTACTTCTGCCTCAATTTCAGGAATTAATACTGGCCTGAAGCGTCTTTGGGATTGGTTCTTTGGACTGACACCTTTTTTGATGGCTAAGCGATGGACATCGACTTTTGGGTGAGTCCTGGCATCTCCTTATAACTCCATGCAAATACGTCTTTGTAGTAAGAGAGTAACTTGGAATATTTTTGTTCTTCCTGTTGGGTAAGAAAAGCACTGACGTAGACAGGGCGTGGCTCTTCTTGAGTTCCAAGGTTTAACTCTTTTAACTCATCAACGGTGGCTTGCCCCCCATCTTCAATAGTTTTAGGAGCCTCATCTATTTCCATCTCCTCGTCACTTTCAGGAGCCTCATGCCCTGTGATATGGTTTGAAGAAATAAATTCAACATCTTTTTCTTTTTCTTGACTAGACGAACTCCTTTGGTTTGTTAACACTATGACACGACCTTTGGCTTTCAAGGGTGCATGTTCGATGATGTCTACCACCTGTGTACGCCTCATGCGAGATGGGATAACACTTTGAGGTGCGTCATCGCCTTTGACTTTATTTTTCCCTCTTGTGATGCCACTTAGTACTGACCCTCTTTGTTGTTTATCAATTGAGGTCGATGCACCAAGACGTTTAAAGACAGATGCTTTCTTCTTAGAAAATCGAAGATTTTGCACGGGTGTTTGTGTTTTTGATTTTGCACCTTCATTTAGCTCGTGTCCACCAAGTCCGTCAAAAACCGATGTATGGTCCTTTACGACGAGCGGCATGATCGATCAAAGACCGATATATTTAGGCGAGGCACACTATCTTCACTGTCGACTTTCTCCGCAGTAATATACTGCGAAGAAGAGGTTGTCCCTCTACGCCGTGCGGAAATTTTGATGGGTGTTGGAGTTTCAAATCCCAAGCCTACTTTAGTCGGACGTACCTCAACGCCATACTCTTGCAATTTCTTTTATGTGTCTTTAATTCCATGAGGATCAACCTCAATGACATTCCCCATGGGAGCTGGATTCTCGAAGTCATAACCAGACTTCGCCAAGAGTTTATAAGCATTTGGGTCAAACCTACCCTTGTTAAGCCATTTTCTCCTAGATTGATCAACAGATTCTGAGGTTGGAGGCTTAGCAAATTGATTGTGGTTGGCTCTAGGTAAAGGAACAACCACTTCTTGCTTTAAACATTGAAGAGTAGTCTCATCTACTCCTTTTTCTTTCTTTGGCTCTACTTTCATAACCTGACACCCTCCAAAAGGTGACTCCCCTTCCTTACGACGTGATTTAGGAATGTATCGCAAGACTGGAGTCGTTATTGCCTTCTTCATTGCTTTAATGGGTTGAGCAACAACTTCTTCTTTTATCTTTTCTTTGCATTTTTGTTGTTGCATCTCAGTGGTGGTTGACTCACTAGAGCTTGAAGACGAGGGAATATCACCATTTTTATTTGTATCCCTTTTCCCTGTTGAATGAATTCTAGATGCAACATTTCACTTGAGGGTTCCTCATCTACAAAAAAACTTAGCATCGGCAAAGTATGAATCTGACGTGCTAAAGGGTTTGACATCCCCATTTATTTTCTTCTCGCCTCCACGATAAATTTTCAGGCATTGATGGAGGGTCGATGCGACTACCCCATTTTCATGCAACCAAGGTCGTCCAAGCAACATTTTATACGACGTCTTTGTATCTATGACATGGAAGAGAGTAGATGATGTTAACTCTCCCATCTCAAGGTCAAGACGTATTATGCCTATGGTACGCTGACTGTTCAAGTTGAATCCTTGGATCATTAGACGACTATCAGAAAGATCTTCCATAGTGATCCCTAAATCAGTCATGGTGGATTTTGGCATGATGTTGACAGCTGAACCTCCATCCACTAAGATGCGATTCACTCTTTGGCCAAAAATGTAACCAGAGACGAACAAGGGTCGGTTGTGAGGTTTTGAACCCAACAATAAGTCTTCATCAGTGAAGGCTAAGGCAAAATTACATGATGCACATTTAGCCGAGCTTTCTATTGGCTCTCCAGCATCCTTCACTTTGTCAAGGTATAATTTTGGGTGTTGAAGTGCAAGAGCCACTCGTCGACACATTTCTCGAGGCAAATGAAAGATGCACGCGCGAGCCAATATCTTTGGATCTATCTCCGTCCCCGAATCTTTGAAGTTTACTTTAACGGAGATTTCATTTTCTTTAACGAGGCTCTTGATCCTCCTCCTCTTCTTTTTCTTCTTCATCCTCATCAAATGAGGTAGCATTAACGATAGCACGTAGTGAAGTAATCTTCAGGAAAGAATTCTTCTAAGGTTACAGGGGAAAGTGGATCTCGTTCGAGCAAGTCAATTGGCAGTACCTGCTGTTTGGTATGCTTTTTTACTTTTTCTTTCATTTCGAGCGTTTTGAGCCCTTTCTTTTTTGATGCTTTTTCTTACGACAAACAGACTTTGGTTGAGGCTTTGACTGTCGTCTAGGCCTCCTTCTAGTGACCAACGTCCACCCTTCGTCATCCTCTCCATGTTGGTTGTCAGTTGGGACACTGTGCTCAACAGATGGCACATCATCAACGTGGAGAACCGGTCGCAAAGCACATGTACAATGCCGGCTCTAAACTCCCAAACCTGCAGAGTTTGAGCCTCCCCAATAAGAATCTAACATCGCGGAGGCGTGATTAGCTTCGAAGAACTTCACCAAAATCCAAGTACAATTTTCCCATCCTTTGTAAGTTGCATAATTCTCTCCTTAAGTGTTATACACTTTTCTATGGGATGACTAATCAACCTATGATACCGACAGTAGTTAGGATCGGAAGTCTTACCGACCTCTGCAGGACGCTTAGCTTCGGGCAACTCAATAACTTTGTTTTCAAGCAAATCATCCAACATCCCTGATAAATCAGAGTCTGGAAATGGATATTTCTTTGCTTGGAGTTCTTTCAAGGTTGGCCTATTTTTCCTAGGTTCTTGAGAAGATGAACCCTTATTCTTTTCAGTGCCAGCCTTGCTAGAGATCTTGATAGGCGAGGAGGTAGTCGTGATTGACATTGACTCCTTAGTCGAACTTTTGGCAGTCTTGTCAGTCTTCTTAAAATCCTTCTTCTCTTTCTTGTATTCTGAAGAAGTGTTGCCTTTGCCTCTATTGTTGGCAATGGTAAGCTCCATGTCATGAGCTCGCGTAGTCAATTCTTGAAAAGTCCTAGGCTTTATTCCTTGCAAGATATAAAGTAAGTCCCAATCCATTCCTTGAATGCACATCTCAACAGCAGAGACTTCAGTTAGGTGATCTTTACACTCTAGACTCAATGCGCGCCAACGATTGATGTAATCGATGACTGGCTCATCCTTCCACTGGTGAGTCTTAGTCAGCTCAGTCATACTGACAATACGTCGAGTGCTATAGAACCTGTTCAGGAATTCCTCCTCCATTTGATCCCAACTGTCGATGGATTGTGAGGGTAAATTTGTATACCAGTCCAAGGCCATGCCTTTAAGAGAACGAACAAATTGTTTGACCAGGAAATCATCTGTGGTACCAGCATTATTGCATGTTTCCACAAAGTGGGCAATGTGTTGCTTAGGATTTCCTTTCCCATCGAATTGCTGAAACTTGGGGGGTTGATAGCCAAAAGGCATATGCAGCTTATCGATCCTTTTGGTATAAGGCTTCACATAGCGATGACTGCCTTGAGAACTTTCTCCAAGTTGATTTTTGACAGTGTGAGCTATCAATAACTCAAGTTGTCGAGTTGTAGGTGGGCGGCGAGCGTCATCACCACTATCGTCTTCGCTTTCCTCCCCACGCTGTCTTGATGCTGCGTCGCCCTCCTCAAGTTTCTTATTGAGGGCAGCGATTTGCTTATTTTGGAGTCGGATTTGAGCATCTTTTTCTTCTCCATCCTTCATTAATTTTTGGAGTAGGTTATTCATTTCGGTTCCTCAACTGTCTTACCTGAGGTCACCATAACAGCAGCAGTGTTTGACTGTGAAGACAGCAAGGGTTCCTCTAAGTCGGAAATCTTTAAGGGTCATGAGACAACAAGATCATCACTTGTTTCATTGTCACTCTCTACATTGAGTGGATCAAAGAGAGGGCTAGTGTGCACGATCAGCCTGTCTGACTTACCAGATGAAAGATGCTTCCATATTTGAGAAGCAATAAATGATGGCTCGTGATCAGCCAAAGCAGTTGAGCCAAACACAGGGGTTTCACATTCCTTGTGTGAATCAGGCATGATAGATGATTCAGCAGCAGCAGGCTTAGAGAGCTTTCTCTGCCTAGTAGGAACGTTTGCAGTTCGAAGCTTAGCAGCGGCGCGGCAAAGAACAACCTTTTCATTCCTCTGGTGCGGAAACCAAGAGTCATGTCATCCATGAAGTCACCCAATGTTACAGATTTTCGTAGGGTGTCGAAAGAGTTTTCAGAAGATTGAGAGATGTTCTTGCTTGAGGCCATTTCTCATATTTGTTGTTGATGACGAAACAGAGATGAGAGGCAGAGATAGTCCCACCGAGCGTGCCAAAATTTGTATACACAAATTTCGAGTCAAAATAAATAAGACAAGAAACAAAGTAACAAAGAAATTATATTTCAATAAATGTATTGAGTACAATCTCTGTAAACAGTTTATAATGGAAATAAACTAAGTCCTCTGATTCTGTTCCGTAGCTTGAGAGTGACACGTGTTGATGTCGACGTGGAGTTGAGTGTAGAGTGACGTTTTGTCAACGTCAACCTGAGTTTGAATGTGGGATGACGTTTTGTCAACGTCAACCTGAGTTTGAGTTTTGTTTGGGTGTATTCGAATGAGGGCTGACAAAAGCTTGAATGTCAATCGAATGTGTTTGAGTGTATCTGAACGGTCGGCACGGATTTGTTGTGCTTGTTGACTATTTGCAGAGAGAATTCTAAGAGAATTTTATGAGCTCTTGAGAATAATGATTTTCTGGTCTCCTCAACTAAAGGAGGTGAGGTCTATTTATAGGAAATGGAGATCCCTTCATGGACTTGGTAGCTTATGGGCTTGGGCCCGTTTATGACTTGGAAGTCTTTTTTTACCTTTGCCATTTGACCATCTTCTTTGGACTATAATATTGACTGGCCCAACTATTTACAACCCAAATTATATTTGTTTAATTTAGATATTTTATTTGAGTGGGCTAAATTATCTAAATTAGGCTAATTATATTTATTTTAGCTCCATAATAATTAATTTATTTTAATGTAAAACACTAATAAATTTTTAGTGTCTACAAATTGCCCCCTCGAGACTATGTCACGTACACGATTTGAAGTGTTTAATGGTGACAGGGTCTCGACAAATTTGAGTTTGGCTTGATAACGGTTTGACAACCACCGTGCTGTTTAATGATTTTCTTTTTTTAAGGTTGAGTCATGAATTTTTCCAGCTCTATCAAGTCTTAGAATCAAGAGCTTCAATCTTATTTCGGTTAAGATTTCTTTGTTATCAACTAAAACAAATCTTATCCTACTAGGTTTTGGCTTTTGATGCACCGTAACCTATAAAACCATAAGAGGGCTCTACTTTCTTACTCTGCACCAAAAACTTTCATCTCATTGTCGCAGAGTATGAAAAGAGAAAATAACGAGAGTCTTTTCAACTTACAGCCAAAACGTAAGTCATCCCATACACCTTCTTCTCTTTTCTTTTCTTTCTTTTTTTTTCATTATACTTGACTTAGCACTTGAACATATTGATTCATGTTAGCCGCAAGAATTACTTAGACTCCTTTTTTTTTGTGTGATTAGTGCAGCGGAAACAATAAATTAATTTGATCTATAATGCTGGATTCTTCATCAACGTCAACGTGCATCATAAGTCAAAAGGTAAAGTTTTTTAACCTTCTTGATAACAAATATTAGTATAATAATAATGGTCGACTACTTAGCTGTAACCAAACTTACTGATTTATGTGTCAACATCTAATATTTGTTATTCATGCACAAAATTTGACTATACCAATTTGATGTCTCACGATTTGCGGTGATCATCACAAATTGCCCAAATCAAAACTTTAATAGCCGGCATTCATCAGGATGCAAAGGGGTTCACTTTGCTTCTTATTATTAAAGAATTATTATTATTATTTCTTAAATACATGTCACACAGGGTCTGATGCTAAACCCCCCATAAGTACCAAAATCCTTGATGCAATTTATACAATTTGGTTAGATAATCCGCATGATCTGGCACCCTTTTTCTTTGGATTGTCAACTACCATGACAGATTAGCCGACTTCTATTTTTTTCACCTCAAGACAAAACATAAAAGTGATTTTTTTATCACTTTCTTTATGAGGAAGTATTGTCCCATACCCGGTATTGGGCGGTAGTTGCCCCTACCAGGGGTAAATTTGTAATTTCGTTTAAAAAGCAAGGGCAAAAACGTAATTGCGCAATTAGAAGAGTTAGCAACAGGTGTGAGAAGACTTTTAGCCCTTATTTTGGCCGTTGGAAGAAAACAGAGAAGAAGCAGAAGAACTGTAATAATTGGGGCAGCAAAAAACAACACGAAATTAGAATTAAATTACCTAACAAAAAAATTTATTGTAGACATGGAAATAAAATTGCAAGTTCCATAATTCACCACCAACAAACGATCTACCCACAAACAATTCTGATTTTTTTTGTCAATTTGTGAGTGAAATGCCATGGCTATGTATAGCCAAATTTAGGGGACATGGTCAGCAAGGAGGAGAAAGATGAGTGGTGAGTTGTGACCTTGGGCAACAAGGTTGTCTTTGGGGCAACAATGGGTAGGAGACAAGCTTATGGTAGAAGAAAGGAGAGAGGGAGAGAGGGAGACGATGGGCGGTGGTGTTGTTGGGTTTGCCGTGGAAACTTAGGGGAATTTGCCTTCTTTTCTTTTCTCTTTTATTTTATTTTATTTTATTTCTTTGTAATGGTTAACAAATTCATCACTAATCATAGTAATTCATTACGTTTTAGTTTAGTTTCTTGTCAAAAAAGTTTCGTTTAACAACACAAAATCCGTAATATGATTATTTAGATATAAAGGCCCCGTTCTTTTGGACTGAGAGAAATTGAACTGAACTGAACTAAATTAAACTAAACTGAACTGAAATGAATTAAACTGAACTGGACTAAGAGAAACTGAATTGTAGAGAGAAATTGAACTGAACTGAGAGAAAATGAATTGTAGAGAGAAACTGAACTGAACTGAAAATAAGTCCAAAAGAACAGGCCTAATTATTACTGAACAAAATTTTAATCCCTAATCGTAATTATTCTTGTATTAAACAAGTTTAAATTTTCAAGATATTACATTACCACTAACCAAACGAGCCGTTAGAACATGTTATTTGGTTCAAGTTATGGAATTGGAAGAGTATGAAATCTAATTCAATGTATTATGATGCGTGATCTACAAACCAAGCCAACAGTCAGGATATTTGCATGAAATGCACTACGAAACTACGGAGACTTGTGGGCTTGTGGGCGTCTATGGAGGAGTAGTGATTTTCCGGAAAGATATAACTTTTAAACAAATACTTTTTAGAACTTTTTTTTTCTATGTAGTAAGACATGTTATGTTGAATAATTTTTTTGTCATTTATTGAAATATATTCAATCATAAAAACAGTATGGGGGCCTATTTTTCACGCTTCGCCTAGGGCCCATAAAATGTCAAGAACGGGGCTGGTAGTGTTTCTTATGAGGTTTGTATGCCTTATAGTGATATTGTATGACTCGTAAATGTAATGAATTGCTTATGTCAAATTCCTCATTATATGACTTATTGTAATGGTAATGTTTCTTGAGGTAATCATATCAAGTTGTGAGAAAATCATATCAACACGAACATAATTTATATCAAGTTGTGAGAAAATCATATCAAAACAGAAATCATATCGAAGATTGAATCATAGCATAAGTTATTAATTTCATGTTAATTAAAAAAAATCATAACATAACGTATTATGTTACTATGTATAGTTTATTTGAGATTGTACTAGTTCCAAATAAATAGTTTTATATATGTTATATATATATGGATTATTTAACTAGAATAATACAAAAAAATTCAACCAACATCCAATGGTATTATTTTGTCAAAATGCTTATAAATAACCCTTTGTGTGTATTTTTTTTCATTCATCAAAATACTTCTATATCAATTTTCTTTTTCTCTCCAAAACTATTTTATCCTCTCAAAAAATTAACCACCTATTGTATTTTTAATGGATCTAGAACAAAATTTTCGAACTATATATTCTCATGACATATTAAGTAATTAACGTTATAGAAAAAAAAAATATAATAGATTAAATATAAAATAATATGTTAAACTTTTTGTAGAATAAAGTGTAAAACTGGAATGAGTCTAAAAGTAAGTCTGAAGAATAAAAAGTAGGTAAAAGTTAGTGGAAAGCTAATGTGGCATAGTCTGAAGGTTGGGTTTGGGTCTGAGGGATAAACACGCCCTTAGTGGGCACCCCTGCCCACTAACAGCTTTATATTAATAAAATATTGTGGAAAGCATTAAAATAATATTAAGCCAAAAAGTGAACCATGTTTGTGTATTTGAAACCCATGTTTGAGTATTTGAAACCCATGTTATTGTTAAATCAACCCCTATTTGTGTGTTTAAAACCCATGTTATTATTAAATCAACCCCTGTTTGTCAAAAAGTAAACATGTGATCTCTGCCATAAAGCAAAAAGTTACATTGATTTGCGTGTCCCATTCAGCTTTTCCCCCCAAAAAGTACAATTGGTTATTGATAAGAACCCCTGTTTATGTATTTGAAACCCTTGTTATTGTCAAATCAACCCCTGTTTGTGTATTTGAAACCCATGTTTTTGTTAAATCAACCCCTGTTTGTGTATGTAAATATACGAAATTACACAATTACTCCCGTTAGCTGGCAAAGGTGCCCCACTAACTATTAGCGTTTTATCACTCCTTAGTATTATTGACTATTATATAATGAACGAGATGATAGGGTGTGTAACGAGTTTTACAACGAGATAACTCTTTAATTCGATAATAGTTACATTGAACGAGTTTAAATGTGACTATTACCGAACAAACAAATTAAATGTGAATATTACCGAGGAATTGAGTTCAGATGCGTTTATTATCGCCTGAACGAGTTTAAATGTGAATATTATCGAATGCACGATTAAGACAAGGTTGACTATTATCGAAAGTAGAACGACAAGGTTCACTTTAATAATATTATTTTTCAACATCATAAATTGTTGTTAAAATCATAATAGAAAATTAACATTATTTATCATTGAAGAAGCTAATCATATCATAACATCAGTCAATCATATCTGTATGGGGAGGATTTGTACTGTCCTCATTTTAGGTTATCATATCAGAACATAAGTCCATCATGTCTTTTTAGAATGAAAGTTCAGGGTTGACTATTGTTGAAGGAGTTGAAAGGTTAGTATTCCAACCGAATAAACAAAGGAGATTGAACGAGTTTAAAAGTGACTAAGCTAGTACCGAATGAACGAGTTTAGATGTCACTATTATCGAATTAACGCGTTTAAATGTGACTATTACAGAACGAACGAGTTTAAATGTCACTATTATCGAATGAACGAGTTTAGATGTGACTATTATCGAATGAACGAGTTTAAATTTCACTAGTATCGATTGAACTTAACGAGTTTAAATGTGACTATTATCGAATGAACGAGTTTAGATGTGACTATTATCGAATGAACGAGTTTAAATTTCACTAGTATCGATTGAACTGAGCGTGTTTAAATGTGACTATTATCGAATGAACGAGTTTAAATGTGAATATTACCGAACAAACGAGATTAAATGTGAATATTACCGAAGGTTAAATGGGATTCCCGAGGTTGTGGGTCATTCGAGAGGGAGGGAATCTTCTGGTAATGTGCTCGCGTGAGTAGCAGGTTCACTTTAAAATCCTTAACGACTATACAATTCATATCCTTTAATTTTATGATTTCGATTCTATGTTCCGGAAGAACCTTTTCGATCCCGATCATATAAGAAAATATGTTCACTTTAAAATCCTTAACGACTATACAATTCATATCATAACTCATATAAGAGTGAGGTGAAATTATGTCTATCATTGATTGAATCATATCAGAACATCATTCAATCATATTATGTTCTTACTTATTTTGAAATATTTATGATAAGATAAATCAACGTAAATATCACAGAAGTATAAATATGGTATTCGAATGATATAGTCAACTACACTATTCTATAGTATTAAAATTTGGCTCCAACTAAGTAATTATAGTTAATTGTGAATTTATTTTGATATCACATGATAGACCAATCATATCATAATGTGGCTTATTTAATAGAAAATGATTCCTTGCCTTCATTATGACCCATAATGGGATACTTATACAAACTATACAAAAGTAAAGTCAGACTACCCTTAAAAAAAAAAAAAAAAAGAGTAAAGTCAGACTAAAGTTACGGCAATACAAAAGATAACTTTCCTAAGAGAAATGATATACAAAGATTACAATATTCACAAGAATATTCTAATACTCTAACATTATTCACATCATATATGTGATTTCAATCACATTGAACATTTCATACATCATATCAGTTGTTTATCCATTTATTATAAGTTTACATATAATAGTTTTATAGTTTCGTAGGTGTATACTAATTAGTTTGACATCTCGAATCGAACTTAGTTTTATTTATCCGTTTATTATAGTTTTACGCTAAGTACACTTCATTAAACGCTCATCGAAAAATTATACAATGAACGTAACGAAGTTAACAAAAAAAATACAATACAAAAAGTTCGAAAAACTCCATAAATAACTTCATTAATTGGTGGACTGATCATACCAAATAAGGATTTGATACATCTATTTGGGACAAGCATAAATAGAATAATGGGAACTTTATTTAAGGACAGATGGAGTACTAAAGTATACAATTATTCGAGTTGCAGTAGTTAACTACTTAGTTATGCTTTAATTTATAAATAATGTCCTATGCTTAGTATACTTTATTATAGGTACGTGTGTTAACACATGATGATAGTTAACAAAACTGAGCAGCAGGTGATAGCCTAGTGGTGTTGGCCGGCCTCCGATCACTGCAGATCCCTGGATCGAGTCTCACCCCTTGCAAGGAGGGATCTCCAATTTCCCCCTTCCTTGCAAGGGACTTCATCTTACCTTTAAAAAAAAAGTTAACCATAAAACTATTATGCGTAAACTTATAATATACGGATAAACAACTGATTTGATTTGTGAAATCTATGATAAGATTGAACTCACATATGATGTGAAACAACCATATAAGATATATGGTTGATTCATATCACGTAGTAAGTTAATCATGTCCCATGTTTGACGCATCATATCGAACATTTCTTGAATCATGTCATAACAAAAATGACATAAGAATCTCGATAAGTACTAAACCAATAGCAAATTCCATTGTCTCCATCATCTTGAACAATAACAATGGGCAAATTTCATTTTCTGAATCTTGATAATTACTTAACAAGACCTCATCATTCATAGTACATGCAGCTACATACTTAATTTTAATACCTACTAATTACAAAAAAAATCAATGATAGTAAATCCTCCTAATGATGTACGTTTCATATTAATTAGTAAAGGTGGTAATGTTCGTATAGTTAAATCCTCCTAATGATGTACGTTTTATATTAATTAGTAATGGTGGTAATTAATGTTCGTTTAGGTAAATGAAATCATACTACTGTGAGAAACAATCATATTACATATGTGGAAAGTTAGACCATGAACAATGAATCATATCTGAAGTCTGTAGAATCATATCTGAAGTATGTTCAATCATATCTAAAGTATGTTTAATCATATCTAAACTATGTGGAATCATATATTAAGTCAATACACTCATATCTAAAGTATGCCTCTAAGTTTATATACATAAGAAAAAATAGACAGAGGGGAGTACTTTATAATTGACATTAACGGACGATCTATCTTAGTTATTTTATCAAACTATGATCATATTTTCAACTGTAAAATTAAATTTCACAGGTGTAAGTTGGTTTGGTTTTTGTGTAAAATTAAATTTTACGAATATATATATATTTTATTCAATGTTATTTAGAGTGTAGTATTTTGAATAGTATCTAAAGTTTTTAAAGTGTACTTCCTTCGTAATTTTGTTATATCTTTGTGCTACTTACACTTTATTTTTTAATAAGTCTAGGAATCATATCAGGTAGGATAAAAATCTGGTCCCATATCGTTGTGCTACTTACACTTTATTTTTTAATAAGTCTAGGAATCATATCAGGTAGGATAAAAATCTAGTCCCATAGTTGATGAATCATGTTGAACACCTACATAATCATATCATAAAACACATACATACTGATCATACGAAATATTTGGACCTTCCATTTCAAACTTAATTCCAACATTTAAAACTTAATAATTACAAAAATGAACAATGCTAATAAAGAAATTAAAATCACTATCTTCTCCTTCTTAACCATGCCCTCCATCCTCAATTGAAGATCTCTGTTTAATTTCTCCATCTCCAAGTTCTTGTCCTTAAGCTTCTCAACCTTAGCTTCCAATTTCTTGTTGGCCCCCATAAGTTGTTGTATAATAGCATATTTATTCTTCAAATTTTCATCCATCAATGGAGTTTGCAAATCGTCCTCCGAAAGGAAAAACCCGCAATCATCGGACTACAAAAGTATTTCTACAACATAATTGTTAGCGAGAATTTACAATTTAAGTGAGAATCCCCTTGACAATATAATTGTTAAAAGAATTTCTACCCCGAGATGAAATGATTATTGTCTTACATAATCTTAACACCCTTATGGAATCTTCGTTACAAATGTGTCGGCCTATCCGCCTAGTGGTAGTCGATTCACTCACGGCCCTATGCCGATCATATTTTAATTTTGACGCTTGACACCCTTTAAGTTTTCAGCATATCTTCGTGCAGCCATTTTGCTGTTGACCAAACCGCCGGTTCCCCAACCTCTTCAAGAACAACGGACTAACAAAAAAAGTCGGTAAGCAAAACAACAAATAGAATAATAAGAGCAAGGGAAACAAGGGGTGGGTACCGCAAATCTTGGGTCCATCAAGTAACGAACACTCGATGGGATTGAACTTTCGGTACTCTCGCCCGTACTCTTAGACTTTTGTCCCTTCTTCCCTGTCATTCTGCTCACCACAATCTTGCTCCTCATTCACACTCCGCTCACCCTCTTGCTGCTCATTAACGTTCACACTTCGCTCACCCTCCTCCTGCTCATTCACACTCCGCTCACCCTCCTCCTGACTCTCATCATGCCCACCCTCCTCCTCCTGCTGCTGCTGACTCTCCTCGTGGCCACCTCCCTCCTCTTGCTCACTCTGCTCATGCCCACCCTCCTTCTCCTGCTCATTCTCCTCATGCCCACCCTCCTCCTTCTCCTGCTCACTCTGCTCATGCCCACCCTCCTCCTGCTGACTCTCCTCATGCACACCTCCCTGCTCACTCTCACTCTCTTCATGCACACCTCCCCTGCCCCTGCTCACTCTCTTCATGCACACCTCCCTGCCCCTGCTCACTCTCTTTATGCACACCTCCCTGCCCCTACTCACTCTCACTCTCCAATCAATCAGATGAATATAACAATGAAAATCAATTCCAATCAATCTTACCTATGAGGGTTGAGGAAGTTTTACGCAATAATTAGCCAATATCTCTATGTTTAATCAGATGAATATACTTGGGATAATGAAATCAAAACTCTAGATTTGGAACTAATGTTTTTATGAACAAATTTTACTAAGATATGTTGTTGCTAATTAATGAATCTCGAGGGTGAGCCATATAAGGTTGTATATATGAGGTAAACAGTTGAAACTTCTAGTTGCTTAACATGTTATATAAAGGTTCTAAGGTCAACCTTGTCAAGGGTGCTTTGCTTTTGCATTTTTGCATATATTTTTGTTTAACTTCCTGGTCCTGGTAATATCAGTCTGCTGGTCTCAAGTTCACTTTGGTTTCAAGTTCCACTTTGGTTTCAACCACAATGGTCCACTATGGCTTCAAGTTCCAACAATACAAAAGAGCTAGTTTCAGAGTTTTTTTCCCTTAAATAATAAAATACGTAGGGATGGTTGAGGTTCTGGCTGCAAAAACTCAAACCTGGGAGGAGGAATGAGGTCTTCAGTTCATGTATGATGGTATAAGTGTATACTCTTTGCTCATCAAGTCCTCCAAATCTTCTTCTCATTTCGGTTACTAATCTCACGAACCATATCTTGATTAATGAATCAGATTTACTCTTTACCAATTACATATTTTTGAGCTGAGGAGTAATAAATCTCTACCAATTAGATGCCATAAGTGCATGTATCACATAAAGTATATAGATAGTGTTTATATTTTAGTATTTTGTAATTAACACAATTTGGCCAACTTTGCACAACACAGTGCAAACATAATGCAATGAATTCATGAAATAGGCTCCCAACTTCAACCATAGTATTCATAAAACAAAAATTATATTTCTTAATCTTACATTTGCACTACAAGTTAACTGAGATGTGAAGGAAAAGGTAGCAATCTTTTTGTAATTAAGTTTCTAAGATTAACTCAAACAAGATCAGACCTTCTTATTTTTGTTTTATAAATTGCAAGTTCCATAATTCACCACCAACAAACATACTACCCACAAACAAACTACCAAATTCCAAGCCAAAAAATCAGGTTTTAACCTAACTGGGGCGATTCTCAATCCCTAATGCCCAATTTTAATTTTTCTTCACATATCTATACCTAACTTTCATAATTAATTGATTTCAACGCCAATGCAAACCAAATTTTAACAGATCTAACCTTCAAAATTCCAGCTTTCTTCAAATACCTCCAATGCAAACCGCAAATCCCAAGGCCAATTCACCTGAAAATGTTAAATGTTCATTGTTAAAAATCCAAACATATAACGTAATTAATTTTCGCTGAATTACATTTTCGATCAAATAAATTTTAGGTTTATTACCTACTGAGGATGGAGGAGGAGGAAGAAAACGGGCTGCACCTTGTGGGCGAAAGAAATGGATTCAAATGGGGGTTCAGTTGTATTAAATGGACGAAATTACCATTTTGCCCCTGATATGGGCAACTGCCAGCCCATACCGGGTATGGGAATATCGCGACTCCTATCAGGTAATCTCCATCTTCTTTCTTCTCCATGATTTGTTCGTCTTCGCACCATGTCTCCAAAAGACCTCCCCAAAATTAGGAGTCTAAAAGACCTGCCAAGTCCCCCTACACCGGCAAAAAGATTGTAGTTGCCGACGCCGGTGTTATTGGTGGGCCTAGCGTTGGAAGTGAGTTTTGTCGGATCACTTAGATGACTTTTTAGAAAAAACCGGCTTACCCTTCGCACTCAAGCTAAAAATTCCAACTGAAGATGAAAGGCCCGATGATTGCCTTAAAGATTGGGCTGTCTTGTATGAATATCCCTTCAAAATAGGTCACAAATCCCCTTGTGTCCTCTAATGACTAAATTACTTAAGGCCTTACACGTAAGTCCAGGGGTAAATCATGCCCTTGGCTTGGAGAATTAGTCAGGTTGTAGATATTTTAGCAAGGGGTATGAATAAGAAATATAGGTTAGAAGATTTGCCTGATGTGTATGAGGGGTAAAGAAGGTGGAAAACACAAGATACACCCTGTTTTTAAGATCAGGACGTCGTTCCTTGGTGGAGAATTATGGGGCTAATGGTAGAGGTGGGAAGAAAATATATGTTTTTATTTATAAAGCGACTATAGGATGTGCTTACTCTTACTAGTGTGAAGGCTAGAATGATGAAGGTAACCATCTTCTCTTTTTGTGTATTGATTGAGACTTCCGATTTTTATGTCTCTCTAATTGTTTTCCCCTTTGGAGAGGTACTGCCGCTGTCGATTGTGGAGAGCGAATACTCCTGTGGGAAGGTCAAGAAACTTTTCAAAACATACACCTCTGCAGAACTGACTTTCAGAAACAATTTAAACCTCATCCTAGCCAACGACATTGGGCAACCCCAACACCCCAACGACCCTACTGACGACGACTGCCCATCCATGGCTTCAGTTATGACACCCACAACCTCCATGTCAGTTTTTGTTCCTCTTTGTCTCCGTCATGCATAACTCACGTCATGACACCAGGAAACTCTATGTCTACCAAGCTAAGTCCAAGTCTCCCGGCGTCGCGCTCTCTCGTAGAAATGCTGGATAGTATTAAAAGAAAGAGGAAGGTGTCTAAAGAAATGTCGGCGCCATCCTCTAACGTCACTTCTGATAGCGCCAAAATCGCCAAAATCATAGCCAATCCTTCTGTGACGCCTCCTCATGAAGAAGAGACTTTCACCATCACCCATCCTAAAAACTCCATGGAATGGAGAGCTCCAAATATATGGCCTGCTGCTTAAAAGTTGGCCTTTCCATCGCCTTTTCAATCTTCCTCTACACCATGTGGCAGGGGAAAGACTAGCTATGCAACTACATGTAAGTAACACTCATTGCCTGTCGTCGTCATAGTTTATGTCGTCTTCTTTGTCTCATTTGCAGTTGGTGCTTGTACCCATGCTGTTCAAAAACTCCCTGGCTCTTCGCAGTAGTGATATCATGTTGGAGAGAGATAGTGCAAAACTCAGCTTGAAAAGCTGGAGAGGTCCATCATTGCTCACACTGCCGCTAAAGATCAACTGAAAATGAAGGCGGCTGAGATGAGAAAGCTGAAAGAGGTGTGAGCGGCACAGATGTCTTAGATGAGTGCCAAGTTGTCGTCGTTGTAGGAAGAGCTGGTTGACGCTGCTAGTCTTTATACTTGGAGGACCAAGGAGAGGCTAATGAAGCAGTACATGGAGGACAAAAAATTATCATGGACTTCAGAATCGGACGTCAAGACGCTCCTGCTTCCTAAAGGCACCCCTGTTACTGAGATGACGGCTACAACCGAGTCTGCCCCTACTGATGCCAATGACACAAATAAAGATGATCAAAATGAACGCTTGGTTTTGTTAGGTGTTGTAATATCTGGTTGAACAATAGACTTTAAATTTTTCAGGTGTTGTGTCACCAATTTGAACAATATTTGTTTTGATTTGTATTTTGGATTGGTGTGTTTTAACTATTGCCATTTGGGCAAATATCAATGCTACTATTTTATTTGATCTATACTTGTGTGTATGCATGGATATGTATGTGTGTTTGTGTGTAGGTACCTTTATTGTTGTGGCTATTATTTATGTTAACTACTTTGGATGGCCATTATGACCATTCCTAGTTAACAAAAGATAGCTTTGTATTTCTCGGACGTTGTAACGTCTTGATGTTGTGATGTTATGGAAGATGTATTGGTGTTTCACTGTCCTGCCGTGGCAATCACGATCACTCCTCACACCCGACATAGCGTCCGTTAATGGAATTACTCTTGACATCGTCAGTTGGATTAGCATCATAAGTTTGTTGACGTCGGGGTTGAGGTGACGCCACAAGTAATCCGGCGTCAAAGTTGATACGCCGTCTTTGGCCGGGATTAACGTCAATACTAACTGACTCTCGTTATTCCGTCTTTAAAAGAGTGAGATGGTCGTTGGGGGAACCAACCGCCCTCGACGCTCAAGTTAGTAATGTATATCAAAGGAAGAAAGAAAGGAAGGATAAAATAACGAACATAATAGCGAACATAATAGCGAAGAGCTATGTTGAACTATTTGGAAGTGTATTGGAAACAAAGGAAGTATACCATAAATATTTGCTAACTTAGTACACTGTATGGTGTCGCCTTTGTTGTCAATACATTCGAAGTGGTATATTTTTAGATGAGTGGTGTCCCAACTTCTGGAACAAACCGACCTTCTTTCGTGCACACATGCAGTAGGCTCCATTTCCTACTACTTTATATACATGGTATGGTCCTTCCCATGCTGGTGCTAGTTTACCTATGTTGAGTTCTCTCGGTATTTTGAAAGACTTCCCTTAGTACCCAATCACCTACCTTGAACAAGATTTTGGCTTGACATTCTTGTTAAAAGTTCGTGCGACTATTTGTTGTTGCGATGTCATTCGTACGAGGACCTTCTTTCGGTTGTTCACTGGTGTCAAGATCATGGCCTAACTCGACATCATTCCTTTATGGCGTCAAGAATCCATATCGTGCCGTCGGGATTTGCACTTCGGAGGCAATACGGCTTCACATCCATATACTAAAGAAGACGGCATTTTTCCCTGTCGCGGGGGTAGTTTACCAATGTCCATCCCCTACCTCATAAAAGGACATGGGGTGATGGTTTGGTGCAATTTCTCGACCGGTTTGTGAGAACATCCCAGCCGTGTCGCCGGTAGGCGTCGCACTTCTTGACATATTCATTGGCGTCATGGCGCATTGTTGGCCAATAATAGCCCCTTATTAAAGTTATGTTAGACAAACTGCATCCTCCCGAATGATTGCCACAAGTACCATCGTGCATCTCGCGGAGCACTTGTTTTGCATTCGGTCACCGTGAAGGCATCTCAAATATGGTCTTACGGTTTACTTTTGAAATAGGACGTTGTCAATTAGAATATACATCGAGGATTTGAAACATACCTTTCTTACTTTGATCTTGTCTTTAGGGAGTGCGTCATCCTTTATCTAGGAAATGATTGACGTCATCGAATTGAAAAGGGTTGTTGAAGTGATGTCGTTGACGTCAATGACACAATTTGAGCGATCTATCATGCGGCGTTGCCAATTGCACCATGGGTATGCTTTTGAAATATGACGTCCTATGGCCGATCCAATATTGACCAACGCATCCGCTGGTATTCCCGGTCTCCGGGAATTTGATGAATATCAAACGTTGTAAAATTTTTTTGCCTTTGACTGATCCGCTCTCTAGATATGCCATCATTTTGGAATATTTGGCGGCGAATTCTCCTTAATCCGATCGACTATGAGTAGTAAATCACCGTATATCGTCAACGTCTATCGCCCTAAGGTCTTTAGCCAACGTCATTCCCACTACTCAATGGTTCATATTCTGCTTTGTTTTTTATTATTTTGAAGTCACAATTGATTGCTCTAGCAATGATGTCCCATTGTGGCGACTTTAGCAAGATACCAAGACCGGCTCCTCGAAAGCTCGAAGATCCATCTACATACAACAACCAATTAGTATTAATTGTATTGACGTTTGTAGGCATGTTTTTATTCGCCTACACGGGATGAGCGCATATTTGACTACCCCATTGTTAAGGTTTTATAAAAAAACATTTTCGAAGTCGCCAACAAGTCTTTAAAGGAAGACTCATAAACCTAATTGGATATTGGGAAATCATAGCGACAACTTAGGGACTTATCCAATATAGATTTCCCCGTCATGAGTCATGACTCCATTAATGGTCAATGAACCATATATTGAGTTAGGGGTGAGGGTACGAACACGATCAGGAATCACATTCGCCCATTGATGGCCTCTACTTAATATCGATTCATATCTATATTTATGTAAATAAATAACCACATAATATTTTAATGCAATCTGAATATTAATCCATGGTAGTTCATTAAACAAACAAAAGACTAATTTTTGGTGACATGTTATTATGCAATCAAATTATAGGGAACCTAACAGGTTGTCGAATTATCTGAATTTAATGTTAGAACAGTTCTTTAGGCCTTTGATTAGCAAAAATAATCGTGTGAGGTGATGAAAGCATTAAACATACAATCATGCATAGGCATATCATTAATAATAATATAATATAAAAAAGAAATATAAAAAGAATAGAGATCAGGAAAGAATGTACAGTATATCGTTAATTCTTTGAAGATCTACATCATGACAAGTAGATTGTTAGTAAAACAAGAATTAAATTGAAATTAATCCTCGGGAATTATACCTTTGTCGCCAGGGTCTTATGCAACGATCTTCTGGATGAGCAATCTTGAAGCTTGTAATAAGAAATTCGAAGGTATGAATGTGTTTGAACGTGAGTTTGAGTGTTCTTAAATATGAGTTTGAGTGTTTGATTATGAGTTTGAGTATAGGAGAGTATTTTTAGAAGTCGTAGGAAAGCATTGTTTTATTAAAGCGTAGGAAAGCATTGTGAAAAGTCGTTCGAAGAAAAGAGGTATTTATAGGCAAAGGAAACCGAAAACGAATCGAAAAGATAAAATAAAACCGTGAGCCCGGCGCACAGCTTTGCGCTTGACGCACAGCGTTGCGCCACGTGCACTTACTTTCTGGCCGGTTTTTTTATTGTTTTAAGATTTTTTTATTCTTTGATAAAATATATCCTATGAAATCCGAAATCAGCTATCTTTAGGAATAAAAATATGGTTTTTGAAATATTATTTTAAAAATTAATTATCAAGAATAATTAATATTAAAATATCAAAAAATACAATTTATTTTCAGGGATATTTAATTGGGCCTTGAAAACTTGGATTGGATTTAATAAATTTACTTTATATTTTCGAAATGCTTTTGGGTTTAGCTTGTTCGATTGCTCTTCCTTTGGACCAAACCAATTAGGACGACAATATGTATCATTATTGGGTACTCGATGGGGAGACACGATTTTGTGTCTACAGAAGCCCCACTTTGACTAAGGTTCAGGAAACCGATAGTCAAAGTATACGGTGTCAGGACGGATAACGTAACGGTTCTAAACACTCTGTAGTTTAGAATTGATCTAAATATCGCTGGTCTCTACAAAACAAAGTTAGTATGCGGGACAATTACTACAAGCAACCTGATTACCTGCATAAGAAGATGTTAGCAGATAGGAGCAAACAACTCAGATAAGGCACATAATGATGCAAAGATGCAAACTTAGACTCTCTAAGGATATATGAGACGCTATGCAAGGAGTAAGGTTATGCAAAGCTAAGGAAGATGAAACGTCATGCAAGGTTAGGGTTATGCAAGGATAAGAAAGATGGAATGTTATGCAAGGTTAGGGTTATGCAAGATTAGGAGGTTTGGATAGGTAGAGAGATAGAATGATTAGAAATAGATAGATTGATTTTCGAAAACTGTTTTGGTAAATAATTGGGGTCCGCAAGTGAGATCAACATATTACAAATTTTTGGGAGTTTGATTTGGAGGAACCACTATATATAGGAAGCCTCCACTTTTGGTAAGCTTGTCTTGAATTATGCATTTTGAGCCTAGATTGAAATGTACTTGATCGGTATTGAGTATTCAATGTTCTTCACTAGGGATTCCTTCTTTGGGGAGTTGATATAGGCAAAGTCAGATATCGCCAGAAACCATGGAATTGTCGGAGAGTCCTTCAGGGAAGAGGAGAGCTTGGGATTGAAAAATAAAAAGGTTAAAATTTTGTGACTCGTACATATATGTAGGTGGAAAAGGCTTTAACGTGGCTAGGTTCGGGCTCGAGTCTATGTCGGGATCTATAAAGAGTATGCTTCCAATTCTAGAAATTCAAATCATTAAACCTTGATTAATTTATTTTATTGAAGCGGTCGGACCCTCGAGATGAGGGTTCCTACGTACCCTTGCGAAATCGCGACCTACCATTAGTAGTTCGGATCCGATTTCTTTTTTTGTGCCCTAACTTTTACCTAGGCCGCCCTTTTGGGTTTTCAACCTAGCGGGATTAGACATACCTTCGAGAAGGAGTTATGGTTGGATATGAAAGGTTGAAAGGTTGAGGTTTTAGGTTTTGATGAAGGTTTAATTGGGTGGGTAAGGTAGAATCATAGATTTGGATTATATGGGTTAAGGTTTTGACGATTGAAAATTTTGAATGAGGGATAGAACTTGTGTGCAACCCCCTAGCTTGACTTTTTTATTTCTTTGGCTTTGGCTTTGGCTTTGGCTTTTTCTTTTTTGTATTTTTTTCCTTTTGTCTTGTGCGCTTTCTTTTGCTTTTACTTTTTTTCGCACTTTGATCTTTTTTCACCTTTTTTTTTTGCCCGGCATTGATTTTTTTTATGTAGTAAGGCTTGCACAAGAGTTTTTGGTTTAGGATATTGGACGGCTTGAAGGTTATTATATGGAGCTTTGATTTTGAAAGGTTATATGGCTAAGGATCATGGATGATGATGGTTTAAGGGATTTTTTTGGAGATTGCATGGATGAGGATGGTTTATTGAAGGTGATGGCTTATTGGAATGATGGAGGGAAGAGGGGGATAACTCTTAATCCAAAGTATGTCCATTTTTTATTTTTTTGAACTTTTTTTTATTAATTAGGGTCATTAAAAACAATTTGATTTGAGTTTCATCATCGAATTCGAAGCATATATGATGATGAAAGGCCAATGAAAAAAATGAAATAATAATGGAAAGGCTATAATAGATGAAGTCCTATAGTGACATAGACTCGATGGGAAAGGAAAAAAATGGCTCGGGGTAAAGACTCCCCGACGCAAACCTAGAAATGTTGATGCCCTATGCAAAAAGGTTGTTGGTGATGCCGATTTTCGTTGTAGCAAGTATTAGAAGTATGTCGTCATCGACCACATATTGCAAGCATTTGTAGGATCCAACACTAGATGTCGATGTTCATTATTCTGTTGGAATTCGCAGTAGAAATATAGGTTGCACCTTTTGAATTTTCTTTTAGGTGTAGGGTTCGGAGTAGACCCTATGCAAGTGATCACGCCTCTATTGTGAAAACGGTCGAAGTAATCTTATGACTCTAAATGAAGTCGGGGTGGTGATAGTGCACTTGACGAGCTTTACAGTAGGCTCAACTTTTTGTTTCTCCATTAGGCATTCCTAAGTTGTAATCTCTTAACCTGGTCATGAATAGAATCGGGTGGACCTCGTTTGTAAGTTTTAAGAAATGATTTTTGAAATGAAAAATGAGGAATGGAGATGGTAATGGAAATGGGAAATGAAAATAAGAAATGGAAATGGGAACGGTATGGGCTTTGGAGCACTATGGGCTTAATTGTATGCAAATGCAAATATGGGATTGACTAGAATGGACTATGCAAGCAAACGGACTCAATAATTGCGCTTTAGTTGATAGGAGATACTAGACTTTGGACTTACGATCGCTAAGTAGGCTAGACCTTAAAGAAGGCCGGACAATAAGGAGACTAGACTCTTAATTTAAGGCAAGTAGGCTAGGCAAATAGACTTTGAACTTACGAGTGAGCAAGTAGGCTTGACAACTGACTTTGGAACTTACATTAGACTAAGCGGGCTAGACTCAAAAAATTATCTATGTGGGACTTAGGGGAATGCTAGCTTCGCTAGACTTAGGGGTTGCTAGTTATGGTCTTAAGGGATGAGTAGCTTTGCTAAACTCAAAGGTTGCCTTTATGGTCTTAGGGATGACTAGCTTCGCTAGGTCAAAGGATGTCGTTATGGTCTTAAAGATGACTAGCTTTGCTTTTCAAAGGGTGTCGTTATGATCTTAGGGATGACTAGATTCGCTAGGTCAAAGGGTGCTGTTATAGTCTTAGGGATGGCTAGCTTCACTAGGTCAAAGGGTGCCGTTATGGTGTTAGGGATGACTAGCTTCGCTAGGTCAAAGGGTGCCGTTATGGTCTTAGGGATGACTAGCTTCGCTAGGTCAAAGGGGTGCCGTTATGGTCTTAAAGGTGAGAAGCTTCGCTAAACTCGGGGATTTTGCCTATGTGATCTTTAAGAAGTGGTAGCTTCACTAGGCTTAGAGGTTTTGAGTTTTAGAATTTGGACTTTATCCTATATGGGTTTGGAATTGGACTTGACTAGACTTAGGGTATGAGTTGGGCCTTATATGAACCTAAAATTTGGACTTAAACCTATATTGGTTTGAAGTTAGACTTAAAGATGCACGTGGGCTTCACATTGGAAATGGACTAGGATTGAACTTAGATTGGAATGGACTGGGATTAGATTTAGAATGGGCTTGACATAGACTAGGGTTCACATAAAGATGCAAATGGGCCTAGATTTTGACATGGGATAGACTTATATGGGCCTAAGATGGACTCTAATGCTAGTGGGCCTAATATGCAAGCAAGGACTCAAATTTAGATGGGCCTGGGATGAATGCAAAATGGACTTTAATGCACATGGGCCTAAATGAATGCAATGACTCAAACTCGAATGGGTCTAGGATGAATGCATATGAATTGGGCTTGGGTTGATTGGATTGGATTATGATAAAATTGTCAAGAATAAGTCAACCTTTTAAGCCATCCGCCAAAAACAAGTCAACCTTTTGATTATCCTTTAATAAGTCGACCTTTAATACCAATCAGTTTTTAACAAGTCCTTACTTTGTTATTAACTTATTGAACCGCTTAAATATGATATGTGTAACTCTTCAAAGGAATAGGAGAGAAAACAAAAAGAAATTAAATATTATAAAAAAGAAAGAAAAAAGTCATATTATTTGTCATTTAACTTGTTTAAAATTGATAAGTACTAAAGGTAGACTTATTCAGGAAATAATCAATATATGACTTATTTTTAGCGGATGGGACAAAGTTTAACTTATTATTGACAATTATTCCTTGGATTATAGGTATTGGAAGGGGTTTTAGTTGCACGCCGATTTAACTTCAAAAAGTCTGATTTTTGGGACAGCATTGGAAGGGGTTTTACTTGCACGATTTAAAAAATTGTTACAACGGTTGAAGCGCTAGAACGAGAAAATAAAAATACCAGCTCAAACGCGCAATTTATATACAAGAAAATATCACTAGTGGAAAAAAGCCTAAGGGTCCAGGTCAAAAAGTGGCCCTAAGGGCTGCGTTTTTGGACCAAAGAATTAGAGTAGCGACCTTAATATATATGAAGGGCCGCGATTCGAACCGCACCCTTCCATATTTAAGGGGTCTGGCCGTAAGAAAAACCGCGGCCCTTGGCCACATAAGGGGCTGCGGTTAAGGGCCAAAACCGCAGCCCTTGGTGAGTTAAGGGCGCGGTTTTAGCCATTAACCGCAGCCCTTAATCCACTAAGAGCCGCGGTTTTTCCAAAACCGCGGCCCACTTGTGACCCAAAAAAAAAAAAAAATTTTTTTTTTTTTTTTTGATTTTTTTGTCCTAAATGTTCCCAAACGCTTTATATATATATATAAGTATCATTTTTCATTACAAATTATGTTGTTTACACGAATATAGAGAAAATAATAACTAAATTACATTAGTTCGAGGCCGCCCTCGAATGTTCGAATTGCAATATATGAGCGGGATCACAACCATAAAAAAATAACTAACCAAAGAACAACCATGAAGACATTACAACAACTCCACCAAGATCGGCATCCGAATCCCTCAAAAGCAACTTTTCTAGAGATGATAGAACCTGGCAAATAAAACCAAAACCGCTATAATTTGGAGTTGAAACTATATCTATGCAAGTACTACAAAGCGAAAGGCGGACCAGACTCCACTCCACAAGAACAACTTTCAATTTGTTGATGTTGTAAGTACATGGCGAACTTACAATACAACAACAAATGGCTAAACAAATGGCTAGCGGGGTAGTTGCGGGGGCAAGGCGGGGGGAGCTTGGGGGGGGCAGGGGGAGGAAGCGAGGGGGTCAAGTTGGGCTAGGGGTGTAAGAGGGGCGAGGGTAGCGGGGCGCAGGGGGGGGTGGGGGGCATAGCAAGGGGGCAAAGGGGGTGCAGGGGGGGCCGGCGAGGAGCTAGGGTGGGGCGGGGAGGGGAAGCGAGGGGGTCTTTGGGGCGTGCTAGGGAGTGTAGGGGCGGCGGCGGGGGTACAGGGGGCGAGGTGGGGGTGGGGTTCTAGAGGGGGGCTGGGGTTGCGGGGCTTAGGGGCTTGGGGGGGCGCCGGGCAGGAGTTCTCGCGGGGTGGGGGCGGGGAGGAGGGGAAGCGTGGGTGCGGGCTGTGCTGTGGGGTGTAGCAGGGGGCGGCATGGGGGTAGCGAGGGCGCCGGGGTGGGGTGGGGTGGGGTTCTAGCAGGGGCTAGCGGGGGGTTGCAGGTGGGTGGCGACGGGGGGGTGCGGCGGGGGAGTGCTTGGCGGGGGGGCGGGGGAGGGGAAGCGAGGGGGTCGTGGTGCTTGGGGTGTAGCGGGGGGCCATGTACCTATTAGGACTATATATGACCTAACACGCGGCTAAATGCAAAAAACTAAGTGAATTGGAGTGTAAAGGCCAAAATCGGCTCGAAATGGCCTTCATTTACCCAAAATGTGTTTCAAAGCATATAAGTGGAGTTTAATTGACTCTTATAGTTATATATGTACCTATTGGGACTATATATGATCCAACATGCGCTAAATGCAAAAAAACTAAGTCAATTGGAGTGTAAAGGCCAAAATCGGCCCGAAATGGCCTTCATTTACCCTAAAAGTTGTTTCAAAGCATATAAGTGGAGTTTAATTGACTCTTATAGTTATATATGTACCTATTGGGACTATATATGATCTAACATGCGGCTAAATGCAAAAAACTAAGTCAATTGGAGTGTAAAGGCCAAAATCGGCTAAAATGGCCTTCATTTACCCTAAAAGTTGTTTCAAAGCATATAAGTGGAGTTTAATTGACTCTTTATAGTTATATATGTACCTATTGGGACTATATATGACCTAACATGCAGCTAAATGCAAAAACTAAGTGAATTGGAGTGTAAAGGCTAAAATCGACCCGAAATGGGCTTCATTTACCCAAAGGGTGTTTCAAAGCATATAAGTGGAGTTTAATTGACTCTTATAGTTATATATGTACCTATTAGGACTACATATGACCTAACATGCGGCTAAATGCAAAAACTAAGTGAATTGGAGTGTAAAGGCCAAAATCGGCCCGAAATGGCCTTCATTTACCCAAAATGTGTTTCAAAGCATATAAGTGGAGTTTAATTGACTCTTATAGTTATATATGTACCTATGGGACTATATATGACCTAACATGCGGCTAAATGCAAAAAACTAAGTGAATTGGAGTGTAAAGTCCAAAATCGGCCCGAAATGGGCTTCATTTACCCAAAATGTGTTTCAAAGCATATAAGTGGAGTTTAATTGACTCTTATAGTTATATATGTACCTATTAGGACTATATATGACCTAACACGCGGCTAAATGCAAAAAACTAAGTGAATTGGAGTGTAAAGGCCAAAATCGGCCGAAATGGGCTTCATTTACCCAAAATGTGTTTCAAAGCATATAAGTGGAGTTTAATTGACTCTTATAGTTATATATGTACCTATTAGGACTATATATGACCTAACACGCGGCTAAATGCAAAAAACTAAGTGAATTGGAGTGTAAAGGCCAAAATCGGCTCGAAATGGACTTCATTTACCCAAAATGTGTTTCAAAGCATATAAGTGGAGTTTAATTGACTCTTATAGTTATATATGTACCTATTAGGACTATATATGACCTAACACGCGGCTAAATGCAAAAAACTAAGTGAATTGGAGTGTAAAGGCCAAAATCGACCCGAAATGGACTTCATTTACCCAAAATGTGTTTCAAAGCATATAAGTGGAGTTTAATTGACTCTTATAGTTATATATGTACCTATTAGGACTATATATGACCTAACACGCGGCTAAATGCAAAAAACTAAGTGAATTGGAGTGTAAAGGCCAAAATCGCCCGAAAATGGGCTTCATTTACCCAAAATGTGTTTCAAAGCATATAAGTGGAGTTTAATTGACTCTTATAGTTATATATGTACCTATTAGGACTATATATGACCTAACACGCGGCTAAATGCAAAAAACTAAGTGAATTGGAGTGTAAAGGCCAAAATCGGCCAGAAATGGGCTTCATTTACCCAAAATGTGTTTCAAAGCATATAAGTGGAGTTTAATTGACTCTTATAGTTATATATGTACCTATTGGGACTATATATGACCTAACATGCGACTAAATGCAAAAAACTAAGTGAATTGGAGTGTAAAGGCTAAAATCGACCCGAAATGGGCTTCATTTACCCAAAGGGTGTTTCAAAGCATATAAGTGGAGTTTAATTGACTCTTATAGTTATATATGTACCTATTAGGACTACATATGACCTAACATGCGGCTAAATGCAAAAAACTAAGTGAATTGGAGTGTAAAGGCCAAAATCGGCCGAAATGGCCTTCATTTACCCAAAATGTGTTTCAAAGCATATAAGTGGAGTTTAATTGACTCTTATAGTTATATATGTACCTATTGGGACTATATATGACCTAACATGCGGCTAAATGCAAAAACTAAGTGAATTGGAGTGTAAAGGCTAAAATCGACCAGAAATGGGCTTCATTTACCCAAAGGGTGTTTCAAAGCATATAAGTGGAGTTTAATTGACTCTTATAGTTATATATGTACCTATTAGGACTACATATGACCTAACATGCGGCTAAATGCAAAAACTAAGTGAATTGGAGTGTAAAGGCCAAAATCGGCCCGAAATGGCCTTCATTTACCCAAAATGTGTTTCAAAGCATATAAGTGGAGTTTAATTGACTCTTATAGTTATATATGTACCTATTGGGACTATATATGACCTAACATGCGGCTAAATGCAAAAAACTAAGTGAATTGGAGTGTAAAGGCCAAAATCGCCCGAAATGACCTTCATTTACCCAAAATGTGTTTCAAAGCATATAAGTGGAGTTTAATTGACTCTTATAGTTATATATGTACCTATTAGGACTATATATGACCTAACATGCGGCTAAATGCAAAAAACAAAGTGAATTGGAGTGTAAAGGCCAAAATCGGCCCTAAATGTCCTTCATTTACCGAAAATGTGTTTCAAAGCATATAAGTGGAGTTTAATTGACTCTTATAGTTATATATGTACCTATTGGGACTATATATGACCTAACATGCGGCTAAATGCAAAAAACTAAGTCAATTGGACTATATATGACCTAACATGCGCTAAATATATTTCTTTTGTCTTGTTTTCGTTCTCTCGCATAATTTTCATAATTCATCTTCAGTTGGGGGAAAGGGGGAGTGTAGCAGGGGGCAGCAAAGGGGGGGGGAGTGCAACGGGGGAGGGGCTGCGGGCCGGTCGGGGGAGGCAGGGGGCAACGGTGAGGGGGGGGGAGTACGGGAGGGAGTGCGGGGGGAGTGCGGCGGGGGAGGGATGCGGGGCTGGGTCGGGGGGAGTGCAGGGGGGGAAGCAAGTGGGGGGAGTGCAACGGGGGGTGCGGGGAGTGCAGCAGGGGGAGGGCTGCAGGGGCTAGTCGAGGAGTGCGCGAGTGAGGGGGAGTACGGTAGGGGGAGTGCGGGGGGGAGGGCTGCAGGGGCTGGTCGGGGGAGTGCAGGGAGGGGGGCGGCGGGGAGGGGGGAGTGCGGGGGGGAGGGCTGCAGGGGCTGGGTCGGGGGGAGTGCAGCAGGGAGGGGGGCCGGGGGGGCGGGGGACGGGGGGAGGGAGATAGTTCAAGTCACCATTGCCAAAGGAGTTAGTTTTATTGGCTTTTTTCTTTTTTTGGTTTTTTAGTTTTATTTTGTTAATTTTTGTTGTGATTAATTATCAATTGCTAGAAAAAGTGAACATAATATTATTATTAACTTGTTAGTGTTGGTTCAAAACTCTTTTACCAACGGTATCTTATAATCCTAGTTTAATTATAACAATTAAAATCGCAATTCAAAACTCCTTGTGTTTTTTTCCACTAGTGAAAATGCAAAAAGCTTAACTCTTTACATAGCAAAATTTATGACGAAACAACTTAGATAGTACATGATCGACTTCCATACACTACTTGAAATGATTTCATCATCAAGGCAATTGAAGTCCTAAAATAACCACTTAGATGCATAGTAGGCCAAGAAATCCCACAAAAATCATTAACTAACTAATATTCACCAACTTTATGCATGAAACAATCAATCAATGCCAAAAAGATTCAATAAAACCAACACCATGATCCCAAAGGGGCTCCAATGCCCATACTAATTCCTCGAACAATCATCTTCAACTAAGGGGAAAAGGGGGATAAATAAGGTTCATCCTCGAACAATCAACTTCGGATAGGATGGTTCTAATTTCTAAAACATAATCGGAAAAAGAATTCTAAGCTAAGTTAATAGAAGGGGGATAAATAGAAGGATGACATGGTCTCGAGATTGAGTACCTTATCGAGTCTTATCCTTGGCAATAACGTCGATAAATGCGGCATCTTTAAGCATCGATGAAAAAAATTCATAAAAGGGAAGAGAAAAATGAGAGGAACAATTAGGTATTTCATGGAACTAAAAAAAGGAAGAATCAATTAACAAATTGACGAACACCTTTAACAAAACGAGATAAAATCGAACCAATTGTGATAAAATCGAAACCCCAAAATCATCCATTACCCGATGTTTGTTGAGATAAAAAAAAAGACAGGAAATGAGAGTAAATTAGGTGCAATTGCGGCTTATCTTTGGTGTTCAAATGCGAAGCAAGGTAGGGAACTAACCGGAGGACCCAAAAAGGCCCACCGGCGGGATAAGCTTGAGCTTACGCACCATAGTGATAAGTTATATTGCTCAATATGCTCCAATGGATGGTGTGCAAAAGTGGTGCTTGAGTGTTGAAGCAATCTCCAAAAGTGAGTGCGGGATATAGAAAACCACATGTTTGCTTGACTATGTGCCACTTACAAATCAATTCCACGATAAGCGGGGCCATCTAGTTGTAGTTAAATATGAAAAGGAATGTAGAATTTAAAGATATTTCTAGACATTGGTATTTCGTTTAAGAAACTCATATGAAATACGGTAAAAATCATCTAAATAGAAGATTATTTAATAAGCAAAAAAAGAGTGAAATAATAACCAATGCATGAAGAAACAAAGGCCTAAGCTAAAGAGTGAGTCTAGAAATAGATAAATTTGCATATTCAAGGCATTTGAAGAGTTTATCGCCTTTCCTTGAAAATTTAAGAGATAATCATCCGAACTACATACCTCAAAAACTCGTAGTCACTCAAATTTTATCCATATATATTGTACTCAAACTTAGAAGAGATGACAAAATCACATGGATTCTTAATTTTGACGCATTTACATTTGCATATGTGCGAGGAAAGCTCTATAATTTCATAAATATGTACCACTTGAAATTACAATCAAACCATGATAGACATTCGTGCGGATATGACTTATCAATTTAGCTTAAGCAAGCGGTCAATGAATTCTAATTATAGTAAACTCGGTAAGTATTAAGACGCTTAGGACCCCGATGGTGCATTTTATACCATGATATGAGATTCGGGCTCGGGATTTCTATTACATCATCTCCGGTATATAAATGGGGCCAAAGGGAACACAAAAAAGTTAGGCGTTTCTATCATGTTCTCTCACTTGAATATTTGAATGCTTATCGAAGACAATTTCCATGAACAATCAAAGAAAAGACATACCAACAACGAGAAAACCGGTGGCTTTTTCTTTGGTCATACCTTTGATGGGTCATTTCTTTGTTACTGTGGAGTTCTACGCTAGGCGAAGATAACCAAAAGGAAAGGAAATAGAAATAAATGTGGCGGCTATTCCACCATATGTAGCATAGAAGGTAGCAGGCGATGTGATCTTCCAGTGACTACAATGGAAAATAAAAGAATCAGTGCAGCAACAATGGTGCACACTAATTGTGCCTTAAACCGAAAATCAAACAAAGCCACCAATAAAATTTCACCAAAGCAAGGATATCATAATCAATAAGGCACTAACCAACTCGAGAAAACCAAAAACTATGCATCAATATTCAACCAACAATGCTAAAAAACCAACCGAAAAAACAAGAAATTTCTTCAAAACACTAACCAAATGAGACTAATTCTCTAGACATCCATCATAAAACCATTAATTCAATACAATCATTTGATCTATTAATCCTCATAAAAGAGACAAAAAATTTAGCGAGGCAAAAATAGGAGAAAATAAAGCTATTTGCGGACATGAATGAACGATGAGATAATATGAGCAAAGTCGAACAAGCAAATCTAATATGAGCAAAGCATTATTGTCAACATTTTCGGTGCATTAAGATTGATTATACAAGGAAAAATCAAGAGATCTCGAAGCTAAGTATTTACAAAAGAGTGAGATGAGAGAGTGAGAAAACTTATCCCTCCTCATTACGAAAATCCACGAGAAAACTTATCTCCACGAGACCTCCTGTTTCCCTAACAACATGACATGGACAGGAAATTGCTAAATTGAAATGGACACAAAGCCCTAATAAGCGAGAATTATACAAGAATTTTGAAATACCAACCTGAAATAATTGAAAATTTGGAAATGAGGAGTGCGAAGAGGAGCAAACTTACTCTACAAAATTAGCAACTATAGATCTACAAACAACTAAAAAAAAATCAAAAGCCGACATCAAAACTCAACAAAACTAACTCAAACTAAGTAAATGCATGAAAATCGATCAACAACAAGAAAACGCAAAACAACAATCAAAATTTGAGCGAAAAGCAAACAATCGAACGAAAACTACAAGAAAATAGAAAACTTACAATGAATTTAACACATAATAGAGGTGATTTCTTTGGTTCGGCGACGCTCTTTCTCGATGGAGCGTTGCGAGGCGAGGATGGTGGCGTGGCGAAAAATTAGGGTTGCTAATGTTGTCGGTGGTTGAGTTGGGAAGTGCGAGTTGCGGGGAGGAGGTGAGCAAGTGCGAGTTGCGGGGAGGAGGTGAGCAAGTGCGAGGTCGAAGAGAGCGAGAGGCGAAGTGTGAGGGTGGGTGTGAGGGTGGGTGCTCTTTTTGCCTGTTTGAAGGAGGAACGAAAATGTGTGGAGGGAAGTAAAATTAATGAGCGCGCGGTTTGTTTTGGCCTTGTGGGGATTAAAAAATAAAAAAAGGGGCTGCGGTTGAGTGGTAAACCGCAGCCCTTCCTTTAAGGGCACGGGTCGGGCCCTAAACCGCAGCCCTTTATCTAACCAAGGTCTGCGGTTTTGGGCTGACCGCGGCCCTTAACGGAAGGGCTGCGGTTTTCAACACAAGCGCAGCCCTTTTAAAGCAGCAAATGACAATTTTTCCTCTAGTGTATATAATTTCTAATCAAATAAATTTTATAAAAGTTGAAAACAAACAATATACTCCCTCCGGTCTTTATTAGTTTACCCATTTCTTTTGTTTCTATTTTTGGAATGGGACTACTAACTTTCCATCACGCATACATTCACCTTTAATATAAAATAATAGTTTTTCTTTCTTTCTATGTCCCACAACATTGTTTCTCCTAAAACTCTGTGCAAAAGAAAGGGGTAAACTAATAAAGACCGGAAGGAGTAATATATAATATTTTTAAG
This sequence comes from Beta corolliflora, assembly GCA_947648045.1. Lineage (NCBI taxonomy): Eukaryota > Viridiplantae > Streptophyta > Magnoliopsida > Caryophyllales > Amaranthaceae > Beta > Beta corolliflora. Next base: position 181,896 of record CANSZD010003754.1, on the reverse strand, counting down.
GAGTAAAATATTCTAATTTATTTTCACAGAAGATAATAATTAAGGGAAAATAACTCGAAAAAATTATGAGCGAAAACCCGTGGTGTTACAATCACTCCCCCTTAAGAAAGTTTCGTCCTCGAAACTTGAAACGATACAAAGATACGCTATACGACGACTACGTACAACTTTCTTTCACGCATATAAGTAACACCTTGGAGGTACTCTGTAAAAACGTAAACATTAGTCCTGACTAAACCTTACTAACTAGCATATAAGAAAACATATAGCACATTAGTTAACAAAAATAACTCCCAAGACTTTCTTCCTACCCAAGTAACTCTCACTAAGAACTTTTCTTGAAGCCTAAGATACCAATAATCTTATATGCAACAACTACATATTTCTCATGGAATATGTAGCAACTCAATGAGAGTTTTTGGATCATTTGCTCTGATACCAACTGTAACACTCCGTCCAATTATAGACATAAATTAAGGAAAATAGAACAACTTACTAGAGAAATGGCGATAGCGGAAATATCGCCTGACGGAAATGTTACTCTAAACAAAGGTTAAATTCAACTAAATAAAATTAAAACCTAATTAAAATAATCCAAAAATATTCATAAAGAGGCAAAAACAATCTCAAAAACCCAAAGTAGTAAACATAAATAAGAAACAAAATAAAATGTCTTAATATCCTAACTAGTCTCTCTCTAAACTGCCATAGTATGAAATAAGCACCTGCAAACATATCAACAAACATCCACAATCAGTGGGGAGTAACTAATAGCTCTCCCAGCTCAATCAGGATCCATATAAGAGTTATAAAAGTTTTAACAATCAAGTCGTACACAATATCTCAAATAAAATACCCTTCATATAAACAAATAGATATAAATAAATACAAGAGAGACAATACAACATGCTGACTACAAACAAGGTAAAGTTAACAGAATAATTAGACAAATAAATATACATATGAACTCAAGGATCAACAAAATAAACCTTCATTCTAAATGAAATAATAATATGAACAACATAAGGATTATGATGTTTCCAAAATAATATGTTTAACACGTTTGAGTAGGAACTGAACGTAAGTGGATCGCAACCCACTGTTCCTATTTGGTTATAGTATTAGGACCCTGCTCGCCTATGTCTAGTATGGTCACACCTTGATGCGAGATAGTACCCTACTCAGTACTTCTCGACCTCTCAGACGACAACTAATAACCAAGATGGACCTACACACCCTGCTCAGCATGTAAGTATAAATTGTGTACCTTGCTCAGTACATAGTGACTGTTCATTCCTAGGAGACCATGCCGTCTCACTAGTCATCATCCCCAAACAAAAACACATATCAATAATATAATTTCATCATCTGCAGAATGCCATTTAAGGTCTTACATCAAACTGTAAGAATCTAGGGTCTTAACCCATCAATTCCCAACTGCAAGAATTTTAGGGACTCACCCCATCAATTCCAATTCAAAATCACTTCACAATTTCTCAACAATAATAATCATAATGTTAGTTGACAATATTATCTTCGAAAAGAATATAATTTAACTCAACATGAAATTAAAAATATAATAGAAATACTTATGATAGCTTGGAAACAATTTTAAGAGCCCAAAATAAATTAATTTCATCCAAACAACCAACCCAATTTCATACTCAATACCATCATGAAATAATCATATCTTGCAAATAAACTACTGCTGATATATATGAACTCATAAGGATATAATTATAACAATGGTTCATCAATTATGGTAAAATATAACATAATCATATTTATAACCCCCTAATCATAGTTTGAATGAATATGATAATATAACAATGAAAATTACAAAACCATGAATCAAATATCTAAACTTCACAAGACAACATTAAATAAATCATGTAACTCTTTTGTAAGCCTACTTGAAATATAATTACAACTCATGCACATATACGTTCATCTCAATACCCACAACAAGTATTACCTGGAACGAAAATAATGTAACTAACATAACCAAACAAACAAAAAAAAGAGAATAGAACTAAAATAGAACTAACAAGCTATATCCCACGTAATCAGAAGGTAAGAAGGAGCAGTACAAGAACTAAATAAGCATTTGCAATATACAACCATCAATTACCATCATCAACCTCACACACAACTGCTAGAACAAGATGAACATGCCACGAAAACAGAAGATAGTAGAGCAACATAACAAAAATAACCGCCCAACTGTGGTAACAAAACATTCTCATAACCACTCATATTCCATCCATACTTCAACAATATACTTAGACTTCAAGAGTTCATGCTTAAAACATATGTTAACAAGAACATGAATGGTGCGTACAACAACTTCGGATATCGACCGAGACGTAATAATCATGGCCCTAAATTAACACAACACGCAAATTAAATTCACAAGTAACTAATAATCATATAGTTCATGGAAACCCATGGAACAACGTAACATACAATATATAATTAATCCCACCCAAATTCCTAAAATCATACTAACCCAACCTAATTATTGAAACTAATATAATCCCTATGCGAATTGTAACCGTTCTAGGAAATCCGTTAGTTACCTTTGAAGACCTTCAATTGCTTGCGTTCTTGTTCTTGAACATTATAAAATTCCATTATTACATGCTGTTGTGTTCCGACTCCTATTCCCGACAATGGAAAGATCGGATTTGAAATCGCTCCTGTCAAAGTGAAGGCCCAGATGTCCTTAACTTGCTGTCCAAATTTGAGAATGATGAAACTGTTAGATCTCCGGCGTTCGTCTTTTTTGTGAAGGTGTGGTAGAAAAATCCGGTATGAACTTTTTCCTCTCTCTTTCTCTCTTCAAAAGGTCGACTGATTTGGGGAGATTGGGCTGATTTTTATGACCAATTTCCAGCTGCAAATTGGTTCTAAAAGGGGGTTAGAAGTGCTAGAATAATGGGAATTAATTTGGATATTAAAGTGGAGGTTACAAAGGGGTTCCAAGGGGAGTTATAAGGTGGTCAAAAGTTACCTCTCATACTTCAAAAAGTTTGATTTTTGGGACAACATTGGAAGGGGTTTTAGTTGCACGATTTAAAATTTGTTACGACGGTTCAAGCGCTAGAACGAGAAAATAAAAATACCAGCTCAAACGCGCAATTTATATACTAGAAAATATATAATTTCTAATCAAATAAATTTACCGAATCGCTATTTACCGTCCGTATTTACTTGAAATCGTCCGTATTTTTTTCATTATATACCCCCATGCCCCTCCCCCTTTCACCTCACTTTACCCTCTCCTCTCTCACCAAACTTAAGCTCTCTCTCACCATCAAGCAGTAACACCACCACCACCTTCCGAACACCACCGCCGAGCACGACCACCGGAGCACCACCACGGAGCAACCGAGGAGTACCAAAAATGTCCGATGAAGGACCGTCAACGCCGCCGAACGAAATGTGGTAAGTGGGAATTTTTTTTTTAAGTCGCCGGAATTTTTTTTTTGAGCCACGGAGCGGGGTAACGGATCGAAAATCCGTTGCCCAGTGGAAGCAACGGATACAAAATCCGGTGCTTCCACAGGCAACGGATAAAAAAATCCGTTGCCTGCAGTGGAAGCACCGGATTTTTGATCCGTTACCTTGGTAACGGATCACTTTTCCGGTGTTTCCACAGATGCAACGGATTTTTTATCCGTTGCCTCTGTGGATGCACCGGAAAAGTGATCCGTTGCTTCCACTGGGGTAACGGATTTTCGATCCGTTACCCTGCTCCGGTGGCTCAAAAAAAAAATGGTGTGAGACGCGCTTTATGGGATGAGTTACTCTCTTCTTAGTATATAGTACATAGTGCGATCTATTCATTGTATTATTTTATGTATTCGATTTGATAATCGAATTTGAGCCGAAGAAGTAGTATTTGATATGATATTAATATATAATGTTGGATCATAATAAGTTGCAATGATTCAAATTGAAATAATAAGTTGCAATTCATTATAATGTAGTATTAACCCAACTGGTAAATGAAATAATAAATATCATCATAAAACCAAAGTCATATATACCTAACAAAATAATATCATCACAAAATGTAACTACATAATACACCCGTACATAAAAAATGGAATGAGAATACTGATATGCAATGACTACATGTCATGATGGTGGGCGTCCTCATCAGCGTCCCGTGCACGATCTAGACGCAATGCAGCATCCCAATCCCGAGCGAGGTCGGCCAACATCTCATATGCCAAAGAAGTGTTGGGTCGCTGGTCATTGTGCCGATCCTCCGTCAACGCTCTCGTGGCGTCAAAATGTCGGGCCATCCACTGCAAAAAGTCAGTTAGTTATGTTATGTTATGTTATGTATCAATAATATAACATATAAAATAGTAAACAAATAAATGATTAAATTGCGTACATAGTGGGTGTTTGTAGTGTTGGGCCGGGGCGAAATATGCGTCCTATCTGCAGCAATGAGGGTAGGATGGGAATATGTACAAAACCAATCCATGTACTCCCTCGAACACTCTCCACGACGAGTAACCCGTCTCAACTGTGATACGTTGAGACCCCCAGCATATGGCGTGAACCGCTGCCATGTAGACTCAGCTACTGAGACCGAGAACTGAACCTCATACCTCTTCGGGTTGCGCGGTCTGTATGCGAAATCAGGCTGAATAGGAGGGGTAGGAATGACCTGAACAAAACCCAACTGTCGTAGTACACGATCTGGGTTGTACGGCTCAATGATCCCTCGATAACGTATGAAACCGACATACAACGTCCTCGGAATGAGTGCAGCCTGGTCTTCCCCATATGGCGTCCAGTCGACCTGAAAACGGATAAATGTAATAATTTCATTAGTCTAACGTAGTAGTAATATATGAGAACATAATAATATATATTTTACTAATGCATTAAATATCGTACCTCTGAAACCTGAAGTGTGTCCAAGCGTCTACGAATGGACTCCAGTCGGACAAACTCCTTGCCGACGAGGTGGTAATCCCACTTTCGTGCCCGGGCTCATGATCACCGAACGCTAGCCCCTCTCGGCGAGGTCGGAAACACGGGAAGTACTCGTAAATCCAAGACCTTGGAGGAGCGTGAGACACCCGGCAACCCTGTTTGCTATCCGCTCTACTCGCAACCCCTAGCTGACGATATAGGTAAGCCAAAGCAGCTGAGCCCCATGAGTAAGTATGAACCGAATCAAGGTCATCCGGCTCACTAATGTTACGGGGCATGAGGCGGGAACCACTCTTATCGAGTGAAGAGGGTACACCCAAGTGTCGGGAGCATCCATGCTCGAACACGCACATCACGTGGGCGACGCCCGATCCCCGCACGGATCGAATATCTTCCGAACGGTAACGCCACCGTTCCTCCAAACCCGTGACTCCTCACATAATAACTCCTCACGAGTCAAGCCCAGGGAGCTCCTCAAACCGTACATATAGATCGAAGTAGGCAAAACAACACTCACAATCCCCGACCCTCAATAGGAACACGTATGATCCGCCAAACGTCATGTAACATGATCGTCATCTCTCCAAAAGGCATGTGAAACGTGTTCGTGTCTGGGCCGCTAACGCTCTACAAACGCTGTAAGCAATGGAAAGTCAAGGTGCCCAAACATAATCCGTGGTAGCCGCGCAATACAAGATCTATCCAAGCGCCGTAACGACCGCTGCGGGAAACCCCAAGTCAGCAACGGATCAAATGCACTGGAGCGGTTATGGCACATCATAACATCACTAGCAGTCGTATCATGGTATATAAGGGCGCCGACGTGACCCCGTCAACTAGGAATCAGGGTACCGTCAAGTGGGCCCCCAGGCATCGCCTCGGTAACTAACCACGACGTATCCCCTGGCGGCTCTAGTCCTGTGCTCGCCACGACTACCTCCCGAATCGACCGGACCCGAAACAAACCTCCCCCTACTACCCTTCCTCACAGCCACATGGAAGGCGGCTTCACCCACATCAGCTCCATCACCACCGCTCAAAGCATGATCTAACTCCTGCTCGTCCCCAGTATCCCATCCTGCACTATCAGGCGCGTCCTCAGGAATAGGCATCCGCCCAACTCCGAGCATCACTCCTAGCCCCTCCTACTAGATGCATCAACACCACGAGATCTAGTGTGTCGTGGCGTCGATCCCTCAGAACCCTCAAGACCCTAATAATCAATTATGTTAATTATTTATTTTTTATTTAATGTCTACGTTATCATATTGTAATTACTACTAATCTATAACCATTGACACTCTAATAATTAATTTACTAAAATGATAAGGATAAATAATACTAACATGCATTAACATTGGTGATGGTGTTAACATAATATTATTAAAATATATTAACATGCGCAAAGTAAGTAAATTAGGGCATTATTATATAACTATTCACTTTCTAATTATTAATTAACTAAAATTACAACAATAAATCATATTAACTTGTTAATATCATTAGTAAACATGCTAATAAAAACAAATACCCTACACAACTAATATTAACATGCTAATAAAAACAAATTAACATGCTAACATCATTACAATAAATAATAGTAATATGCTACTAATATAATATAATAACATGCTAATATCATTGAAATATTTTAATAATATAATAACATGCTCAAATCAATTTATTAACTAATTAAATAATAACAATTAAAATTAAATAATACTATTATCACATGCTATTAAACAAATAATAAAATTAAATCAAACAAATTAAATAATACTAACATGCATTAACATAATAAAACCTAATTACAATATTATCACACAAATTAACATATTAACTATTCAAATTAAATTAATAAATTCAAATAACTATCGACATAAATTATAAAAACCCAAATAAACACAAATTATTATTTTTAATTCAAACAGAAATTATTAATAAATAAATTAGGAACAAACATAAAAATATAATTATTAAAAAACAGAAATTAATAAAAACATAAACAAAACATAAATTAATAAAAACGAAAAAAAAAACCCAAAGTCCCCACCCCTCGCCGGAAAACACGAACACAATGAAATTTTTTTTTTGAAATGCTCGAGGGCAACGGACACAAATCCCGTTACCACGCACGAGTGGTAACAGATCGTTTACCGTTACCACCGCAGAGGTAACGTGGATCCCATCCGTTACCTCTGCGGTGGTAACGGTAAAACGATCCGTTATCACCGTGCGGGTAACGGATTTGTCTCCGTTGCCCCGCAGATTCAAATTTTTTTTTTTTTCACCATTTTTTCCGCGACAAGCGTGAGTTTTTAGGGGTAGTTTTCCACTACTAATTTCCGGCTTAGGGTTCGGTTTTAACCACATAAACACCAAAACTAACCTGATTTGATGATTCTCCCACTTCCTTTGCCTTCTTCCTTGGGCCCATGCTTTTTCCGGCAAGTTGTGGTGGTGGTGGTCGACTTTTGTCACGCGGATCTGGATCTCGCGGTGGTGTGGTTCGCGGTTGTGCTGTCGGTGTGGTGATGTACTTCCCGGTGAGGGGGTCGGTATGGTGGTGTGCGGTGCGGTGTGGTGGTGGTGGTGGCGGGCGGTGGTGGTTGCGGTGGTGGTTGTGGGCTGTTATGGTGGGAGTGAGTGATGAGTGAGGAGTGAGGAGTGAGAATGAGAATGAGAGAGTGTGAGAGTGAGAGTGGTGGGGTATGGGGTAGTATTTGTAGGGGTAGTTTAGGAGTATTTAAGAAATAATACGGGCGATTTTTCAGTAAATACGGGCGGTATTTAGTAAGCCCCTAAATTTAATAAAAGTTGAAAACAAACAATATAATATATAATATTTTTAAGGAGTAGAATATTCTAATTTTCACGGAAAATAATACTTAAGGGAAAATAACTCGAAAAAATTATGAGCGAAATCCGTGGTGTTACAATCACTTCCCCTTAAGAAAGTTTCGTCCTCGAAACTTAAAACGATACAAAGATACGCTATACGACGACTACGTACAACTTTCTTTCAGGCATATAAGTAACACCTTACCAAGGACCCTTGGGTCCAATGGTATGGCTTCCTATCTCCCACATGGGAGACCAAGGTTCAAATCTTGGTGGAAGCAAATTTCAATATTGTTGGGGGGGAGGGGGGTTTGGGGCTTGTTGGTCCTCTGGGTGAGTGGCCCTGTGCGAGGGCAGCCCAGAGGAAATTCTTCTTACCACGGGTTCCCAGAAGGGGGCCCAAAAAAAAAAAATATAAGTAACACCTTGAAAGAAAGTTGTACGTAGTCGTCATATAGCGTATAACACCTTGGGAAAAGTCCCTCTAGTGTGAGAAAATGATCCAAAAGATGCTAGGGATTTCTAGAGAGAAAAAGAAAAAAGAAAAGGAAAAAACACAAAGCAACTTCAATGAAACCAAAACCTAAATCTAAGATCTTCTTCTGCAATTTTTTCAATATTGAACCGTCCTTTCTCAAACCAGATTCAGTGCAAACCCATCCTAATGCTCATTCTCATGCTATAGATGTTGTGAGAATCTGTTTCACCCTTCAAGACACCTCCTCTAAATCGCCTTTCAAGGCGGACTCCACCACCGCGCCGACCATCCTCAAGCCGCTTCTCAACCCCGCCCACCACCTCCTTTCCTCGGAATTCATTAGCAGACGCTCCTTTGCTCCGGCGAAGAAACCGGATCTGAAGTCCCGTGGGGGTGTCCCAATCACCACCCACGCTCACACCATCTGCTGTACTTGCATCTACATCTGCCTATACGTCTTCTTCCACTATGCTCGGTCGGTGATTCGCGCCTACCACATTACTTATCTCGGCGTCCAGGTAAGTTTCTTTACCCTGTTTTTGATATCTAATTGTTTTTGGTTGGCCTCCATTACTCTTTTAATTGTGTTGGATCTATTTTTTTTTCAAATATTTTGTGCCAAATTGCAAAGTTACCATCTGTCATCTTTGTGACCCAGTCTTCCTTGGCTCTTTATCTAATTACGTATGAGTGAATTTCTTTTTTTTACTTTACTATGCTAGCTGTGAATTGGTGCCCACTTATTGAATTGCTATTTTGGTTCTTGTCTACCAATTCTATTATGTTTATTTCAATACTAGTTACTTGGTTATTCTGCACTGTTACATTAATTGTAGCTATATCGAGCTCTTGTAACCTGATTATTTATGATTGGATGTCATTATTTCATCATGCTCTTTTGAGGATTAGAAAATGCCTAGTTTTAAGCCCTCTCCTTTGGGTATGGTCCAACTATGAGATTCAATTTTTTGTTTCTCTTATTTTTACTTGGTTTTGGTATGACTTGATTACCTTTTCATTTGATGGTTCTAAAACTTTTTCGTATAACTTGTATCACTTTAATATGGATGTATCTGTCTCTTTTGGCTTTAATATATCGATTTCGCTCATCCTAAAGGCGTATTATTGGGCTTCACTTTCTCACCTTACTCATTCTGTTTGTTATCAGTGCCTTGTCTTGCAAATGCTTCTCCTCCATGCTTCTAAGTACTATCCCTCTCTTGATAATGTTATTGAAAACTCTTATAATATAGGAAATGAATGGGTTGCAAAACCTCTAATGAATCGGCTTATTGGCCTTATGTGTTGGAAACACTTGGATGTTTTGCTCATATTGTGGATGTATGTTTGGATTAACTTAATTAGCCACCCTTACATTGTTATCATGTTTTCTCAGTATCTATTGTGTGTTCAGTTTTACAAATCGTTCTTCTGGTGCATTGGCACTGTTATGATGTTATCCTATTTTGATGCTTTGGAATTAAGGAACCACATGCTCAATGCCTTTCATGCTTTTCAGTATTCTAGTACTTTTGATATTGTTATTGCAACCGCTGATAATTTAGTTATGGAATGGTTGACAAAACCAATAATGAATCAACCACCTTTTATTAGGGTGATCCACTCTTACTTGGATTTCGCTTCGTTTGTGATTGTTAAAACTCTTTTTACCAACCTAGTGATGGAACGAATTTTCATAACCCTTTGAATCCGACTTTTTTGTCAATCGCTATGGAACAGAGGTATTTTTTCACCCCATCACAACTTTTTGAAGTTTTACAGGTCAATAATCCCTTTTGGAGTCCATCCAATCAAAGTGGGTGCATCTTTCAGTCTTTCATATATTGGGTTTTTTCAAGATCAAGACCACTATGATATCCTTCATTACACTCTTTTTGTTCATAACATGTTTTTAATTGACTTCATTCACTTGCTGCTTCAAAGCATTTTGACTACTATTATGGAACGGGATTGTAGTCCCATATGGAATCGAGTGCATAGACGCTCGCTTAAGAACAGGGGTGCTGTCACACCCCTTAATCGTGTGTTGCTTGGTTGCAGGATTGTTAAGCGAGCAATTCTCCTCTTGGAGTACAAATTCAAAGGAAAATTTTCTTTACCTGCATTGTGGCTCATTAGATATCCAAGGAGCTCGTCTTTTTTGAAATATATACGGAATCGAGTTACCCAATCCCTATGGAATCGAGTGCTTCATCGCTCGCAAATGTATCTTTACCTAAATGACCAGGCTCTTGAAGCCTTATCGAACCGAGTGCTTGACACTCGCTTGTGCACAGGGGTGGTTATACAACCCTTGACTCGTTTTCTTTCTATGGCAGGCCTATTTTCTCATCTCACGTCTGAAACAAGGGAAGAAATAAAGGTAATGAGGCCATATTTTTGGTCTATGTACGGACAGGTTTTATTGAAACCTACCAAACGAATTTATATCACCAATCCGTTTATTATATGAAAATTTTATGCTGGAACATCCAAGGGGGTAAAAAACCCCAAGCTTTGAGTGAGCTACTCTACCTAAAGAACAAATATAAACCGGATATTATCTTCATCATTGAAACCTTAACTAATAATAATAATAGCCACCGAATTCTCAAGGCACTTCACTTCCACAATAAGTTAGTTGTTGATCCAGTTAACCACGCGGGTGGAATGTGGGTGTGTTGGAATAACTCTAATATTACAGTTCAAAATCACTATTCTCATGACCGATTGGTTCATCTCGACGTTCTCTACAAGCCACACAATAAAATGTATTCAGTCTTGGGCGCATATTGCCCGGCCAAAACTGTCGAAAAGGATACGTTCTGGACTTAGTTGAATAACTACATTAATACCCTTCCTTTCCCTTGGCTTTTGCTAGGGGATTTTAATGAAATGCTTTCTCCGCAAGATAAATTGGGCGGGTGCCTGCTAAAATCAAGTCAGGTTCAACGACTACCTTCTCTTCTCATTAATTCAAACGCCATTGACATCTCGTGCCTCCAGCACGCTTACTCTTGGAGAGGTATTCATAATAACAATCTCATTTTCGAACGAATTGATAGGGCTATTAGCCACAACTCCTTGTATGACGATTTTAACAAAAGTACCATTTTTTATGGTACATTCACAGTCTCAGATCATGCTCCAATTATCTTCTCCTCCAATGAAGGAGATTGTAATCGGCCACCTCCATTCCGGTTTCAAAATTTTTGGACTTTAGATAAACATTCTCACTCTATTATTAAAAAGAATTGGAATATTCCAATTACAGGCTTTCGATTCTTTCGCATTCAACAAAAACTCATTCGTATTAAAACCGATCTTAAAGCTTGGGCTAAGACCAACTATAGACACATGACCAATAAATTGGTTACAAATGATGAAAAATTAAAGGAATTACAACTAAAATTGTGGAACCAACCTTTTAATGACATTTTAATTAAGCATATCAATCGGTTGATTACCCAAAGGGAGAAACTTCTTCTCTTTAACCAAAAAGAATGGGGAAGTTCTGCTAGAAAAACATGGTTAAATCAAGGAGATCGCAGCTCTCGTTTCTTTCATAACAGAATGAAAAAATCCATGGCTAACATGACTATTTTTAGACTAAAACATGAGTTAGGACAATGGGTTGATTCCCATGACGACCTAACGCATCTGCTGTCTGACTCCTTCAAGAGTCGATTTCACTCCGCCCACTCTATTATTAGGGAAATTGATTTGAGCTTTCTCCACCCTTTTGTTTCTTCGATCGATGTGGACTTTTTACTTAATCTCGTCACGGCGAAGAAATAAAACATGCCTTTTTTGATATTAACCCGCTTAAAGCTCCTAGATCCGATGGATTTGGGGGAAAATTCTATCGGGCTTATTGGCCCATCATTGAAAAAAGAACTGGTCATTGCTGTTCAAAGTTTCTTTTATCATGGTAAATTGCCTCCGTCTTTGAACCACACTTTGATAACCCTCATTCCCAAAAAAGAGGCTCCTGAATCACCAGACCATTTCAGACCAATTAGTTTAATTAACACTATTTACAAAGCAATTTCAAAACTCCTAGTTAATCGCCTCCGTCCTATTCTGCAACAAGAAATTAGTCCCCTTCAAAATGCTTTTACTTATGATTGCTCTATTCATGACAATCTTTTGATTGCACAAGAGGCTCTCAATACATTTCAAAAGTCTCAAAACAAAACAGGGTGGTGTGCTCTAAAATAAAACATGGAAAAAGCTTATGACAGGATAAAGTGGGACTTTCTTTGGCAAACTCTCCAGGCTTTTGGTTTTCCTCCCACTTGGATCCTATGGATTAAGGAATGTGTTACTAATGTTTCTTATTCAATCAAAGTTAATGGCCAACCTTCCCGTTGGTTCCGACCCTCTAGGGGTCTACGTCAAGGTGACCCCCTGTCACCGTACCTTTTTATTTTAGGTATGGAAGTTTTCATCCGAAAACTTTCTCTTCAAAGTCAATCTCGAGATTCAGGTATCGGATTTAAGTTACAACCTAGAAATGCCAACATTCTGTGCCTAATGTTTGCTGATGATAGCCTTTTATTTTTGCAAAGCAACTACCTCAGCTTGTAGAAATCTAAAAACCGTCCTTGATGACTTTTGTGGTCTTTCTGGCCAGTTAGTGAACTTTCATAAATCTTCAATTATTTTATCTAAAAAGGTCTCCTCTAACCGAAAAACGGCTCTAGCTAGTCATTTCAATATGCTGCCGAATTCTTCTCTGGGAAGGTACTTGGGAATCTTCTTTAGTTCCCATCATCCTTCTAAAGCTGATCTCGCTCATATAGTTCAAAAGACTAATCAAAGAATTAACCTCTGGGAATCTGGTTTCTTGTCCAAAGCTGGCAGGCTCACCAGAGTAATCTTGAAGCTCTGCCGTCTTATACTTGTGCCTCCACCATGCTTCCTCCGGATTCAGCTAAATCCATTGATACTCTTCACAAAAAAATTTTCTTGCAACAAAATGAAGATAAAAATGCAACACCTCTTATTGCGTGGGATTAAATTTGCACTCCCAAAGTGCATGGTGGCCTTGGCCTATGAAAAACGCTTTCTATGAATAATGCTTTTATAGCAAAGTTGGGTTGGAAAATACTTACGGAACCTACTAACTTATGGATGAAACAAATTACAGAAAAGTATTCTTAAGGGTCAGTCCTTTTTTAATTGTAAACCAAAAACACACGATTCTCCCATATGGAAAAAAATCTTGCTCCAAAGATCTCTTTTGCAAAAAGGTATAAGGTGGAAAATAGGTGATGACTCCCAGATTCTTTTTTGGCTTCACAACTGGTGTGCTGATGGAAATTTAATGGAAAAATTTAAATTATCAGAGAATCAGGTTGATCCTCATCTTCGTCTAAAGGAGTTCATTCTTCCCAACAGAACTTGGGATTTTGACAAACTAAAAATCTTGCTGCCCGATTCCATTATTAAATGCATCAAAGGCATCCCCATTCCGGTAAATCCCCTCCCGGATGAGCCTATTTGAGGTCCTAGCTCTTCAGGCTTATTTACGGTAAAATCCTCTAACTGGCTAGCTCATAATCTCACGCCTACTATAGAAAAATGGCCACATCGTTGGATTTGGAAGCTTGATATCCCACCCAAACTGAAAATTTTTATGTGGCAAATTTGCCACAACAGTCTTGGGGTTAGAGCCATCCTTGGTAAACGCAACATAATCCCTTTCAACCACTGCGCTATTTGTAACACGCACGAGGAATCTTTAGACCATCTTTTTGGGGGGTGTCTTCATCCCATTCCCCTTTGGCAGCTTCAAGATCTAAAGGATTAGATACCTCACACCTTACACCGGACTACTCTACTAAATACGTTTTCTAAAATAAGACATGATAGGCCCTCCACCATCAAATTTGTTTTTCTTATGTGGAGTATTTGGAAGGAAATAAATTATATTATCTTCCATAATGCTTCCCTTAATGTTTACAGGATTCTGCATAAAGCAAAATTTTTATTTTCATAATGGAGTCTGAGGAATGCAGTTGACATCTGCATCTCCTCTGGTTCCCCGTTTTCCCATTCCTCTCTTCCTCATTCCTCTCTTCCTCATTCCTCTCCGGTGTATCCTTCCTCCATCCTCGTTGCTTGGGAGCCACCTCCCACCTCGTTCTTCAAACTCAACTTCGACGGCTCGGTTCGTGGTACTTCAACGAAGGCGGTATTATCATTAGAGATCTTTGAGGGGCACCTTCACAAAGCCAGCAGCCTTTCAACCTTGGTTCTTCTTCCGTTTTCATTACCGAGGCAACCGCTCTCCAACAAAGGCTTCGTCTAGCTATCCAGAACAATATTCGTCAACTCCACATTGAAGGTGATAATCTTATGGTCATTAACTCAGTAAAAGGTATCTGGTCTCCTCCATGGCAGATTGCTCATATCATTCAAGATATCCAAGCCCTTCTTCGTTCTTTCTCTTCGTGGGCTATTCGTCATGTCTATTGGGAAGCAAACAAAGCAGTAGATTGGATCGCCAACGTCGGTCATTTAGTTGATTCTCAGTTTAATATAGATGATTGTACTCATTCTGCTCTTCACTCTATTCTTGTAAACGATAAGGTTGGAGCTCCCCTCGTGCGGAGGGTTTCCTAACCTTCCTTTTCTCCTTACCTTTATAAAAAATATATATATATAAGTAACACCTTGGAGGTACTCTGCAAAAACGTAAACATTAGTCCTGACTAAACCTTACTAACTAACATATAAGAAAACATATAGCACATTAGTTAACAAAAATAACTCTCAAGACTTTCTTCCTACCCAAGTAACTCTCACTAAGAACTTTTCTTGAAGCCTAAGATACCAATATCTTATATGCAACGACTACACATTTCTCATAGAATATGTAGCAACTCAATGAGAGTTTTTGGATCATTTGCTCTGATACCAACTGTAACACTCCGTCCAATTATAGACATAAATTAAGGAAAATAGAACAACTTACTAAAGAAATGGCGATAGCGGAAATATCGCCTGACGGAAATGTTACTCTAAACAAAGGTTAAATTCAACTAAATAAAATTAAAACCTAATTAAAATAATCCAAAAATATTCATAAAGAGGCAAAAACAACCTCAAAAATCCAAAGTAGTAAACATAAATAAGAAACAAAATAAAATGTCTTAATATCCTAACTAGTCTCTCTCTAAACTACCCATAGTACGAAATAAGCACATGCAAACATATCAACAAACATCCACAATCGGTGGGGAATAACTAATTACTCTCCCGACTCAATCGGGATCCATATAAGAGTTATGAAAGTTTTTACAATCAAGTCGTACACAATATCTCAAATAAAATACCCTTCAAATAAACAAATAGATATAAATAAATACAAGAGAGACAATACAACATGCTGACTACAAACAAGGTAAAGTTAACAGAATAATTAGACAAATAAATATACATATGAACTCAAGGATCAACAAAATAAACCTTCATTCTAAATGAAATAATAATATGAACAACATAAAGGATTATGATGTTTCCAAAATAATATGTTTAACACGTTTGAGGAGGAACGAACATAAGTGGATCGCAACCCACTTGTTCTTATTTGGTTATAGTATTAGGACCCCGCTTGCCTATGTCTAGTATGGCCACACCACGATGCGAAATAGTACCCTGCTCAGTACTGCTCGAACTCTCAGACGACAACTAATAACCAAGACGGACCTACACACCCTGCTCAGCATGTAAGTATAAATTGTGTACCCTCATCAGTACACAGTGACTTTTCATTCCTAGGAGACCATGCCGTCTCACTAGTCACCATCCCCAAACAAAAACACATATCAATAATATAATTTCATCATCTGCAGAATGCCATTTGAGGTCTTACATCAAACTGCAAGAATTTAGGGTCTTAACCCATCAATTACCAACTGCAAGAATTTTAGGGACTCACCCCATCAATTCCAATTCAAAATCACTTCACAATTTCTCAACAATAATAATCATAGTTTTAGTTGACAATATTATCTTCAAAAAGAATATAATTTGACTCAACATGAAATTAGAAAATAATAGAAATACTTATGATAGCTTGGAAACAATTTTAAGAGCCCAAAATAAATTAATTTCTTCCAAACAACCAACCCAATTTCGTACTCAATACCATCATGAAATAATCATATCTTGCAATTAAACTACTGCTGATATATATGAACTCATAAGGATATAACTATAATAGTGGTTCATCAAATATGGTAAAATATAACATAATCATATTTATAACCCCCTAATCATAATTTGAATGAATATGATAATATAACAATGAAAATTACAAAACCATGAATCAAATATCTAAACTTCACACGACAACATTCTGCACAACTCATGGAAACAAATAATCATGAACTACTACATTAAATAAATCATGTAACTCTTTTGTAAGTCTACTTGAAATATAATTACAACTCATGCACATATCCATTCATCTCAATACCCACAACAAGTATTACCTGTGTAACAGCCCGTTCCAAATAGCAGCTTAATTAAGACCTAATACTGTTAATTACGAAGTTAAGCTGCTAATTAAAGGGACTGTTAGGGTAGATTTCCGCACCTTCCCTGCTAGGGAAATTAGAAAATCCCATAGTATCCAAGCTTATTTTGAAAACAGGTTATAATAAATTAGTTATTACAATATGCTTTGAGTACATAGATTACAAATTGAAAAGACATGTTTAACCTGCCAAGGAACATTATATAAAACAAACTATCTCATAGCAGCGGACTAAACACATTGGTCATGACTTCACATTCACGCACATGAGCTAACTCGAACATTCACTCTAATCCTGCAAAACAGATGAATCTGCCCCCACCAGGACAGGTTCATAGAACAAAACAGGTCAGCTTATGCTGGTACACAAGTCCCACCGATTCCAAAATATTAAGGTGGCTGAAACTATTCAGTCGTTTCTTATGCTCAAACATAAACTTATAACAATCATAGCTTCATTTTCTTTTTGCTCAGAAAATCATTAATGCACTGATATGGTTTTTTGTTCTTATTCGGAAATACGTTTATACTTGCTCATAAATACGTTGTTTCTTTCATGTAAACTTCCATAGAAATACTTTTGCATATACTGGAGAAATTTCCAAGAATTATCTCAAGTTATCACACATCATTCTCCATATATAAACACAAATAATAATCTTATACTTATCACAAACATAGCATAACTCCAGGGAAGGAACACGAATGGAGAGGGCCAGGCCACAACTCCAAACTTTTGAGGGACGTCTCCCTACCTTTCTTATTTCCTGCTTGCAAGACTTCTAGGTCATGACCCTACATAACGGAGCAATACCCGCTCCAGAGCAATACTCGCTCTAAACACATAATGAGCAAACCCGCTCTACAAATGTTGTTCACTTCCCCTTATAAAACAAAACTTGTAATCATACGAAAATATTTATACTCAACACTTGTACTTAAATACTTATACTGAAATTCTTATACTTAAACACTTATACTGAAATACTTATACTTTTATAATTATACTCAAATAACTTACTTAAATACTTATTCATAATCACTATTTCAACCATCATAACAAACTTTAACTTATCAAGACAAGTTTTGTAAAACAAGCTTGCTATGTCAAGTTCCACTGTTTTCGGAAAGATGACTTAACAATCAGGGTTCGAAGAATGATGTGATTGGTTGAGGTAGTTAAAGGTGGTATTATCAAGACATGGCAGTATATAAAAGGTTATAGAAGAGTTCTTAATATATGGAAATATTATCTCACACAAGCACCACATATATCAATTCCCATGGTTTTCGGTTTGGTGTTAAAGAACAATGATTTTTATGCAAAGATCACTGGTACTTCTTGGGTTTAGCCAAAGTTTAGGTTTTACACATAATATATATAAAGGACAGTAGGTATTCATCATGTAAAAACATTGAAAGGATCAAAGTTACAAGGGTTTACAAGTTAAGAAAGTAATTAAGCGAACAATTGAGTTTTCAGGTGTTATTTACTTCTCAAACAGAGGTTATACTTAATATAAGAGGAAGATGTGATCCAAGGTTGATCAACAAACAATATAAGCACTTCATAGTAGTTTACCATAAAAGGGCAGCAACATTGAAGGCATCTAAACAAAGCACAATCGAAGTAGAAGCATGGTTTGATCGGTTTTAGAGGAACTTGACATGCACCGATCTCTAATTCGAAAATCATCAACCACGAATCATAATCAACACATTGAAATCAACTACTTATAACTTATTAACAAAACAGTAGGTCTACAACACAAAACATATTCGTAGCTTTCATAAATTCCATAAACAGGTGTTATGATAACAATTAAGAAAGTAAAGCTTCAAAAGGGTGGTTCTTGTGTACCTTAACTTGGTGTTTAGGAAATCAAATCTTACTTAGTAACTCTCACCACCTCTCCATCAACCTCTTAGGACCTTAGACAACACATTCATCACCTTAAAATTAGTAATTAACCCAAAGAAATCAAGTTTCAAACTAATATACCTCATGCATGCTGAAATTCAGCCATAACTCACCTTCCTTGGTTTTTCTTAGGGTTACAGGAATGGAACTTCAAAACTAGCACTTGCCCAGTGTGAAGGACACCTTGATGAACCTAGGGAAGTGTTTGCATGCAACTTTCAGTGCTATGAGTCAAAGAAAACAAGCTGGCAATGGGATGCCTGCTACTCGCCAGAATGGCGTGAGAAAAGGGAAAGGAGAGAGAGATGTGTTTTGTGTGTTTCTTGTGAAATGATTCTGGTGACAATGAATGAGGACCTTCCTCTCATATATATAGAGAATGGGTAAGGACAAAATCGTAATTTTTGATTTAATATTAAGGGTAGAATCGTCTTTTCACGACTTAAGAACATTCCAGAATTTTCTGATTTTACTTAATCCTTAACCCTCTGTAATTAAGCTCTAATCCTTCATTATACTTAAACTAAATTCTTAGTCTTATAACTTAATAAAGATATTTTGGCTCATTTAGCCCTTAAATCATAATTACAGAGTATCTCAATCACAATACACTCAAAGTCTCAAATTTCAGAATAATGCTCAACATTATTAACGTAATTCGTTAATAACATATCTTAACTCATAATTTGCATTCATAATCACATAATAACATATAATATTTAGATTTACAAACAAACTTCATATAGGGCTATTCACAATTTTCTTATTCCTCAAAGATGCAATTGATTAAGTACTGATTAGTATGTTAACGTCTCTCATTTATCTTAATGATATTGTCTTAAAAAGTGAGGCTATTACACTCTACCTCCCTTCAAGAAGTTTCGTCCCGAAACTTATATCATACTTTAGAATACTGAGGATATCGATCTCGCGTATCTAATTTATTCACACATGTTGCTCATCCTGTTCCATGGTTGGTTCTTAGTTCCTTGGCTAACATAATGTCGGCCTTGTAGTACTTTTCTTTTTATCAAGAGTCTTAATGTAACATTACTTAATTCTTAATTACACAGATTCATATCTTCAAAACTCATAACCCAGAGTTTCAAAACTTATATCGGAATTCATGTTGCTTATAATCGCACTCATAATGTTTTTTTTTATGGTGGCAATTGATAACCACATATGACACTCATAATTATGACAAACACCTCTCGAGTATTCGTAAATTAACCATTATAACTTTTGAAACAAAGGTTAAATGCCCATAACTCCGAACTATCTCCATTTTTTTCCCTCGAATTTCTCACACTCGTCTCTTAGTCTCGTGACTTTACAGGCCCTACGGAAATTCCAGGCTTACGTCATCCCAACAATAAGTATCTTTGCATAGAGCTTCATACGAAGTTATGCCTGATTGACAATTTTTGCTATAGAAGACATTCGTCCATGCTAGTTTACCTCTCCATGAACCCTTACATACCAATATATAAGCTTGCAACATATCTTTCAACATTCGATAGAACACCCTATTTGCTCATGCCACTTCTCCCCTCAAACTTCCTTTTTTGGCAATTTAAGTATTATGCAACAAATTGCGGCACGTCTTGCTTCAACCCTCTTCATCAAGAATACTTCTTTATATCCCGAATCATCACGCCCCTTTAATGCTGAATTGAGTGCACCGCCTTTAAACGCCTCCCTCATAATATATATATATATATATATATATATATATATATATATATATATATATATATATATATATATATATATATATATATATATATATATACATTATTATTATTATTATTTTTTTTATAGCTTCCAATCATCGGTACACCCACCTTCCTACATATCTGTAGGCTTTCACAATCATATACTTGGTAATTTGCTATCTGGTTTTTCTCTATCTTTGACCTTAGTTCCTTGATAAACTTAATTGCACTTACTTAACTCAAGTTTTCTCAAAAGGAATACTTTTATCACAAAACATTTAGTTCTCCTTGTAGATCTCCTTCCTTACCTACATTCAACTCCAATTGCATTACTCTTTATATAATTCTTATGGTATCGAAACGATGACATCATTTCCCTGCTGAGGTTTTCTTGTTCAAAGCATCTACTATCTCATCTGTCTTCCGCGAAAGGTACTAAATGTCTACATCATCATCCTTGGGCAATTCTAGCTACCTTCACTATCTAACTTTTATCTCTTCCCAAATAAAGATGTACCTTAAGTTTTGATGGTCAGTATACACCTTTGAAGTTATTTAATTTAATAAAACCTTTAAGGTAATTCCTTAACTTCCATTCCAGATCATGCTCAAAGAAATTTTCTCATGGCTTTAACTACATAGAGGCTCAGACTGCCGCTCGCTGATGCTAATATACATGCCAAACTTTCCTGAGAAACATGGCGAGACACATTTTAAGTCCTTTTGTCCCCGAAGCCGAAGCTAGAACCAGGCATTGGTTAACCTTTCTTCAACTTCTGGAAAAACTTCCGCGCCATTTCCCGACCACTCGAACTCTATTCATTCCTTAATACTTCTTTAAGACGCACTTCCTGATTCTTTGAACATACCAAAATATCATCTACAAGAATTGTCATAATTTAGTCTAACAAGATTTAAAATATCACTACATCGTATTTACGAACGCTATTGGTGCATTACTAAGCTCGATGATGTTTTCACAATTCATAGTGACCATAACTCATCCTAAACGTCATATTTGAAATAAAATTTTTTTCCTTTGTTGGGTGCATCTAGTAATGTTCCTGATCTTAGATCTACTTCAACACCCCAACTCCTTTTAATTAATCGCATGAATTATCTATTCGAGACTACGAATTCCTATTCCTAAATGTCATCTTATTAGTCTACTTATTATCCTCACATAATTTCATTGATTCATCTCCCTGTTAGAAACATTGGTCGAATATAATCTTTTTGCACGATTTTTCTAACTACGTTACTAACCCGGCCATCTTAGTTTTAAAAGTAGGCGTGATCCCCGCCACCTATCATATATAAAAATCAATCACCTTATATAATCGCAATGCTCGCAAATTCTCGGATAATGCATCTGCGGACTCATCATTTACCTGGGAGTTCTTTCCATCCTCCATTACTTCCTTATGATTCTCTACTATTTGAGTGATGTAATCAATATCTTCTTATAACACATCTCCCCGTTCTTCGAGCTTGACAACAACACCCCGCTATATAATACTATCTTTGCTTGGTTCTCTCTCAGCCAAGACATCCTCCAAAATTATATTATAATACTCCAAATCGAGAAATATTAACTTGCAATCTTAACTACACAATCTCTAAATAATCATTCACAACAACTCGGCTCTCTATCAGACATATAAATTGTTATAATGAAGTTTAACAAAAACGCGTTGAAGATACATAAATGCGCAGTCCCCAAATACAACAAATTAGCTAAGGCTTTACAATGTTTTTTTTTCTCCCCCGAAACCACCTCACGTAAAATCCCCTGCAACTCTGGTGTAACTTCGACTTCCCCTCAACGTTTCAATTTTCGCTTCTTGATTCCCCCGTCCGTAAATCTTCCTTTTAATTTCCATCTGCACTTACTCTAGAGCACAATCATATAACTTCCCTAGGTTGGATAAGACCCAATTCTCTTGAGTTTCAGTTCCTCAAAGAAACGTCCGACTTTCAACCTATATGTCATGACAACGTTCAACTTAGTTATTTGAGGAAATCATATGTCAAGTCCATTATGCACATATTCCAATCTAGTTAGCAATATCCATAATTCCAACTTTCAAAACGATTTCCTGACTGCAAAACATGTAAGAGTAACATAGAACTTATTCGAATTCAAGTTCATCTCCACACTCGGAACCCATAATATAGCCAACTACAACACATGTTATTAGAGGTATACAAGTCATTTATAAAACAAATCACAAAGTATTTATAATCGATATATAGATTCCAAAATTTGAACCTAATCAATTCAATTCCCCATCACAAATCTATTGATTGTTATGTTACCGAAAGGATATCCATATTTTTGGAAATTACTGTCCCCCATACCTTCTACCTGGATAACCATATTACATCCTAACAAATTGTCTACAACAATTATTATTGTATGTTAATAATTCTTACCCCATATCACCTTATCAACATAAATATACCAGAATTTAGATATCTACCTAAAACTTATATCTCAATTACTTACACTCATTATCCATATCAATCTCTAATCCATAACTTACATTAGTACTTCTCGAACATGTCCTCATTACCCATAACTCCATACTCGTTCCTTTATAAGTTATAACAATAAATTCCTAGCTCTCCATTTACACCACTAGCTTAATACAAAAACAAGGCTTACTTAAATAATACTAACATAGCTAGTTTGAGTTTACATCCTCATATATACATTATCTTTCCAATTTATCCTCATAGCTTCACAACAAATTTGTTTATAATTACATTCATAAGGAAATACAGACACAAGGCTTTAGCACAACCAATTATCTTCCGCTCTGTCATTCTCTCCACGAGTTTTACGTTCATACATCGTTCCATGGTGAGATTTGTCCGGTATAGCTAATAGCGCCTTTGGCACTCTAAAGTGTTATTCATCTCGCATCTGTTTCTTTCCCAACATTTCCAACCTCTTATCCTTATTGTCCATAATTTCATCATAACCTTGAACCGCTTCAAGTAGTCCTATACAATTTTAATATACTTTATTATACTTGACGAAAACTAGCCCATGGCTCACAATCACATTGACTTAAGTCCTGGGGTCGCCTTTCGCGGCTCCAACAAAGATCCATAACCTCTTCCTATTCTCGGATTGTGACCTATTGCCTAACAAGCATGGTCAACCACATCATTGTCCATTTATCAACAACATAATAGGTGTCGCGTCCTCCTTGTATAAGCATATACTCACTGATGCTTTAATGGAATCTACTCATAACCATTTATACCCAAATCTCATATCATTCACATACACATTCATACACATAAATTCACATAGCACAAACATAATCACACATACTAGTTCTCAAATGCTTCGAAAACTTTTATATTTATACGAAATTAGTTTTAATTTTCCTTTCTTAAGAAACTACTTGTGTAAACACTCTTATTGTTTTCAAAACTTACAATTAGAAATACTTAAATTGGATTTCGAAAACCTTTGCTCTGATACCACTTGTAACAGCCCGTTCCAAATAGCAGCTTAATTAAGACCTAATACTGCTAATTACGAAGTTAAGCTGCTAATTAAAAAGACTGTTAGGGTGTTTTCCGCACCTTCCCTGCTAGGGAAATTAGAAAATCCCATAGTATCCAAGCTTATTTTGAAAACAAGTTATAATAAATTAGTTATTACAATATGCTTTGAGTACATAGATTACAAATTGAAAAGACACGTTTAACCTGCCAAGGAACATTATATAAAACAAACTATCTCATAGCAGTGGACTAAACACATTGGTCATGACTTCACATTCACGCACATGAGCTAACTCGAACATTCACTCTAATCCTGCAAAACAGATGAATCTGCCCCCACCAGGACAGGTTCATAGAACAAAACAGGTCAGCTTACGCTGGTACACAAGTCCCACCGATTCCAAAATATTAAGGTGGCTGAAACTATTCAGTCGTTTCTTATGCTCAAACATAAACTTATAACAATCATAGCTTCATTTTCTTTTTGCTCAGAAAATCATTAATGCACTGATATGGTTTTTTGTTCTTATTCGGAAATACGTTTATACTTGCTCATAAATACGTTGTTTCTTTACTGTAAACTTCCATAGAAATATTTTTGCATATACTGGAGAAATTTCCAAGAATTATCTCAAGTTATCACACATCATTCTCCATATATAAACACAAATAATAATCTTATACTTATCACAAACATAGCATAACTCCAGGGAAGGAACACGAATGGAGAGGGCCAGACCACAACTCCAAACTTTTGAGGGACGTCGCCCCACCTTTCTTATTTCCTGCTTGCAAGACTTCTAGGTCATGACCCTACATAACGGAGCAATACCCGCTCCAGAGCAATACCCACTCTAAACACATAATGAGCAAACCCGCTCTACAAATGTTGTTCACTTCCCCTTATAAAACAAAACTTGTAATCATACGAAAATATTTATACTCAACACTTGTACTTAAATACTTATACTGAAATTCTTATACTTAAACACTTATACTGAAATACTTATACTTTCATAATTATACTCAAATAACTTACTTAAATTCTTATTCATAATCACTATTTCAACCATCATAACAAACTTTAACTTATCAAGACAAGTTTTGTAAAACAAGCTTGCTATGTCAAGTTCCACTGTTTTCGGAAAGATGACTTAACAATCAGGGTTCGAAGAATGATGTGATTGGTTGAGGTAGTTAAAGGTGGTATTATCAAGACATGGCAGTATATAAAAGGTTATATAAGAGTTCTTAATATATGGAAATATTATCTCACACAAGCACCACATATATCAATTCCCATGGTTTTCGGTTTGGTGTTAAAGAACAATGAGTTTTATGCAAAGATCACTGGTACTTCTTGGGTTTAGCCAAAGTTTAGGTTTCACACTTAATATATATAAAGGACAGTAGGTATTCATCATGGAAAAACATTGAAAGGATCAAAGTTACAAGGGTTTACAAGTTCGAAAAGTAATTAAGCGAACAATTGAGTTTTCGGGTGTTATTTACTTCTCAAACAAGAGGTTATACCTAATATAAGAGGAAGATGTGATCCAAGGTTGATCAACAAACAATATAAGCACTTCATAGTAGTTTACCATAAAAGGGCAGCAACATTGAAGGCATCTAAACAAAGCACAATCGAAGTAGAAGCATGGTTTGATCGGTTTTAGAGGAACTTGACATGCAACGATCTCTAATTCAAAAATCATCAACCACGAATCATAATCAACACATTGAAATCAACTACTTATAACTTCTTAACAAAACAGTAGGTCTACCACACAAAACATATTCGTAGCTTTCATAAATTCCATAAACAGGTGTTATGATAACAATTAAGAAAGTAAAGCTTCAAAAGGGTGGTTCTTGTGTACCTTAACTTGGTGTTTAGGAAATCAAATCTTACTTAGTAACTCTCACCACCTCTCCAACAACCTCTTAGGACCTTAGAAAACACATTCATCACCTTAAAATTAGCAATTAACCCAAAGAAATCAAGTTTCAAACTAATATACCTCATATGCATGCCGAAATTCAGCCATAACTCACCTTCCTTGGTTTTTCTTAGGGTTACAGGAATGTAACTTCAAAACTAGCACTTGCCCAGTATGAAGGACACCTTGATGAACCTAGGGAAGTGTTTGCATGCAACTTTCAGTGCTATGAGTCAAAGAAAACAAGCCGGCAATGGGATGCTCGCTACTCGCCGAAATGGCGTGAGAAAAGGGAAAGGAGAGAGAGATGTGTTTTGTGTGTTTCTTGTGAAATGATTCTGGTGACAATGAATGAGGACCTTCCTCTCATATATATAGAGAATGGGTAAGGACAAAATCGTAATTTTTGATTTAATATTAAGGGTAGAATCGTCTTTTCACAGCTTAAGAACATTCCAAAATTTTCTGATTTTACTTAATCCTTAACCCTCTGTAATTAAGCTCTAATCCTTAATTATACTTAAACTAAATTCTTAGTCTTATAACTTAATAAAGATATTTGGCTCATTTAGCCCTTAAATAATAATTACAGAGTATCTCAATCACAATACACTCAAAGTCTCAAATTTCAGAATAATGCTCAACATTATTAACGCAATTCGTTAATAACATATCTTAACTCATAATTTACATTCATAATCACATAATAACATATAATATTTAGATTTACAAACAAACTTCATATAGGGCTATTCACAATTTTCTTATTCCTCAAAGATGCAATTGATTAAGTACTGATTAGTATTTTTAACGTCTCTCATTTATCTTAATGATATTGTCTTAAAAAGTGAGGCTATTACAACTTGGCACAAAAATAATGTAACTAACGGAACAAAACAAAAAAAAAGAGAATAGAACTAAAATAGAACTAACAAGCTATGTCCCACATAATCGAAGGTAAGAAGGAGCAAGCTAAGAACTATATAAGCATTTGCAATATACAACCATCAATTACCATCATCAACCTCACACACAACCGCTAGAACAAGATGAACATGCCACGAAAACGAGAAGATAGTAGAGCAACATAACAAAAATAACGAACCAACTCGGTAACAAAACATTGTCAAAACCACTCATATTCCATCCATACTTCAAAAATATACTTAAACTTCAAGAGTTCATGCTTAAAACATAAGTTAACAAGTACATGAATGGTGCGTATAACAACTTCGGATATCGACCGAAACGTAATAATCATGGCCCTAAATTAACACAACACGCAAATCAAATTCACAAGTAACCAATAATAATCACATAGTTCATGGAAACTCATGGAACAACATACAATATATCATTATTCCCACCCAAATTCGAAAATCATACTAACCCAACCTAATTATTGAAACTAATATATTTCCTATGCGAATTCTATCCGTTCTAGGAAATCCGTTAGTTACCTTTGAAGACCTCCAATTGCTTGCGTTCTTCTTCTTGAACATTATAAAATTCCATTACATACTTGTTGTGTTCCGCCTCGTGTTCCGACTCATATTCCCGACAATGGAAAGCTCGGATTCGACATCTCTTTGGTCAAAGTGAAGGCCCGAGATGTCCTTAACGTCCCGTCCAAATTTGAGAATGATCCAACGGTTAGATCTTCGGCGTTCGTCTTTTTAGTGAAGGTGTGGCAGGAAAATCCGAGATGAACTTTTTCCTCTCTCTTTCTCTCTTCAAAAGGTCGACCGATTTGGGGAGATTGGGCTGATTCTTATGATCAATTTCCAACTGCAAATTGGTTCTAAAAGGGGGTTAGAAGAGCTAGAATGATGGTAATTAATTTGGGTATTAAAATGGAGCTTACAAAGAGGTTACAAGGGGAGTTATAAGGTGGTCAAAAGTCACCTCTCATACTTCAAAAAGTCTGATTTTTGGGACAGCATTGGAAAGGGTTTTAGTTGCACGATTTAAAAATTGTTACGACGGTTCAAGCGCTAGAACGAGAAAATAAAAATACCAGCTCAAAAGCGTAATTTATATACTAGAAAATATATAATTTCTAATCAAATAAATTTTATAAAAGTTGAAAACAAACAATATAATATATAATATTTTTAAAGAGTAAATATTCTAATTTTCACGAAAAATAATAATTAAGGGAAACTAACTCGAAAAAATTATGAGCGAAAATCCGTGGTGTTACAATCACTCCCCCTTAAGACAGGTTTCATCCTCGAAACATGAAACGATACAAAGATACGCTATACGACGACTACGTACAACTTTCTTTCAGGCATATAAGTAACACCTTGGAGGTACTCTGCAAAAACGTAAACATTAGTCCTGACTAAACCTTACTAACTAACAAATAAGAAAACATATAGCACATTAGTTAACAAAAATAACTCTCATGACTTTCTTCCTACCCAAGTAACTCTCTCTAAGAACTTTTCTTGAAGCCTAAGATACCAATATCTTATATGCAACAACTACACATTTCTCATGGAATATGTAGCAACTCAATGAGAGTTTTTGGATCATTTGCTCTGATAACAACTGTAACACTCCGTCCAATTATAGACATAAATTAAGGAAAATAGAACAACTTACTAAAGAAATGGCGATAGCGGAAATATCGCCTGACGGAAATGTTACTCTAAACAAAGGTTAAATTCAACTAAATAAAATTAAAACCTAATTAAAATAATCCAAAAATATCCATAAAGAGGCAAAATCAACCTCAAAAACCTAAAGTAGTAAACTTAAATAAGAAACAAAATAAAATGTCTTAATATCCTAACTAGTATTTCTCTAAACTGCCCATAGTACGAAATAAGCACCTGCAAACATATCAACAAACATCCACAATCAGTGGGGAGTAACTAACAGCTCTCCCAGCTCAATCAGGATCCATGTAAGAGTTATAAAAGTTTTAACAATCAAGTCCTACACAATATCTCATAAAAAATACCCTTTTAATAAACAAATAGATATAAATAAATACAAGAGAAAAGTCGATCTATCGCCTCCCCTCTCTTTCTCTCTCAAACCCTAACCTCCCCTTCCCCTTCTTCATCGGTTAGGACTTTGCCATGGATGATTTCATCCATGGTAAGCCCCTTTTCCCCTTTTTATTTTCGTTTTTAGTTCATTTTCTTGTTTTGTTTAATAAATTAGTCTCTCTTTATGAGTTTGTTTCAAACCCCGTTATGGGGTTTTTTAGTTTCTATTTTGGAAATCTCCTTCTCCCTTTGGGAGTTGTGAGTATGGTTTTTTTTTAGGTATGAGAAATTGTTCTCATTGGTTGAAGTTCGAGACTCAACATGAAGGTATTGGAATCTCGGATGCGTTCAACATGACTCGATCAAGAATGTTCTTCCCAAACTATATCAGAATGATAGACTTCCTCATTAATAGCTGCTTGATTCAGCAAATACAAGGGGGCTGCGCTGTATTGCTCGATCTGGTTCATTGTAGTTTCTTCGAAGACGAATTTGATTTAGCCTTGTTTAATTGTATCTTGTTTTTCTTTAATACCGATTGTAGATGTCGTTTGGCCTTCAATTAATGAAATTTCTCTTTCAAAAAAAAAAAAAATACAAGAAAGATAATACAACATGCTGACTACAAACATGGTGAAGTTAACAGAATAATTAGACAAATAAATATACATATGAACTCAAGGATCAACAAAATAAACCTTCATTCTAAATGAAATAATAATGTGAACAACATAAAGGATTATGATGTTTCCAAAATAATATGTTTAACACGTTTGAGGAGGAACTGAACGTAAGTGAATCGCAACCCACTGTTCCTATTTGGTTATAGTATTAGGACCCTGCTCGCCTATGTCTAGTATGGCCACACCCTTATGCGATATAGTACCCTGCTCAGTACTTCTCGACCTCTCATACGACAACTAATAACCAAGACGGACCTACACACCCTGCTCAGCATGTAAGTATAAACTGTGTACCCTGCTCAGTACACAGTGACTGTTCATTCCTAGGAGACCATGTTGTCTCACTAGTCATCATCCCCAAACAAAAACATATATCAATAATATAATTTCATCATTTGTAGAATGTCATTTAAGGTCTTACATCAAACTGCAAGAATCTAGGGTCTTAACCCATCAATTCCCAACTGCAAGAATTTTAGGGACTCACCCCATCAATTCCAATAAAAATCACTTCACAACTTCTCAACAATAATAATCATAATGTTAGTTGACAATATTATCTTCAAAAAGAATATAATTTAACTCAACATGAAATTAGAAAATAATAGAAATACTTATGATAGCTTGAAAATAATTTTAAGAGCCCAAAATAAATTAATTTCATCCAAACAACCAACCCAATTTCATACTCAATACCATCATGAAATAATCATATCTTGCAATTAAACTATTGCTGATATATATGAACTCATAAGGATATTACTATAACAATGGTTCATCAAATATGGTAAAATATAACATAATCATATTTATAACCCCCTAATCATAATTTGAATGAATATGATAATATAACAATGAAAATTACAAAACCATGAATCAAATATCTAAATTTCACAAGACAACATTCTGCACAACTCATGGAAACAAATAATCATGAACAACTACATTAAATAAATCATGTAACTCTTTTGTAAGTCTACTTGAAATATAATTACAACTCATGCACATATCCATTCATCTCAATACCCACAACAAGTATTACCTGGCACAAAAATAATGTAACTAACAGAACCAAACAAACAAAAAAAAAGAGAATAGAACAAAAATAGAACTAACAAGCTATGTTCCACGTAATCAGAAGGTAAGAAGGAGCAGTACAAGAACTAAATAAGCATTTGCAATATACAACCATCAATTACCATCATCAACCTCACACACAACCGCTAGAACAAGATGAACATGCCACGAAAACCGAAGATAGTAGAGCAACATAACAAAAATAACAGCCCAACTGTGGTAACAAAACATTGTCATAACCACTCATATTCCATCCATACTTCAACAATATACTTAGACTTCAAGGGGTCATGCATAAAACATATGTTAACAAGAACATGAATGGTGCGTATAACAACTTCGGATATCGACCGAAACGTAATAATCATGGCCCTAAATTAACACAACACGCAAATCAAATTCACAAGTAACCAATAATAATGATATAGTTCATGGAAACTCATGGAACAACATACAATATATCATTAATCCCACCCAAATTCCTAAAATCATACTAACCCAACCTAATTATTGAAACTAATATAATCCCTATGCGAATTCTAACCGTTCTAGGAAATCCGTTAGTTACCTTTGAAGATCTCCAATTGCTTGCGTCCTTCTTCATGAACATTATATAATTCCATTACATGCTGTTGTGTTCCGACTCATATTCCTGACAATGGAAAGCTCGGATTCGACATCCCCTTGGTCAAAGTGAAGGCCCAGATGTCCTTAACGTGCTGCCCAAATTTGAGAATGATCCAACGGTTAGATCTCCGGCGTTCGTCTTTTTCGTGAAGGTGTGGCAGGAAAATCCGAGATGAACTTTTTCCTCTCTCTTTCTCTCTTCAAAAGGTCGACTGATTTGGGGTGATTGGGCTGATTTTTATTGTCAATTTCCAGCTGCAAATTGGTTCTAAAATGGGGTTAGAAGAGCTAGAATGATGGTAATTAATTTGGGTATTAAAGTGGAGGTTACAACGGGGTTACAAGGGGAGTTATAAGGTGGTCAAAAGTCACCTCTCATACTTCAAAAAGTCTGATTTTTGGGACAGCATTGGAAGGGGTTTTAGTTGGACGATTTTAAAATTGTTACGACGGTTCAAGCGCTAGAACGAGAAAATAAAAATACCAGCTCAAACGCGCAATTTATATACTAGAAAATATATATTTTCTAATCAAATAAATTTTATAAAAGTTGAAAGCAAACAATATAATATATAATATTTTTAAGGAGTAAAATATTCTAATTTTCACGGAAAATAATAATTAAGGGAAAATAACTCGAAAAAATTATGAGCGAAAATCCGTGGTGTTACAATCGCTCCCCCTTAAGAAAGTTTCGTCCTCATGGAAATAAATAATCATGAACAACTACATTAAATAAATCATGTAACACTTTTGTAAGTCTACTTGAAATATAATTACAACTCATGCACATATCCATTCATCTCAATACCCACAACAAGTATTACCTGGCACAAAAATAATGTAACTAACAGAACCAAACAAACAAAAAAAAAGAATAGAACTAAAATAGAACTAACAAGTTATGTCCCACGTAATCAGAAGGTAAGAAGGAGCAGTACAAGAACTAAATAAGCATTTGCAATATACAACCATCAATTACCATCATCAACCTCACACACAACCGCTAAAACAAGATGAACATGCCACGAAAACAGAAGATAGTTGAGCAACATAACAAAAATAACAGCCCAACTGTGGTAACAAAAAATTGTCATAACCACTCATATTCCATCCATACTTCAACAATATACTTAGACTTCAAGAGTTCATGCTTAAAACATATGTTAACAAGAACATGAATGGTGCGTAGAACAACTTCGGATATCGATCGAAACGTAATAATCATGGCCCTAAATTAACACAACACGCAAATTAAATTCACAAGTAACCAATAATCATATAGTTCATGGAAATTCATGGAACAACATACAATATATAATTAATCCCACCCAAATTCCTAAAATCATACTAACCCAACCTAATTATTGAAACTAATATAATCCCTATGCGAATTGTAACTATTCTAGGAAATCCGTTAGTTACCTTTGAAGACCTCCAATTGCTTGCGTTCTTCTTCTTGAACATTATAAAATTCCATTACATGCTGTTGTGTTCCGACTCATATTCCTGACAATGGAAAGCTCGGATTCGAAATCTCACCGGTCAAAGTGAAGGCCCAGATGTCGTTAATGTCCTGTCCAAATTTGAGAATGATC
The DNA here is from genome assembly GCA_947648045.1 of Beta corolliflora. Lineage (NCBI taxonomy): Eukaryota > Viridiplantae > Streptophyta > Magnoliopsida > Caryophyllales > Amaranthaceae > Beta > Beta corolliflora. Next base: position 148,979 of record CANSZD010003754.1, on the reverse strand, counting down.
CAACGGTTAGATCTCCGGCGTTCGTCTTTTTCGTGAAGGTGTGGCGGAAAAATCCGATATGAACTTTTTCCTCTCTCTTTCTCTCTTCAAAAGGTCGACTGATTTGGGGAGATTGGGCTGATTTTTATGATCAATTTCCAGCTGCAAATTGGTTCTAAAAGGGGGTTAGAAGAGCTAGAATGATGGGAATTAATTTGGGTATTAAAGTGGAGGTTACAAAGGGGTTACAAAGGGAGTTATAAGGTGGTCAAAATTCACCTATCATACTTCAAAAAGTCTGATTTTTGGGACAGCATTGGAAGGGGTTATAGTTGCACGATTTAAAAATTGTTACGACGGTTCAAGCGCTAGAACGAGAAAATAAAAATACCAGCTCAAACGCGCAATTTATATAATAGAAAATATATAATTTCTAATCAAATAAATTTTATAAAAGTTGAAAACAAACAATGTAATATATAATATTTTTAAGGAGTAAAATATTCTAATTTTCACGGAAAATAATAATTAAGTGAAAATAACTCGAAAAAATTATGAGCGAAAATCCGTGGTGTTACAGTGACGTCGTGGTCCTTTTGACTTTTTAGCCAATTTCAGGCTTTAGTTCTCCATGCACAATGCGACATAACTGTTATGCAATTCAATCATAGCAACCTTGACGCGGTTGAGTTCATCAATTACCTCTTGAGTAGTTACCCAATCTCCTGTCATTGTAAATACAGAATTGATGAGAACAAGAATTATAGAGATCTTACTGAGGGCCCAAGGTGGGCGCCAAATTGTTTATGCCTTTTTTATACTTAATACTTAAAGGTATGGGAGCCAACAACAAGAACACTATATATTCAAAATTAATAAAAAAGGCACTATGTCAAATATATGAATAAACGAAAGAATTAAGAACACAAATGAATGGTGACGTGGAATCCCAAATGAACGGAAAAACTACGGGTGGCTTTTGTGATCACCAATCCACTATGTCAATGTCGCCATCAACACAAAGTGTAACACTTATGCGATTAGGGAGCTTTATTAGACTATCAATGGAGAGAGAGAAAGTACAAGCTAGTGAATAACAGTAGTGGAAGTCAAGGATAGCTGCGTATTTGGGTACAACTTCTCTATATTTAACCTAGGAAACTTCCTTGTAGCCGTTTTCATGATTCTCAAAATAGAACGTGCCAATATCTTGTCCAACTGCTTCCTTATTTTTCTCAACTGTTTGCATGTGGGCTTGTATCATCTGCTATACATCTTCTAATGAAAATTGCCTTCACTTATCTCCTTAATTCAAATTTTAATATTTTGCCACCAACATGATATATTTACACTGGGGTGGAGCAGTGGTGGCTGTATTAGTGGTTGTTGAGGAGGTTGAAACAGAAAATAAAGATTGAGTTTTCAACTCCTTTTGGGTGGTATTAATTTCTGAATTTTTGTTTGTTGATTTTATTGATGCAATATTTGAACCTATTCTTCCCTATTTATAGTGTTATTACTGTCTCAGAAGATGGATTTTCAGAATTTAAAATTCCAAAACCATTTGAATCCATGGAATTCAAGAAATCAAGTGGCGGCTATAAGCCTATAACTAGAGGAATTCCAATAATGGGTAAATATTGTTTGTGAGAGTGGGAATTCGGTGGGTGTTGGTAGTTAGTTTTGTGAAAGAGGAGGATTTTAGGCAAAACCATGGTTTTGGTTTCTTGGTCTTGCACGCCATTGACAAAGTAGGCGGATGTTCTTCTCTTTTTTTTTCTTTTCCCTTTTTTTTGAGTTCTGATATTTGGGATGGAGTTGGCTACCTCAGCACATGTGTTTTATCTTATTTGGGATCAAGGACTTGTACAATGGACTATTTGAAATTTATTAATGACCCAAAGTATAATTCTTAAAGTATTTGCAAAGTTGATTAGAAACATTATAAAGTTATTGAAAATCATTTGTCAAATATAGTTACTACTCAAAAAAAGTATATTTGAGATTTAGCTTAGTCTTTGTTATTTACTAAAGTAAAGTCGCTTTTAGTTTAATAATTGCATTTAGTTAATAAAATAAAGTTGAAACTCAATATATTACAACTTTGTATGAATGATTTCACATTATCTTATTGGAGAAGATAATTGTGATTTACAACTATCGTGAGTGATGCAAACTCAATTAGCTGGTGTAAAATCATCTGTCACGCCAATTAGTGCCCTTAGTAATAGTAATATTTAGAACATCCCGTATGTAGTCTCAATAATTATTAAATTGGATCAGCGCCGATTGTGAATAATAATTTTCTATACATTTGCATGGTTATTAATTTAATTATCTTTTGAGAAAATAACAATGACCTATACTTATCAAGTGTAATCCAAACACCATTTTCCACTCATGGCTACATTGCCACTCCACTCAGTGACATTACTAATGGTAATATTCAACATTTTTTATGAATCATTTATATATTTATTCACACTCCAATTATTATTTGTCTGATGCAACTTTTTGTAGCTCAACAACTAAGTACACATGAAACTGGGCAAGAGTTAATACAACACCATCAACTAGGCATGGCTCTACTGTTACCCCACCTAGTGACCTTACTGTTGTGATTTAGAAATAAGTGTTAACTAGATTGTGCAATAATCAACAATAATCAAGAAGAATTGTGAAATTGAAACAACAAACAAGTAATGCAAAGAGGAATGAAAACAAGAAAGAACACACCAAGATTAACGTGGGAAACCCGAGCTCCGGGAGAAAAACCCACAAACTTGCACTATGGAAACAATGGAGAATCAATGGTGAACATACAATCTCTCCCAAACTCACTCTCTCTCCTAAAACCCTAGAAAAGATGAGGCTCCAAGTTTGAACAATGAGATATGTGTGCTACTCCCTCTAAAACCAGAAAATAGGGTATTTATACTCATAGGACTAAAAAACAATCAAAGGGCCACGATTAAATCTTAAATCGCGAAAACACGAGCAGATCTGGGTTGCCCGGGCAGGCTCGAAGAATAGCCCGCCCGGGCCCAAACAACGCCCGCCCGGGCCGTGCCTTGCTGCAACTTCCTGCCTCGAAGGCAGAAGCTACATCAACAAGGTCGCCCGCCCGGGCCTTGGGCCGTCCGCCCGGGCTCACCATTAGCCCGCCCGGGAAACCGATGACCAAGCTCCCCGCCACGAGCTATCTTGAGGCATGCCAAGCAATTGCCCGCCCGGGCTCACGTCTCGCCCGCCCGGGCCACTCCTTTGCCCGCCCGCCCGGCCCCATGAGCGCCCGGCCCGGCCGCTGGGTGCCGCACTCCTTCGCTCGCCTCTTCTCCGTCTTTGACCTTGCTTGCTTCACCATCTCCAACTAAACCCCAACAATCTCCCACCGGAGATCGGGTTAAAGCAAGAGAACATCCACCATAAATACCCGAAACCATCACCATCACTTCTCCATACATTGGCCATAGCCAACCCCGCTTCCTTTTCACCAAAGGAAACGACATCGAGGTTTCAACCAACCCCGATCCAAGATCTCTCCAAACCCATCACGGTCATACTCCCACCTAGATGCAATCCCGAGCATCACCATCATGCTCCCACCTAGCCTAAGCACCCCCCATGACAAAACACATCTCCTCTACACCAAGGAAATGACATTGAAGTTTGCACCAACTCCAATACAAAGAAATCAAAGTCAACACCGACTTTGATTCTCAACAACAACACCTCCAAAACATTGCACCATCACTCCATGAACCTACACACCCTCCTACCTCGGAGGTCGGATCACCTAAGAGACAACACAACCAAATGAAGACCCTTCCTCTCCAACCAAGGAAGACCATTGAGGTCCAATCCAACCCCAACAAGTAATCATCACCTAAGCCAAAGAAGCTTCTCATTGTTCTAAGAGCAAACTCACATTGCTCCCACCCGAAAAAAACACCCTTTGCTCCACTTAGGATTTCCGGCACAACATGCTTGTGTGTCGCCCTTCACCTGTGCGTTTACCGGTCAATTTGCCACCGGGATACCGCTTTACCGCGGTTCTCATCCCTTGGCCCACTATCGATAGGTTTCCGACCGAATGACACCTTACATGAAGTTCCCACCCCAATTCCGGGCCCCTTTCTTGTGCTCCCCATGGTGTAAAGAGTTCCACATCTTGTCCCCCGAGCTATGACCATAGCTCCCTTGACAAGCTTCCAAGAACCACCATCAAACACAACCTTGTGACCCGATGTAGCAAGTTGGGTCACCGATATCAAGCTTTTCTTCAACCTTGGGATGAACTTGACATCCTTCAACTCCAACAAGCCACCATGAGTGAGTTTCAAACTCACATCACCTTGCCCCATGACTTGCACTACCTTGCCATCCGCAAGATAAACTTCTCCAAGCTTTCCGGATTTGAAATTCCGAAACAACTCCTTGCATGGTGAGGAATGCTGAGAAGAACCCGAATCCAAGACCCATGATCCCGAGCACCCAACCAACTCTTCCGGTTCTTCCATGCTTACCATCAAAACATCGGAATCGTACTCCGAAATCAAGTTAGTTGATGCATCATCTTCTTCATCACTATCTTGAACCTTCTTCTTCCCTTTCCCATTCACTCTCTTTGGACAATCCCTCTTCAAATGCCCTTCATCACCACAACCCCAACACACCACATGAGCTCCCCCATTCGGTTTACCATGCCCCCTTGACTTCGATCTTCCATGACTTGCATTTCCCCTTTGTTGATTCCTTCTCCCCCTACTTTCACTACTATATGCACCACCCAATGATTCACCGGACTCTCTCCTTCGAATGCTCTCACTCAAAATCAAGTCCCTCACATCATCATATTTCAACTTCTCTTTGCCGGAGGAGTTGCTAATGGCGGTCACCATAGTTTCCCATGACAAGGGTAAAGAAGACAACAAAATCAATGCCTTCACTTCATCCTCAAATTTGATATCCACCGAAAACAATTGACCCAAAACCGAATTGATCTCATTAATGTGTTCGGCGGCCGAACTACCATCAACCATCTCCATGTCAAACAAACGACGCATCAAGTATACTTTGTTGATAACCGATGGTTTCTCATACATACTTGACAAAGTTTCCATCAAACCCGCCGTTGTTTTCGCATCCTTGACATTGAAAGCCACACTCGGGCTAATGTCAATCTCACAACTCCAAGTGCTTTTCTATCAAGAACTTTCCATTCATCCTCAAGCATACCACTTGGTCTCTTTCCCTCAAGAGGCAAGTAAAGATTCTTTTGATACAAAAGATCATCCATTTGCATTTTCCAAAATCCGAAATCTTTACCATCAAACCTCTCAATCCTCAATTTCCCTTCTTCCATTGTTAAGTTTACCCAAAAATTCAAAATTTGATTTTTCTACACCAAAAAATCTAAACTTTGATTTTTCAACCACAAATCCTAGTTTACCAACACAACTCTAAATCACTTTCCCCCAAGTTAAAACCTTAGCTCTTGATACCAATTGTTGTGATTTAGAAATAAGTGTTAACTAGATTGTGCAATAATCAACAATAATCAAGAAGAATTGTGATATTGAAACGACAAACAAGTAATGCAAAGAGGAATGAAAACAAGAAAGAACACACCAAGATTAACGTGGGAAACCCGAGCTCCGGGAGAAAAACCCACAAACTTGCACTATGGAAACAATGGAGAATCAATGGTGAACATATAATCTCTCCCAAACTCATTCTCTCTCCTAAAACCCTAGAAAAGATGAGGCTCCAAGTTTGAACAATGAGATATGTGTGCTACTCCCTCTAAAATCAGAAAATAGGGTATTTATACTCATAGGACTAAAAAACAATCCAAGGGCCACGATTAAATCTTAAATCGCGAAAACACGAGCAGATCTGGGTTGCCCGGGCGGGCTCGAAGAATAGCCCGCCCGGGCACAACCGCCCGCCCGGGCCCAAACAACGCCCGCCCGGGCCGTGCCTTGCTGCAACTTCCTACCTCGAAGGCAGAAGCTACATCAACAAGGTCGCCCGCCCGCCCGGGCTCACCACTAGCCCGCCCGGGGAAACCGATGACCAAGCTCCCTGCCACGAGCTATCTTGAGGCATGCCAAGCAGCTGCCCGCCCGGGCTCACGTCTGCCCGCCCCGGCCACCCCTTGCTGCCCGCCCGGGCCCATGAGCAGCCCGCCCGGGCTGCTGGGTGCTGCACTCCTTCGCTCGCCTCTCCTCCGTCCTTGACCTTGCTTGCTTCACCATCTCCAACTAAACCCCAACACTTACTAATGGTAATATTTAACACATCTTATGTAAGCTAAAAATATATTTCCTTTTCATTTCAATCATTACTATATGAATTCGATTGCCATTTATTACAATGCAAATATTTGTAGCTCAACAACTAAGTGGAAAGGAAGCGAGACAAAAGAGAAGGATTATATTATCAAACATAAGAAATGGAGGTATTTCATTCAACGATCATTTACAATCATCATTATTGTTCGATAAAACTATCAATAACAAATGTACAGATTGTTAGGGTTTTTCGTTTATTACATGCATATATCAAATTATTTTGCAGGTTGTACATCAGAAATATCAGTTGTTACTAAAGACCTTATTAATGTTGGTGAACGAAGTACAACGCTCTGATCAAAACGCCATGTTTATTGTCCAAAGAGTTTACTTAAATCAGTTGCAAGAAATATCAATACAGGTTTAATGTATCAAATTATTTTGTTCAACTGTGCCTCAGTTAAAAGTTGCACGAGAAAAATTATAATATAGATATTGTTGTTGAAGGCTATATTAGATAATATAATTAATATACTATTTATTTTGTTGGAGAATAATGTTTATTTGATTTTCATACTTTATTTTTAACGACAATACAACAACAACAACTAAGCCTTATTCCCAAAGTGATTTGGGGTCGGCTAACATGAATCGTCAACTGAAACCGTTACCAGAGGAGATGCCATCGCCAAGAGTGATAAAAGGTTTTTTTTTTTTTTTTTTTAGAATTTTTAAAGATTTTTTTTTTAAAGCAAGGTTTACACCAACAAGTTTTAAAAGAGGTTTTCAACAAAAGGTTTTAATACCAACACAATTGAGAAAAACAAATAAATGCAGTAATCACACCCCTTCCTCCACATGGATATCGCCCTCCACCCACTTCTATCCAACGTCATGCTCTCTCCTCAATCCCAAGAACCTCATATCACTTTCAATTACCTTATTTTTAACGACAATATGAAGGTTAAAACACTGTTTCACATCCTGCAGATATTGTCAATGGATCCAATGGATGGAGTTAATGAAGATAGTTGTGGTGAAGACAATATATTGAGCGAAGAAGGTGGGCATCTGTATTACATTTTAATAGTATTTCGAGAGTACGACATTTACATAAATATGATCAAGTTTCATTTACAAATTCTTTACATACAAATGAGGATGATAGTCTACAACTGGCACCCAAAGGCAAGTATACTTCATTCAAATTCAAATTAATAGAAGCGTTACATAATATTTTAAATGATGTTGTTCGTTACTTATGTATATTTGGATATTGGTGACCAATGCAACAAGTGTATGTGAGTACTGTGGAGCGCAGATGTGAGTACTGTGGAGCGCAGATGTGGTACGATGAACGAGTAAACAAGATAACAAAATCTGCCAAACCAAAATTCTCTCTATGTTGCATCATTGCATGCAGGGCAAAGTTCAAATACCTTTAAGCCCCCACCATTTTTTGATGGATATAACTTCAAATGAAGCTTCCTAAGAGTAGACACTTCTTTTGAAAACATCGTGGGTATAACATGATGTTTTCATTCACCCAGTGGCGTATCCAGGATTCCAACCCTATGGGTTCGGAGCCGGTAAAAAAAAAAATACATCCATTCACTCAAAGTTCAATACATTTTTGTGACTTATTTCCCGCACGATCTTTCCAAAAAAAATTCTAAACCCTTCATAGTCACAATACAATCTACACAAGCAAGAAATTTCAACTCCATGGGTCTAGACACTACAAAGTTCAATCACATTCAATCATTCATTCATTCACAATCCACAGTCCACAATCCACATTCATTCATTCAACATTTATTCAACATTCACAAATCACAATCCAAAATCAACAATCCACATTCATTCATTCAACATTTAAATCTGAAATTTATAAAGCAACAAATTCAACTCTATGTAATTCATAAATCTGAGTCAGTGAAGTGACAAGTAACAACTCCACAATCCACAATTCCACATTCATTCATTCAAGTATTCAACATTTAAATGATTAACAAAATTACATAATTACAATTACATATTCTAATCATCTAATGTCTAAAAGACTAAAATCTGAAATAGTGAAATTCATATTTAAAATTGAAGAATTGGGATTTACCGTTCAAACAGTTGGCTAGATGCGGTCGCCGGAAATTGAAGTAGTTGCCGGCTTGTCGCGGTAGGGAAGACGCCAAGACGGTGGTCGCTTGCTCGGTTCTTCGTTGCTTAGGGTCTAGGGAGTTAGGGTTTTGGCCTTTGTGCGCCCGTCGCGGTGGGGAAGACGAGAAGACAAAGTAGACGGTGGGGAAGACCGACGCCAAGAGGCCCAAGACGGTGGTCAGTTCTTCGAATCTTCGTGGCTTAGGGTTTTGGCCTTTGGGAGTTTGGGGGAATTGGGAAAAATGTCGGCTTTGAGTTTCAGAGTTTGTGTTTAGTTGTTGAGGGAGAATGGGCCGGCTTAGTTTAGAGAAGGAAAAAAAAACAAAAGTGTTCGCTGGATAGTGTATTGTAGATTCGAACCTTAGACCTCCAATCCCAGCCCGCGCGCTCAACATAGATACAAAACCACTGCGGCACTTGCTTCTTTCATGTTCTACTTTGCACGCATATAATATATATCTAATACCTCAAATATTTTTAATTAAAAAAAAAAAACCGGGCGATTTTTTCCAAAAATCACTGGGTTCAGGTGAACCCAGTGAACCCATAGTAAATCCGCCCCTGCATTCACCTCTATGGGTGGTATGGTATTTTTTTCTATCAACCAAGGTCATGGGTCATATAATTTTAAAATCGGTGAACAAAACCATCACTTGTTTGGTTCTCTCTTACCTAACGACGGGTCACGTTCTAAGTTCTCACAACTATATATTTTTAGACACCAATGATGAAATTAGCAATAGAGAAAATGCTACTAGGTATAGTTCCCTGTGAAAATTTTGACTTCGATATACCCTATCTAACATTATTGTGAACAACATATATGTTCTCATATATTCCTTGGTTTAACTCATATTTATTTAGCACATCAAATCCAAAATTTGATGATTCAAGTGCATCGGATATACAGTTTATGCTTGATCAATACAACCCTCTTGTTAAAAACTTTCGTATGGCAAGAGATCGTTTTAACTCCGAACCATGCAATGATGTGAAACTCAAGCTTATTGGAAGAAGAGAGACTTATGGGAGAACTTATAATTTACCATTTGTTTCAGAAGTTCTCGCACTTAATGTTGGAGATTTTGATATTGTCGATTAGAGGGATATAATCATGGAGACACAACGAGGTAGACTCAAGCGTATATCAAAATTTCATCCTTCTTATCTTTTGGTGCAATATCCTTTACTGTTTCCATATGATCAAGATGGATACAGGATGTATATCATGCATCGGGATAAATCTCATTCAGATGGTCCATCCAAGAAAAGAGAAAATCTTAGAAAGAGAGACTTTTTTGCCTATCGGATAGTGGATCGTGAGCATGAAGCACCTACAATATTGCTTGGCCGAGGGCTTTACCATTAATTTTTTGTAGATGGATGCACCATGATTGAGGCCGAAAGGTTGGTATACATTAAAACAAATCAGCAAGGCTTATGTGCCGATAATGTGAAGAATCAGAGGGTTGTTGCTCCTAGAGGGGAGACTGATGTTGTTTCCAATGTAAGTCGTGTAGTTGTGCCTGCCTCATTTACAGGAGGGCACAAATTTATGAGAGAAAACTTTCAAGACGCAATGTCTATTTTCAGGTGGTATGGATATCCAGACCTGTTCATTACTTTTACATGCAACCCAAAATGACCAGAGATATCAAGAGTCTTATGTAAGAGAGGGTTGAGGTTAGAAGATAGACCAGATATTGTCTGTCGAGTGTTTAAGATGAAACTTGATAAGATGGTAACAGATTTGAAAGATTGAAATATTTTCGACAAAGCAAGACCTGGTGAGGGCAAATCAAACTCATGAACACTAGTGGAAAAAACCTTAAATGACACATATTAGCTAATCCGGATTTGAAAAAACCAGATATGTTAATCGATTATTTTAATGGGCAAGCTTTAGGATCAATTGACTGATCTGGTTTGGGTCAAGGACCGAATCAGTTAACTGATCCATGGCCCATTTCGAGTGTACTCAAGCTAAGCCAAGAGGGAACTCAAGTCCATAAATTCAGCGTCCAACTTCTTTTCCTCCTCTCTCACTTCCCTCTCATCCCTCTTCCCCCTCACGTACCTAACCCAGTAACCCTCACTTCCATCTTCCCTCTTCCCTCGTTTCCTCTTATCTGCAACGAAAAGACCCACCGTCTTCTTCTTCGATCCCTCTTCCCTCTTTCTCACTTTCTCTCTCCTCCATAGCTTAATTAAATCTACGTTGCCCCCCACCATCTACATCTCGCAACCAACACAGAGGAAGCTTGCGCCACCACGATCTCCGTCGCCTCTATGTTGCCACCACAATCTACCTCTCGGCGCCTTTATCGTCGCCACCGCTCTTCTCTCGTCCTCGTCGACGACCGCATCTAAACCCCAAAGTTGTCATCTCTCTCCTCCGCTTGCGCCACCAATATCTCCACCTACGATCCGTAGTTAGATTTTGTTTATCTTTCTTGATATTGAATTCGCATTTCTAATAGGTGATTTTAGGAATAATTTATCTTATAATTTTAGGCTTTTAATTTCTTTCATATTTTATCTTGTAATTTTTGTTTTTAATTTCTTTGTTGATTTTTAGATCTGTCTATGTTTAATTTGTGTTTTTAATTTATTTGTTTTTGTAGTTTTAGAATTTTTTTTTGCCTTTGATTTGTTGAATGTTCAATGTCTTTTAAGATCCCGATGAACATTTGCCTCACATTCATGTAATGGCTTTGATTTATAATGCTGAATGTTATTTTTATATTTTTAATTGAGGAATGTTGGCTCATGGTTGGAAATAGTAGTATAGCTAATTCTTTTTATTGCGCCATGAGATTAACTAATCCGGTTTGGGTACAAAACCGGATCAGCTAAGTGAATTAACTTATTCGGTTTTGTGCCCAAAATCGAATCAGTTAAAGTCTTCTAGCAGCTCTGCCCCCAGCCACTCCGATCCATTTTCAGATTAGAAATCCTATTTTAACCGAATCAGTTGAGGTTTTTCCGCTAATGGAGGTTTTGATATATTTTAAATATTTATCTATATAGATTCATATATAAATTTAATTGTATGAGTTCACTTTACATATCTATGCCACATCTTAAACGTAGTTGTATACACGGTTGAATTGGTTTACCCCACGCCCACATCCTATTGTTCCTCCATCGTGATGATAAGTACCCTAATACAGATGATATAGATAGAATAATTTATGCTGAATTATCCGATAAGGAAAAGAACCTAGATCTATATGATGTTGTTACAGAGTATATAATACATGATACATGTGGTGCGACTAATCCCAAATGTCCATGTATGAAGTTTAACAGATGTAATAGGAATTTTCCAAAGAAATTAACAAAGAAAACAAGTGTCGGCCAAGAAGGATATCCTGTATATAAAGGAGAAGATCTAGGTGTTATAGTTGACAAGAACGGTGTTGAAGTTGATAATAGCTCACTAAATTAAACACATTTAATTTTAGACTGTCACAAAATAATAGGCTAATGTTTACCCATAATTATGCCGATAGCCTTCACCAAAACTCCACAAGTAAGATGGCATTGGTTTGGTATGATGCAGATGAAAGAATTAAAGTAGTTATTATGGTATTTCCTTTAAGGGCAGTGGGACTTGATCTTTTCTTGGTAAAACTAAATGCTCATACTCACACACATGGCATCACAATCCTCTGAAAAAAGAAAACATAGCAAGTTATATCTTTCCTTTATTTCAAAGAGTGGGATTGTTGGGATTATCAGTCAACTGTCAATACAGTTAAGTTTGACGTTGCTATGAACGATGTTGATTATTAGTTATAAGATTATATTGAGATTGATAATCATCCTTCATGACCAAAATCTAACTTTACAACTTTATAACATACATAAAACTAAGCAGGCTTTTAGTAATGACCATGGTATGGAGGTGATATATAAGTCCTCTCGCTTTACTATGAACGGTGTTGAAGTTCACAATAGGTTTGTTGTCCCATGTAACCTGTTTGGACCCCTGATCTGGTCCAACAGTATTATGCAAAGCCCACCTAAAAGGTCTGATCTGTATGCTCCCAAGAGGCCCATCAACTTTTTAGACAGAAAGCAACTTTACCATAAAAGGGAGACAACTTTCCTACAGACATGGATGCTCCCCAATAGGGTATCCTGTATGGGAAATCCCCAACATTATAAAAACAAAGAAGCCCAATCAATGAGCGGTATTCAATTCTCACCTAACTAAACCAGAGCATCTCTCTCACAATTACTCACTTTCTCTCTCTACCTCAATCTCAACTGACTTGAGCGTCGGAGGGGCTTTCCCGGGAACACTCCCGGGTCAGTTTTCCTTGTTTTGCAGGACTACAAGTGACAAGACTTGGGATTATACTCCAACTCGGGATTTTAACCTCTCTAAACACACTTAACTCTTTTGACTAGTTTCTAGGCAGAAACAGTTTGGCCCCGTCTGTGGGGACACTACATCTCAAAGCTACGTACCGAGAGTAACATGGCACCCCGAAGGAAACTACCCGAACCTCACATCAGCCCCAACCGACCCCGATTCAGTCCCAGCAACACAATGTGCTGGTCGAGTCACTTGCCATTGATGATGAGGGATCTACTCCTCGTAACGAGGAACACAATGTTCCCCGGGAACAATACCAACATGATCCACCTCCCATCACCATGGTGGACATAGAAATGATAGCTCAGCAGTTGAACGAGAATATGCAACGCAGCTTGCAGGAACTTGTAGCGAGAATCCCCCAACTCAACCAAGGGGTACCCCGAGACTTGAACCAGGGAGAGCCTCAGAATCGGGGTGATCCTAACACTCAAGCCCCTAACCGAGGCGGGCAACGAGTGGGAGGAGAGAGATCCCGACAGGCCAATTCTCATAGAGCCCCAAATTCCGATGGTCGACGGATCATTGAGGAGAATCGTAGACCTCGACTGGAGCAGGACGCTCGGAACCTACTTAACGACAAGAGGAAGGCCAACTAGGAGAAGGTCCGCCCAGAAGAGCAAGCTCAGTCTCGGACTCCTCGAAGGGGGGAGGAGTCATCCCCTCTCGGGTCCAAAAAGACCAGGACCGGATGTGAAGGAGACTCGGGACCCCCACGAAACAGCAGTCCTGTCTTGATCAACAGAGGGTTACTGAACTTCATGACCCCCTTTAGTCGGGAGATCATGGAAATACCTAACCCAAGCAAGGTCAAAGTTCCACTGATCGAGCAGTACTCGGGAAATAGCGATCCTGATGATCACATGGCGGCCTACAAGGCCCAAATGAGCGTACAGACCGGGTGCTAAGCCGCTTGGTGTCGGTACTTCCCGACGACACTTAAGGGCTTAGCACTCAGCTGGTTCTTGGGACTTTCTCCTCGCATTATCACGAACTTTTCTGTGTTAGAAGCGCTATTCCACCAACATTTCATCGCCGGGCGTCGGTATAAGAAGACAAGCATTCATTTGATGTCAGTCAAACAACAGGAGCACGAAAGTCTAGCAGACTACATCAAACGGTTCAATGAAGAGTCCTTAAAGATCTCCGATCTCCAAGACGGGGTAGCCTTCACCGCCTTGATGTCGGGGATCTGGCCGGGCAAGTTCAGATGGTCCTTGACCGAGAATGAAGTCACCACATTCACTGAGGCCATGAGTCGACTTCCTAGTGGTCGACACCCCACTGCCTTATAACGCTATCATGGGCAGGCCTACCATGAACAAGATAAAAGCAGCCATTTCGGTATACCAGCTACTCCTGCAATACGAAACAGATGAAGGCCAAGTCGGAAAAATCTACGGGGATCAGCAGACAGCCCGGGAGTGTTATACAAACAGTTTTAAAGCGACAACTTCAGAAGAAAAACCAAGGAAAAGAAAGAGGGAAGACCCCGGGGATACCCCCACTAGTCTCGGGGTCTACCTTTTAGAAAATCCGAAGCTGTACGAACGACCCCAGTCGGTCGAGGAGGATGAAGAGATAATGCTTGATGAAGACCTCGGGCACGGGGTAAGGATCGGCAAAAACCTCAGTCCCGAGATCAGGGAAAAAATCGTCAACACCTTGCGGGAATACAAAGACGTTTTCGCATACTCCGCCTCTGACATGCAGGGGCTGGATCCCAAGTTCGCATCCCATGAGCTGAATATCAAGGAGGGATTCCGCCACATCAAGCAGAAGCTCAGGCATCAAGGGCCCGAAAGAAACGCGGCAGCAGCAGAAGAGGTCAAGAAACTGTTAGAGGCGGGTATCATTGAAGAATGCCAGTACACCGAGTGGCTGGCCTATGTTGTTCTGGTAAAAAAAGCTAATGGAGCTTGGCGCATGTACGTCGACTTCACTGACTTGAACAAGGCTTGTCCCAAGGACAATAATCCCCTACCAAAGATTGATAGGCTGGTCGATTCAACGACTGGTCACGAGTTGCTCAGCTTCATGGATGGCAACGCGGGATATCACCAGATCCCGATAGCGAAAAAGGACCGAATACATACAAAATTCGTTACAGCCCAAGGCATATACTGCTACAAGATGATGCCCTTTGGGCTAAAGAACGCAGGGGCGACTTATCAACGAACAATCAACAAGGTCTTTGAGGAACAACTCGGGAGGAATATTGAGGTGTATGTAGACGACATGATCGTCAAGAGCAAAAAGGCAATAGATCACTTCGGGGATATGGCAGAATCGTTGAACACCCTACGACGCCATGGCATGAAGTTAAATCCCAAGAAATGCGTGTTCGGGGTAAAAGGGGGGAAATGCCTCGGGTTCCTGGTGGATGAATAAGGAATTGAGGCTAACCCCGACAAGATCAACGCAGTATTAAACATGTCCTCACCAAGGAAGATTAGAGAAGTTCAGAGGCTAATAGGGTGCTTAGCAGCGTTGGGCCGCTTCTTATCCCGCTCCGCTGACAAGAGCTTCTTTGTTCTTCGTGGCACTCAAAAGAAAAGAGGTTCAATGGGATGATGAGGTCGAACAAGCCTTCCAAAGAATCGAAACAAAGACTCCGGCGACATTGCCCAAGCTCATATCCCCCTTGCCGGGAGAAGCTCTCTATATTTACCTCTCGGTATCAGAGTACGCCCTCAGTGCGGTACTCGTAGCAGAAAGAGAGGGAACTCAGCATCCCTTGTACTTCATTAGCCATGCTTATAGAGGAGCGGAAGCAAGATACAGTCAGATTGAATAGATGGTTTTCGCGCTGGTAATGGCGAGTAGGAAGTTGAAGCCATATTTCCAGGCGCACCCCATCAAGGTCCTAACCGGACAACCCATCAGAAAAGTTATCGAAAGCAGGAATCATTCAACTCGGATGACCGAGTGGGCAGACCAGTTGACGGACTTCGGGCTGGAATATGAGCCCCGAAGAGCAATCAAGGCACAAGCATTGACGGATTTCATCAGTGAATGCAGCTCCCGACCCCTTGACCCGGAAGAAAGGGAGTCGTGGGAGTTACAAGTAGATGGTTCAGCTACCAAAGCTGGCAGCGGAGCAGGGCTCGCAATCATCCCCTCAGTCGGGGATAAAATGGAGTATGCTGTAAAATTTGATTTTCTAGCCTCAAACAATGAGGCTGAATACGAAGCTCTGATTTTAGGTCTTCAAATCTGCATCAACTCGGGAGCCCAGGCAGTAATGGCCAAATCAGATTCGCAGCTCGTAGTGGGGCAGGTCTCGGGGGAGTATGAGGCCAAGGAAGACAACATGAGGATGTATTTCAACAAAACCCGGGAGCTTATCAAGAAGTTGTCTTCATTCAACATACAACACCTCCCGAGGTCAAAAACCAACAGGCCGACGCCCTGGCCCGTATGGCAAGCTCCGCAGAGGGACTGACTCCTCGAACCATCATCTGGGAAGTTCTAGAGCAGCCGAGCATTAACTCCCTCCAGATCCACGCCTTGAACAGAACTGATACAAGGACTGCTCTCGGGAGAGAAAGAGGCTGAGGCTGTAAAGAAGAAATCAGGTTGGTTCGTCTGGCATGAGGGGATCCTATACAAAAGTCGTACACACATCCCTTGTTGAAGTGCGTTACACCCTTCGAGGGTAACTACATCCTTCGGGAAATCCACGAGGGAGCATGCAGCAGCCACCAAGGGGCAAGGACCATCGCCGGGAAAGCTCTGTGAGCCGAGTACTACTAGCCAACACTGAAATCTGATGCTCGGGAGTTGGTGAAGAAATGTCCCAACTGCCAGCTCCATGGAGATATCCCTCGGGCACCCACGAATCCCCTGACAACCATACAAGCAGCGTTACCATTCGATAAGTGGGGGATGGACCTAATATGCCCATTCCCAGCAGCCTCGGGGCAAAGAAGGTTCCTCCTAGTGGCCATCGACTACTTTACCAAATGGGTCGAGGCTGAACCACTAGCTTCAATAGCGGGCAAGCAAGTGCAGAACCTCATCTGGAGGAACATCATCACCCGTTTCGGGATCCCAAGGACCCTTATCTCAGACAACGGGAGACAATTCAACAGTGGCCCAACCCGGGATTATTGCTCCAGGTTCGGGATTCAAACAAGGTTCTCAGCAGTATCCCGACCCCAGACCAATGGCCAGGCTGAGGTCGCGAACAAAGTGGTGCTGAATGGGATTAAGAAGTCGCTGGAAGGAACGAAGGGGTCCTGGGTCGACGATCTCCCGGGCGTGCTCGTCGGCGAGAGAACAACAAAAAAAAGAAGCAACAGGCAACTCGCCCTTCAGCTTAGTCTACGGCAGTAACGCCGTTCTTCCAGTTGAGATTGGGATACCTTCCCCAAGGATGACCTTCTACGAGTATGACAAGAATGAAGAAGAGAAGAAAGTCGAGCTGGACTTACTGCCTGAATCTCGGGGTAACGCACTGCTCAAGTCAATCCGCAACAAGCAACGGGTAACCAGGCCAATTCATGTAGGCGATTGGGTTGTCAGAAAGGTCGAAGCCACAGGGCTGACTCACCTAAAAGGCAAGCTAGGGCCTAAGTGGGATGGACCTTACAGAGTCACAGAAGTGATCAAGCCAAGAACATACCGACTCGAATCACCCGAAGGCACCCCACTGACCCGACCTTGGAATGCGGACAACCTGAAGAAGTATTACATTTAATTAGGAACTTAGGCCACACCTGAGCCTCATTTTGTAAACCACAACTCGGGGCAACCAGTTGTACCCTATCAGAGTTGGCGGGATTTCTTGAACTTAGGCCACACTTGAGCCTCATTTTGTAAACCACAACTCGGGGCAACCAGTTGTACCCTATTAGAGTTGGCGGAATTTCTTAAACTCGGCCACACTTGAGCCTACAGTTCATTTTGTTAGACACAACTCGGGGCAGTAAGTTGTACCCCATAGTTGACAGACTCGGGAATATGAATGAAAGAAAACACTTGATTCATAACAGTGGCATCTAACAAAATTGTACTTGGGAAAATTGAAAATTGTACTCGGGAAATTGCAAATTGATTCGTAGCAGTTATATTATACTCGGTAAATTAAACTCGAAGATGCTGCAAACATAAAGCAACTTCATTAAGATAGAATAATACAACCTAAAGGCCCCGGGACTATAACTCCCAAGAGTCCCAGAATCATAAGTACATAACTGAAGAAATGAAAACTAAGCCGCCAGAGTCTTATCAGGAGAGCTATCGGTACTACCGGCACCATCCTCATCTGAACCGGGACCCTCGGGGTCGACAGTGTCAGCGGTAGGATCCACGGAGCTCGGTGTGACCTCAGCAGTCGCAGAAGCCTGAGCTATAACCGGCCGAGGAGTGGCGATAGGGACCCGAGAGGAAGGGGGGAGCATTGGATGCCCCCCATCTCTGTTCTCGAATTACGACGGTCGACCCGGCTTCGACATCGTCCCAGTTCGTGAGCGTAGTCTGGACCTACGAGAATCCCCTTGAGACGCTCCTTCGTCTCTCGAACGAACCATGCGGTAAGAGTTGGTGGCCATCTTCCCCAAAGGCCAAGCCCTCCGGAGACCTCTTCCACTCCCCGCAAAAATTCCACCCGCACCTTCTCCAACTTGGGAACGAGCCTTCCAGCGCTTATGCTTCGAGCTCTTTGCCTTCTTAGCCGCTTCGGTCAACTGAAGTTGAAGATCCTCGACACTCTTCTGAGCGGTATTACGCTCGATTGTGAAAGCCTCGAGGTCAACCTTGATCTGCTTGTTGGACTCCTTCGGCGTGGTCATCTCGTTTCACCGCCGTTCGAGCCTCGCTCGAAGGTCTCTTTGCCACCAAGCTCGGTAGAGAGCCTAGCAATCTCAACCTCTTGATCCGAGACCCTCTTAGTCAAAGCGTTCACCTCTTTGTTTAGAGCGCTGATGCCCTCCTCGAACTGTGCTCGACGGTTGATGACCGAGGTCATTCGGATGGATGTCTGCAGACAGAGAACTCAACAAGGGTCGAAGCAAATGAAATACAAAAAAAAAAGACAAGGGCGAAAGGGAACATACCTCGAGCCAGGACTCATAGAGAGCGTTAACTTCTCCATGACCCAAGGCCAGAAGGGCCTCATTATCGACGTCGGTATAGATCGCCTTGACAAGCGTTCTTCACCCGGCCAACATCTCGACCCAATTTGATCAACTCGGGGTCGCTTGGGGGGAAGATCATCAAAGACCTCGAGATGGCCCCCCGTCCCGATCCTCGGGTTTTCTCTTCCCGTAGAAACACCCGAGGTAGCCTTATCCGAGGTCTTGGAAGCAAAGCAGCCTTCTCCAAAGCCCGAGCTTTCTCGGTCCCCTTTCGACTGCGGGAACGAGCATGAGGTTTCTTGGCCCTCTTCGGGTCGGTATCCTGAAAAGGGAGGAGGTCAGCACAAAATCAAGGTACAAACAAAAACAAGCTACGGATCTAAGTTACCTTTGGAGGTGGCGGGATAGACATGGTCTCGGCATCGAGCTCGTCCAAAATCTTAGCAGCTAGGGCAGCACTGTTGACATACCTCTCAGCCATCGCAGGATCAAGTCGGTGTCGGGCTATAGCTGAAACAGAAGAAACGTCAAAACTTTTACCAAAAAGTGAAATTCATACATCTGATGAAAGGGAATTACTCTTGTCACAGCTACAACTCAAGCCCGCCGACGCCATGATCATCTCATTCCGCATCTCATAGCGGATGGGTAGCCAATTCTGGGGCACATAGGTCCGGGCACCAGTCAGCGTCCTCGGGGTCGTGGAAAGATAAATTCCCACCACCGCCTCTTCCCGAGACATCTCGGGGACCGTCTAGTTGAGCCTAAAGCGAGGTAAATGGGAATTCCCCACTCACCACTGGTGTAGATATGATAGAACATCCGTCTAAACCCTTTCTGATTCGAAGGGGCATCACGGACAACTTTATAACCTGCCCTAAACTGGAAGCGGAACCACCCGGGGCCATGAAGATCAGCAGGCCCTAACATCAACGTAAAGATATTGCGCTATAGGCGCATACTCGGGGCTACACCGAGAATGTCACAAATGGAGATGAAGCCATTTATGGACAACCAGCTGTTGGGCAGAAGATTGGTCAACGTCAACTGGTAGGCGTTCAAAAACTCTTTAATGAAAGGATGCAGTGGGAATCTAAGGCCCATCTGCATGCCCTGATGGTATACCGACACACACCCCACCGGAGGAGTCACCACTGAGTCGGTACGCTTAGCCCGAATAACAAAGAACGGGTCCTGAATCCAAAATTTGGTCGCCACATACTTGGCGTTCCGCTCCATATACTTCATGAACGTAGCCTCTGGGAACTAGGTATGGGGCCGCCCCTGGGGTTTAAAGGAGGGTACTCTTGACCTAAAGTAGTAGGGGCTTCCTCGTCGGCCTCTTCTGGATACGGTAACAACCACGTCAGAAATAAGACGGTCGAGATAGCTGGTGCTACATGGCCTATGGGCTAAAGAGACTTCCTAGGGACCTGGAACTACCCCCTCATCCTCCTCACTCGCCGAATCCGAGGGGTTGGGTAAAGGAACCGCCTGAACGCCAATGGGTCCTCACACGGGACTAGGGTGCTAACTAAGAACTCGTCAACCCCACGAATCTCTTCCGACGCTTTAGGAGAAGCGGGGACATTTGGATCGACTCGGGATCCATCCTATGGACGTCTATTTCAAATATCAAACAAGGAAATACATAATTATCGCCGAGGAAGAGCGTACCTTCTCGGGAATTCTCGGTCGCGGGAATGTAACAGACACGGGTACTCGTGGACTCGGGACCTGGACCAAGCTATAGAGAAACTTAGAGAGAGAAAGAAGAGAGAGAGAGTGAGAATTCGCAAATGATTGCAAGTACGGAAAAATAACTCTCTCCCCCTCTATATAGCTCTTTCTCCATCCCCGCATGGCGACAACCTCTACACCACCCTAGACGGGCTTCTAAAAGCATGGGCCTACAGTGAAAAAGAGCCCAAAGGCAAAACCTCAATACCTAAAAAGCCCAATACCAAGGTATAAAGTCAAAAAGTCAGCAGTCAACGGTCAATGGTCAAACACCCAAAGATTTGACTAGTATCCAAATTCACTTCAATAAGCTCAAAGACTTAGCCAATATATGGCTAAATCGTTCTTAACCAACTCGGGGTTCCTACGTAAGGACGTATTAACACCCGAGTTGGTGCGCACCCCTCCCGCCTTGCCGGAGGAATCGCATTGCCAGGCACTACCACAACCAACTCCGGGAATTGGTACCTCACCCTCCTCGGCCTTGCCAGGAGGCTCCCTACTTGGCCCAACAATGGCTAAGTACGTCAAGTACCCATCTCGGGGTAGCCAGAGAAGGGCTCATTAGCCCCCGAGTTGGTACCTCACCCTCCTCGACCTTGCCAGGAGGCTCCCTACTTGGCCCAACAATGGCTAAGTACGTCAAGTACCCAACTTGGGGTAGCCAGAGAAGGCGCATTAGCCCCCGAGTTGGTACCTCACCCTCCTCGGCCTTGCCGAGAGGCTCCCTACTTGGCCTAACAATGGCTAAGTACGTCAAGTACCCATCTCGGGGTAGCCGGAGGTGCTCATTAGCCCCCGAGTTGGTACCTTACCCTCCCTCGGCCTTGCCCCGGAGGCTCCCTACTTGGCCCAACAATGGCTAAGTACGTCAAGTACCCAACTCGGGGTAGCCGCAGAAGGGCTCATTAGCCCCGAGTTGGTACCTCACCCTCCTCGGCCATGTCGGAGACTCCCTACTGACCCAACAATGGCTAAGTACGTCAAGTACCCAACTCGGGGTAGCCGAGAGAAGGGCTCATTAGCCCCCGAGTTGGTAGCTCACCCTCCTCGGCCTTGCCAGGAGGCTCCCTATTTTGGCTAAGCACGTCAGGTACCCGACTCGGGGTAGCCAGAGAAGGGCTCATTAGCCCCCGAGTTGGTACTTAACTATCCTCTGCCTTGCCAGGGGGCTCCTTACCTAACCAATAAATGGCCAAGTTCTCGAATACCCCACTAGGGGTAATCATAGGAGGGGTCATTAGTCGGGGCTCGTTTGAGGAAAGGTGAGCACACTCGGGGTTCGTCCCGAGCACCAAAGCAACGTCGACCGAGTCGTGGTCCGCACTCTCCCGGTTGGGATCACCTGTTAATAAACGCATGGTGCTCTCGGGAATTGGTCCGAAGCTCGTAACCGAGCCTGGGGATTTATACCCTTCCGAGTCGGGGCTCGTTTGGTGAAAGATGAGCACACTCGGGGTTCATTTGGGGCATCAAAGCAACGTCGACCGAGTCTGGCTCGGCACTCACCCCGGTGGGTGTTCGCCCGGCCAAAAAACCCGACGTTCTCGGGGTTTATCTCGAAGCTCGGACCCGAGTCGGGATTTATAGCCTCCCCGAGCCTGGGGCTCGTCCGACGGAAGGAGCGCCATGCTCCTGATACATTAGAAGTCCGGCCAAAGCCAACTCTGGATGCATCCAGGAGGAATCATTTCGCCAACCAACCTCCCCAGGCTCGGGATTCACAAGAAGTTCTTCTGCGGGTTCGGCATACCTTGAAAAAGTTCGGGGGCGTTGCCCCCTAACCCCCACCAGGGCTCGGGATCAGCGAGACCCCCGTGCTTGGTTAATCCTAGCGCCACATAGCTAACTCAAGGCATCATTCAACGAACATCGGCAAAAATATTATTGTTCCGCCAACCAACCGCACTGAAATTCGAGGATCTCATTCCGATTACTTGGCGTGGGGCTAATTGTTTGGACCCCTGATCTGGTCCAACAATATTATGCAAAGCCCACCTAAAAGGTCTGATCTGTATGCCCCCAAGGGGCCCATCAGCTTTTTAGACAGAAAGCAACTTTACCATTAAAGGGAGACAACTTTCCTACAGACATGGATGCTTCCCAATTGGGTTTCCTGTCTGGGAAATCCCCAACATTATAAAAACAGCAAGCCCAATCAATGAGCAGGTATTCAATACTCATCTAACTAAACCAGAGCATCTCTCTCTACAATTACTCACTTTCTCTCTTTACCTCAATCTCAACTGACTTGAGCGTCGGAAGGGCTTTCCCGGGAACACCCCCGGGCCAGTTTTCCTTGTTTTGCAGGACTACAAGTGACAAGACTCGGGATTATACTCCAACTCGGGATTTTAACCTCTCTAAACACACTTAACTCTTTTGACTAGTTTCTAGGCAGAAACATAACCCTTTTTTGTTGTAGAGATATCAAGCACGTATCAATGTCGAGTGGTGCAATGAATCGAGATTGATCAAATATCTATTCAAGTACATAAATAAGGGTTATGACAGGGTAACGACTATTGGATAACAGCAACAAAAGAATACTGATGATTATGAGAAAATAGATGAGATAACGATGTATTATGACTGTCGGTATATCTCCCCATGCGAGGCTACATGGAGGATTTTTGGATTCAGTATTCATTACAGAACTCCTACAGTAGAAATATTAAGTTTCCATCGACCTAACGAGCAATCGATTGTGTACACGGATAAATGTAATATTGATTCTATTCTTGAAAGTCCGGACATCGATAAGACAAAGTTCTTAGCCTGGATGGATTGCAACAAGGAGTTTAGTGAGGCTAGAGTGACGAGTTATATGGAATTCCCTACTAAGTTTGTATGGAAGCGAAATATAAGATAGTGGACTCCAAGGAAAAAGGGCATTTCTATAGGAGGGATTTATCATGTCTCTCCTGGATCTGGTGAGAAGTACTATTTGAGAACATTGATTAATTTTGTCAAAGGTGCGACATGCTATAAAAACATGAGAACATTCGATGGTGTTGTCCATGAAAATTCAAATAGACTTGCTATGCATGGGGTTTGTAAAATGATGACAAATAATACATTGATGCCATTATAGAAGCAAGTTTTAGGGAATCTGGAAGCTACATGAGGAACATATTTTTTGTATGTTAGTCTTATCTAGAAGTCTTACAAAGCCTGGTGAAATATGGTTGAAAACATGGCATCTTCTATCTGATGACATTCTGTATATGCAACGTGCCTCTCTCGGTGATCAAGGCAATTAATATAATATGATTATCATATATATTAGTTGAGTATTAGTGTTAAGTTATATGTTGAACTTATTGATATCATAAACAATTTGACATAAATAGTGGTATTATATAATGAAAAAATTGAAATGAACAGATCCCAATTATGGCCCCGCCCCGCCCCCGAACAAAAAAAGTCCCAACTTCAATTTAATATTGACTAGCCCTAACTTTAAGGGGCGTTTTACAAGAATGGTCCTAGCGGAGTTAATGATCTATTACAATAGGTAAACAAGCTCCCCCACCCTTACCACTAACAGTCGGCCCCTCCCCCACCTCCCCCCTAAACCCCCTCTCCTCCCACCCCACCCACTAAAACCCCCTCTCCTCCCACCCCACCCACTAAAACCCCTCTCTTCTCTTTCACCGTCTCCTCCGCACCCAAAACTCCCACCTTGTCCCCGCCACCACCTCTCCCGCCCCGAAAACACCTCCCCCACCCTCGAAACCACCTCCCTCGCCCCCCGAAATCTTCTCCCCGCCCTGCCACTTCCTCCACCACCTTCTCCCTTGCCTACCACTCTCTTCCCTAAACTAACTTTTCCGCCCCCGAAGCACCATCCATCGCCCCGCCACTCCCTCCCCCCACCTCCTCCCCGCCACCACCCTCCCAAACCCTCAATTAATCAACATGACAATTGAAGAAATGTGTAGCAGGTGCAACCACGGACCTCAAATGCATTGCGGCCCCGGGTTTCAACCTCCAACATTGGAGCAACAAGATCTCGAACTATCCGAGAATCGAGGTTTTATAATATTATCAAGAATATCAAAAATGACCCAAAACAAACCGCATAATGGAGGGGGTGTTTCGGGGTGGGAGGGGAGAGGGATGTGTAGCAGGGGAGGGGGGGGGGTTGTGGGGTGGCAGGGGAGGTGGATGTGTGGCGGGGGGTGGCAGGGGAGGGGGAGGAGAGGGTGGTAGGGGAGAGGGACAGGAGGAAGAAGATAAGAAATTAAAACAGCTAAAAAAAAGTAAAATAAAAAAACCATTTTTTAGCCTCTTATATAGGTTACTGGTTAACCTGAACCACTCCTGTAAAACACCCTCCAAAGTTGGGACTGATAAATGTTAAATTGAAGTTGGGACTATTTTTGTCAGGGGGACCATAGTTGCATTAAGACTGTTCTTTTTGCATGAAGGAATTATCATTTTTTTTCTAATGTCATTCGTCAATGCCTCCCCCCCACCCACGAGTTACAATTGACAGATAAGCCATTACAACATTATGCTTTGTCCGACATTGAAACTCACTTTCAAAGAAATAATAGCAGTCTTCGGAGATTCGATGATATATCCTTTTCTGAAGATATAATCATCTCAGATTGTCAAAACAGACTCATAGTTGATGAATTATCTTATGAAAGAGAAGCCCTGAAAGCAGAGCACCGCAAACTGTCTTCATGTTTAACAGATGAACAGTTGAAAATCTACAATGAGATATGAACCTTGTTCACGAAGCTCAAGGCGGTCTTTTTTTGGATACGGAGGCACTGGGAAGACTATTACCCCGGAGAACTTTGTGCGTTGCACTAAGGAGCAATGGAGATATTGTTTTGCTAGTGGCCTCCAGTGGAATAACGTCACTTATCCTTCCACGTGGAAGAACCGCTCTTTCGAGATTCGGGTTACCCATTGCCCTTGAATATTACAGAAAATTCGATATGTGTTGGGATTAGGCTTAGATTTGACTTGGCCGGGATCGCGAATTGAAGCAACGCTTATTATATAAGATGAATCCCCATAATGCACAAGTATTGTTTGAAGCTCTATATAGAAGTCTGAAAGATATCATGCAATCCATAGATAACTCAAATTTGCATAAACCATTTGGGGGCAAAAGCTTTGTTTTAAGTGGTGATGTCAGGCAAATTTTGTCAGTTATTCCAAAAGGAAGTATGCAAGATATAATTTTTTTCGGCTATTAATTCTTCTTATCTGTGGGATTACTGCAGGGTGCTTAAATTGACCATAGATATGCGCCTCTTAGCAGGAACATCTACTGTACAGAGGAGGTAAAAGTATTTTCAGAATGGATATTGCGTGTTGGAGATGGCAAAGAAGCTAAGGAGGGCCTAATGATGGTGAGGTTGATATAGACATTTCAAACGATCTTTTGATAGATGGTGGGAATGATCCTATATCTTCAATAGTATCCAAAGACATACCCCGACCTATATGATCACTTACGGGAATCACAATATTTTTTCAGGAATTGGTTATTCTTGCACCAACTGATGAGATAGTTGAAACCGTGAATGACCATGTGTCTCTAAACTACTAGGGGAGGAGAGAGTCCTACCTAAGTTTCGATTCAATTTCTAAAGAAGAATGCAACTTCGGAGTTCACGAAATATACTCCACGGAGTTCTTGAAGACAATTAAATGTTCAGGCTTACTTAATCATAGTATAAGACTAAAGGTTGGAGCACTAGTAATGCTATTGAGGAATATTGACCAATCTTTTGGATTATGCAATGATACAAGGTTGGTGGTGAAACACTTAGGGATGTCGATCATCGAAGCAACTGTTATATCTGGAAGCAATGTAGGTGATAAGGTGTTCATACCACGTATGACACTAACGCCTTCAGATGGAACTAAGTTCCTTATTAGGTTCCAAAGGAGACAATTTCCTTTGATATTTTGTTTTGCAATGACAATAAACAAAACCCAGGGTCAATCTATTTTGCATGTGGGCTTATATCTCCCACGATCGGTTTTAGTCATGGTTAGTTGTACGTAGCTATCTTAAGTGACAACTAAAAAGAGGTTGAAAATTCTTATTTGCGATAAAGAGCGCCAGAGTCCTCATACTACAACAAATGTCGTCTACAAAGAAATACTCGAAGTTATGTGATTGATTGAAGGTAAGTAAAATTCTAATGTAACTATTGTTTATATTTAATTTAATAAATTATTTCAGTTGCACTTGTAATTTGTAAGTATTATTTTGTATTTTTGTTATGTTATCATTTATTGTTGTGCATGATGGGTTAATGAATATTCTTCGCAGCTTTCGTTGATGACTACATTTTGTTTCGATGTTTTCTTTTCCATGTAATCATTATTCTTTAAGCTATGTACAAGTAATATTTCGTTGATGAATGGTCATTAATCTACATAAAGTCTGTTATTTTATTTAGGAAAATTGGTTGGAAACAACCTTTTAAATACAATTCTTTGTGAGAAACAACCTTTTAAAAAAAATATAGCAAAAGAAAACCTTAAGAAGAAAATATTTTACGAGGAATAACCTCGACCAATTTTTCGGCATTGACCAAGCATTTTTTAGCGTTGACTCGTTAAAACCAAACATGTGGAGTGCACGTGAACTGCATCTCTTATGTTTCGACCCTATTTTTCTCCATTTTTCGACATTGACCTAATATTTTCCGATGTTGACTTCATCAGCATATGAAGGGAAATCGAGTTGAAACATAAGAAATGTGGGTTACGTGCCTTGCCATGTTTTGTTTTAGTGAGTTGAAGCCGCAATATAATTAGTCAATGCCCAGAAAACGGGTCAAGGTTGTTCTTCGGAAAAAAAATATTTTTAAGGTCTTATTTTGCCAGATTTTTTTCAAAAGGTTGTTTCTCGCAAAAACTTGTATTTAAAAGGTTGTCTGTGGCCGGGTGCCTTAAGGCTCAAGTGGATTTTCATCACCATTTCCACACATTCTAAGGTTTTTCTCCAACCCAGCCTCCATTCCTCTCTCCTGTACCTTCTTCACCACCAAATAAACCCTAGCTTCCTTCCTGCTCTCGTGCCCCTTCTCCACCGCAACAACTCCCTCCTAATCTATAAAAAAATGAAATAACTTTTGAAATTCTTCCACGAATTCAGGGTAGTTCACGAATCAAATCTCGTGCCAGTAATTGAGTCCATATATTTTTTGGTTCACTCAAATTTTGAAATGTAGCCGTTGAAATGGGAGTGTCATCTAAAGTGGAAGTTGGTGTGAGAATGGAGGTAATTGGAGTTCTAACTTCTAATGTCTGCTTTTTGGGGGGATTTTTATTTTTTTGTTGGTGTGAGTTTTAGAGTATGGAAAGGTGAGGTGGGAGTGAGAGTGAGGATATTGGGAGGGTCAATGCCTCAATGGCGTGAAAGCCACGTAAAGTGGGGGGAGAGAGGAATGGGGGATTTTGTGTTTTTGATGGGTGAGGGAGGCGAGATTGTGGAATTGAAGTATTATTTTTTTTTTTAGAAGGAAAGAAAACTAGGTTACACCCTAATACTAGGATAACCTAACTCATCCTTTCCAGGACAAGAGGGAGACCCGGGGGTGATCGGAAGAGAAGAGCCATAAATGTTGAAGATTGTTGCCCAGTTCGCTAGCAAATCTGCCGCCTGATTAGCTTCCCTATAGCAATGGTGAGCCGAAAATGCATCCATCTTCTTAATATCCTGCTCTGCATCATCAATAAGGTTAGCAATTTCCCAGGGAACACGCCACACCCTCCTAATCGAATTAATTACCACTAAGTTATCTCCTTCTACCATGAGTTTACTGATTCCAAGGGAAATAGCAGTCTTAAGACCAGTATACAAGCCCATAGTTTCTGCCATCAAGATAGACCAGTGCGGAGGTAGAGCCTTGGCTCCCATCATAAATGTTTTCCCATTGCTATCTCTGATAATAAATCCAAATGAACAGTGCTTAGAATTCGACTTGGACCCGTCAAAATTTAGCTTGAACCAGCCTTCAGGAGGGGGAGACCAATGGACTCGATTGGGGGAGGAAGAATTTTGTTGTGGGTGCTTCTTGGTCGAAATGTCGTGGTCCTTCTATATTGTCTTCACAAGAGCTAAACCAAGCCTCACAATAATTTTTGACAATCATGGCTGCATTTTTTATGTTAATGGTTTCCTCATTAAAGCAAATTTTGTTTCGCAAGAACCATACAAACCACCATCCAATAATCACTTTTTGGATATCAACTATGCTAAGAGACTTACGCATTTTATTCAAGACTTCCACCATTTCCCCTCCATTGACATCGATTTCAAGGATTCACGGCCAAGAGTAAACTTGTGAGATCAAGTTAAATAGGTCTTTTGTGAAAGGGCAATCCAGAAGTAAATGACAAGTCGATTCCGTATGATGATTACAAAACACACAAGCTAATGGGACTGCAACATGGCTACGGAATAGTCTCTCCTTCGTTGGGAGACCATCATTGCATATTTTCCAAAGGAAGTTGCTAACTTTGGGGGAATGTTGAGCCTCCAAATCCATCGAAAGAGCATTTCTGAATGTTTTCAGGTGTTATCCCTTGAATTGGGAGAGTAGCCGATTTAGTAGAGAACTCACCATTAGGGGTGAGTCTCCAGTATCTAGTGTCTTGGATATCATTTGACGGAATAGGAAGGGTACTAATGTTTTGGACAATTTGCTCTGGAAGACAGTTCTTCAATGCTTGGATATCCCATGTTTTATTAGGAAGAATAAAATCCTCAACCTTTTGATTAGTGCTCGAATGAGTAGGAATTATGTCTAGTAATGGATAGGGGAGGATCCAATTATCTTTCCAGAAAAGAATGGATTTTCCATTCCCTATTTTCCATTGAAGACCTTTAACAAATATTGGTCTCAACTTCATTAGATTATTCCATTGCCATGATCCTGACTGTGAAGGGGAATAATCAAATAAAGACTTGGTTTTGAGATATTTTTTCTGAACTAATTGAACCCATTGATTGTTGGGTTCAGTTAGGATCCTCCAAAGAAGCTTCATTTGCATTGCTTTATTATTAACTTCGGCTTTACGGAGGCCTAGACCCCCTAAAAATTTTGGTTTGCAGATCTTATCCCACCCAATTAGGTTGGGAGTTTTTGCTTCTGGTTCCCGATTCCAAAAGAAATTTCGACATATCTTATCTAAATTCGAAAGAGTACTAGTTGGGAGTGTGAAACTTTGCATTTGATGATTTGGTTTTGTGGCAAGACAAGACTTTATAAGGGTTGTCCTACCTGCTTGAGAAATAGAGTTTGCCTTCCATTTAGAAAGTTGGTTATTCGTGTTTGAGATAATTTTCCCAAACGTGTTAGAGTTAACTCGTTTGTCAATTATAGGGCAACCCAAATATGAATCTAATGATGAAACATTTTCCATCGCCAATATTGCTTTAAAGTCAGATATTTCCTAGATCGACACATTACTTGTACACTGGAAGGCTGATTTATGGTAATTGACCAATTGGCCTGACATGGAACAATATTTATTCAATACATTTTTTATAATTTGACAAGCCTGGGTATTTGCTTTCGCAAAAATCATTGTGTCATCTGCAAACGTAAGAAAAGGGATTCTCATTCTGGAATGCCCCGGACTTACTCCTAATGCTTGATTTCTACCGGGTCCCACAAACTGGAGTTGTATAACTAGAAGCTCTGCGCACAGAATAAATAAATATGGGGATAGCGGGTCTCCCTGTCTTATGCCTCGGGAAGGAAAAAAATTGATCTGAGGGGATACCATTTACTAGCACTGAGAAAGAAACAGTGGAGATACATTCTCGGATCCAAGTAATCCATTTTTGACAGAAGCCTAGTTTTTCTAATGTAGTAAAGATATATCCCCATTCTAGTCTATCATATGCTTTTTCCATGTCCAATTTTATTGCGATCCAACCTGAAGAGCCTGTCTTTTGTTTTGAACGCATGAAAAACTTCATGTGCCATTAGAATATTGTCTTGTATTAGTCTTTCTGGAACAAAAGCTCCCTGAAGGGGGTGGACAATTTTCCCTAGTACTTTTTTGAGTCTATCTACTAGTATTTTTGATATTATTTTATACATTGTCGAGCACAGGCTTATTGGTCGAAAATGGTTTGCTGCTGTTGGATTTTCATTTTTTGGGATTAAAGCTATGAATGTGTGATTTACTTCTTTCAATAACTTACCAGAATGGAAAAAGGCTTTTACGGATCTTATTACTGATTTCCCCACAATCCCCCAATATTTCTGGTAGAACAGAGGGGGGTAACCATCGGGTCCCGGAGACTTGTCTGGGTCTAATTGAAAAACCGCTTCATATATTTCTTGATCTGAGACTTGTGAACATAGTTCTGCATTATCTAATGGGGTTATGATTGAGTCTAGAAGTTGAAAATCTGTCGTTGAATTAAATCCACTTGATGAATCCGACTTGAATCTATCTTTAAAATCGTTCTCCACAAGTATCCTTATTATATTTGAATTTTGTGGGGGGGTTTTTCGGTCGGTTGGGGGGCTAGTTTTCCTGGTTTTCTTTTCACTCTTTCTCTCTCTTGTTTTCTCTCTCATCATTCCTATTCTATTGTGGAATTGAAGTATGATTGTGGGTGAATTGTTTTTTTGGTTTTCATTATGGAAAAAAGAACTGGGTTGCTAAATGCCGCCCTGTTTTTCTTATTAACGCCTTGTATACATACTTTTTATGTATTTATACTCATATACATTCCTTCACTCTCTCTCATTCTCCCACTCTCATACATCCTCACTCTCTTTCACTCTCCCACTCTCATACTTACTCACACTCTCTCATCATCCAAGGACTTCTCCGACCACTTCTCCGACAACTTTTCCAGCCAATTTCTCCGGCCACTCCTCCGGCAACATCTCCGGCAACCTTCTTGTTGCAACTTTTCCGGCCACATTATTGCATTATTAATATTAATGAAATTTTATAATTCATTTAATAAAAAAATGGACTATAATAACTTAAAAATGCCGAAAAATTACCCAGGCGTCTAAAATAGGCGCCCGAACCTGTGGTCAGGCACCTAAATTAGGCGCCCAACCACAGGTACATGCGCCTTAATTAGGCGCCAAACCACAGGTATAGGCGCCTGTACCTATGGTTGGGCACCTAATTTAGGCGCCTGTACGTGTGGTTGGGCGTCTAATCTAGGCGTCGGACCACAGGTTCGGGCGCCTAAATTAGGCGCCTGACCGCATGTTCGGGCGCCTAAATTAGGCGCCTGACCACAGGTTTGGGCGCCTTTTTTTGGCGCTTGGGCAATTTTTCGGCATTTTCAAGTCAATTTCTGGTAAATTTTACTCTATTATGATTACACTAAACCCCATGTTCAAGACATTCTATCAGTTTTATTCGATTTTTTTTTAATTACATTAGCGTTTCACCGTAATATAACGAGATGGTAAAAAAATTTAATGTCGTTGGAAAATATGAACTTGTCGGAAAATTTTGAAATCATGTACTCCTTCAATGGAGGAAATGGAAGGGATGAGAGAGAGATAGTGTGAGTGAAAGATGAGAGAGAATGGAAGAGGTGAGGAGGAATGGAGGGGGGATGGAAGGGGAATGAGCGAGGGAATGGGGAATAGAGGGAAAGAGAAGGAAAGACCCTCGTATTTTTATACAAAAATACAGGGCGTTAGTATGATAAAATAGGGCGTCATTTAGCAAAACCCAAAAAAGAATGGTTTGGCATGAAGCGAGATTTCTGATTTTATTTTTTAGAAAAAATATACATAATATATGAATAACCCCAATTATGTTATGGAGTAACCTCATTTAATGTTATGAGTAATTATAAGAGAGGAAACATTGTTTCATCATATCAGTAATCTCATTTAATCATACGAGTAACCCCAATATTTACAAAGTAACCTTTTTTCTTCATACGAATAACCTCTTCATAAGAGTAACCTCACTTAATACGACAGCCCTTAGCTATATAATCATACGACTAACCCCAGTTCACAAAAGTAACTCAATTTATTCATACGAGTAACCTCATTCATTCATAAGAGTAACCTCACTTAATCATACGACGAACCTATTTAAGCATACGATTAACCCTAATTGTTCACAATAATAACCTCATTTATGCATACGAGCAACCTCAATTAAGCATACGACAAAGCTATATAATCATACAAGTAACCTCATTCGTTCATAAGAGTAACCTTATAATTAAATCACAAGAGTAACCCCAATTGTTTACAAATGTAAACCCACTTATTCATACGATTAACCTCATTCATTTGTAAGAGTAACCTCATTTAATTATACGACGATCCTATTTAATCAAACGAGTAACCCCAATTGTTCACAAAAGTAACATCATTTCTTCATACGAGTAACATTATTCGTTCATAAAAGTAACCTCATTTAATTAATCATACGACGACCCTATGTAATCATACGAGTAATCTCAATTGTTCCCAAAAGTAACCCTCATTTATTCTTATTAGTAACCTCATTTATTCGCACGAGTAACCTCGTTTATTCATAAAAGTAACCTCGTTTATTCATAAAAGTAACCTCATTCAATCATACAATTAACACTTTTCACAAAACTAACCCCATTTATTTATACGAGTAACCTTATTCTTTCATAAGAGTAAACTCACTTAATCATACGAAGACCTATTTAATCCTATGAGTAACCCCAATTGTTCACAAAAGTAACCCCATTTCTTCATACGATTAACCACAATTAATCATACAGCGACCCTATCTAATCATACGTAACCCTAATTATTCACATAAGTAACCCTCATTTATTAATATGAGTGACCTCATTCGTTCATAAGAGTAACCTCATTTAATCATACGAGTAACCCCAATTGTTCACAAAAGTAACTACATTTATTCATACGAGTAACCTCATTTCATTATACGATAAGTCGACAACCCTATTCAATCATACGAGTAACCCTAATTGTTCACAAAAGTAACACCATTTCTTCATACGAGTAACCTCATTTAATAAATCATACGACAACCCTATTTAATCATACGAGTAACCTCAATTGTTTACAAAAGTAATCCTCATTTATCCGTAAGAATAACCTCGTTTAATTCGTACGAATAACCTCGTTTAATTCGTACGAATAACCTCGTTTAATTCATACGAGTAACCTTGTTTATTCATACGAATAACCTCATTTAAACCCTAATTGTTCACAAAAGTAACCCCTTTTATTCATTTGAGTAACCTCATTTAATCATACAAGTAACCCGAATTGTTCACAAAAGTAACACCATTTATTCATACACGTAACCTCATTTAATCATACGAGTAACCCTATTTGTTCACAAAAGTAACCCCTTTTCTTCATACGAATAACCTCATTCGTTTATAAAAGTAAATTGATTAGTATTTGCTTTTGTTATAAAAGTAACCACATTTGGTTATAAGAGTAAGACCCTTTTATAGTTAAGAGTAACCGCATATTCTGACATGTAACTCCATTTGCTCATAAGGGTTTGTGCACATGGGTCAACTTCAAAAAGTCATATCTCACAGACTCAATATTTTGGGAATATTCAAGTTGGAGATGAAAATTTGGCTCGGTAGCTTTCCGACGCCTAGTCAAAAGCTCAATTCCGATGAGAAACGAGTGAGATATGCTTTTTTTAAAATGAGCTGATAGGCCGATCGGGGTATAGGTGTGGCCGACCATACGCAAGACGCATTTATGATATATTTAAATGAAATAAAAGAATTTAATCTATATATATATAACTCAAGGCAAAAATGTGACATGTTGCCACATGTACTCCCCCTCTCCCCCACACAATTAAATGAGACATATTAAACAATAATAACGTGTGTTTTGAGACTCGAACTCATAACCTCTCATTTGAGATACAAATGCACTAACCAACTACTCTATAATCTCATATTGGTCTTTCTGGGAAAAAAATTATTTGAAGACAATATAATATTTCTACTTTAAAATAATTAAATACAAATATATGTGTATTAATACTCATTAAGCTAATGCTAATAATAGCATGTGCTAACCTTCAGTACTCTTATATTAAAAAAATCTCTTCAAATATTTATAACCTTCACAATTAATACTAGTACAACATTTAATTACATCGGTTATATTCTTGCACATAGACCTAAATTCAAAAACAAAATTGTATCATATTTTTTGTAAGTAATTGTAAATTTATATATATTTACTTTCTTGAAGCCGAAGATTATATTGATAAATATCCATATTATAATGTACTATGTTGAAAAATTAAAAGGAACTAGAAGCTCATTTCCTGAGCACAATCCAATGCCTATAACTCTTTTTTCACACTTCTCTCAAGTGTTTGATTTAAAACTTCAAATTCCCATCGGTAAATAATCTGGGACATCACCCAAGCCAACAACTAGTTGTAAACCTAAAATCAATTTGAGATCACTCGGTAGTAAGTTTTGGGCCAAGAGTGCATCAATTATTATTCATTATAAATACTTTATATGATTGCGCTTGCTAAACACGAGTGATTATTGCGAGCAGATTTGATACACCTAAATCCCTTTTTTGATGCTAAAAAAGAGTGAATACTGTGAAAAGATTTGGTCCACCCAAATCTTGTCTTTTTTTTTTTTTTTGAAAAATCTTGTCTCTTAATTGTTCTTAATTAATCGGAAATCGGAATTTTGTAATAAGTTCTCAATATTATTAGCAAGATTCTTGGAATCACGGGTCTACTATCCTCTATTGTCCGTAAAATAAAAATAGAAGAAATTCCCCTATTGTCTGCCATTTAATAATTCCAGCTCAGTTCTATAATTATTGACCTTTTTCAGGTGATCTATATTTTTTGGTGCAATTTTTTAGGTGATCTATAATTACTAACTAATCATGCTACGTTTAATTATTTGTCAGCTCCAATTTTTTCCTTTTTTTTCAATATAGAATAACCTACACTAATCGTGTAATAAACCATCATTGACCCAGGGGCGGAGCCAGAAGGGGGGACATGGGGACAGATGTCCCCCCACTTTAAAAAAAAAATTTCACGGAAAAAAAAAAATTAAAAAAAAGGAAAAACGAACGAGACGCGTGAAACTGAAACACAAACATAAGCCTTTCACCTTTGAGAGAAAAACGAAGAGAGAGAAAGTTCAAAAATCAAAACCCTAACTCCCCGGCGTCCAGTCCACCGGATTTCCGTCCAGGCCGCCGGATTTCCGTCATCAAACTACGAAGAAAGGAGAAGGAACGAAGTCCAGCCACGAAGTTCAAACGAAGCCACGAACTACGAAGAAGTTCCGACTGAGTCCAGGCAGCCCGCAGCCACGACCACGACTCCACGTCTCCACGAGCAGCGCTGCCGCGCCAATTACGCCGTCCGGTCCACACTCACCACTTCACCAAAGTGAGTTGTTTCTTTCTAAACCCTAACTCCATAAGTTTTAATTTTGCTGTTTTGAGGTAATATATATCAATGTTTGGTTCAATTGGTTGTGAATTTGTGAATTGTGATTATGACTGAAATCTGAATACTTGAATTAGTTGAATGATTTGTTGTTGGAAATTGGAATGTTGGCCATGATTTATTTACTTGATTTATTGATTCATGTTTTAGGATTTAGGTAGTTTGTAATTTCTAATTTGAAAATTGTAAATATGAGTTGATTTATAATTGATTAGTTTGGTTTGATAATGTAATTGATTCATGTTTATCAATTTAATTAGGAAAATGTCAAGTGGTTTACATTCACCTAATTCAAACAAGTCCAAGGCTAAGGGAAAACAACCCGATCTTCGACAATTCATGTTTAAAAGAATGAAATCCCAAGAAACATCTTCACCCGCTCATAGTGAAACACCTCAAAATGAATCTCCTTCATTTAGTTCTCCCCAAACTCAAGATGTTGATATGAATGTTGGTGGTTCAAGTACTAGTAATGTACCATTAGAGGAGGAGGAAAAGGAGGAGGAGTAGGAGGAGGAGTCGGAAGGAGAAGGATTAGTATATGATGTTGAATTACTTCCTCATGATCCGGGAAAAAGAATGAACATAATGAGTTACCCCTCAAATCAAAGAAATGCGGTGAGGAGAGTTTATGTATTTTTTTTTAATTTCTCTTTGGATTGTAAGACTATAAGCATTTTGGAATTTTGGATGTAAAACGTTAAGTATTAAACAATTTGTGTTGAAGTGTTTTTTTTTTCTAATTTTTTTTCCGATTTCCCGACGTCCGGATTTTGTCCCCCCGCTTTGAGAATCCTGGCTCCGCCACTGCATTGACCCATACTCCTCCCATCGTCAAATTTGTCCAGTATGCTTTTTGAGTCCGTTCCTAAATATTTGTCTTATTACCTTTAAATTAGAAATTCACTACACCCAACCCCCTTAACTAATGTGATTCGAGTTCCTCCACTCTACCAACTCTATCCTCTATTTCTCATTAATCACTACTACATTTCCCTTTTATGAAAGTTTACTATTAATCACCACATACCTATTTTTGATAATGTTTTTCTCAAACATGTACCGAGGATCATTTGTCTCTTATATGTCTCTGTTATTTCATTGCCATAATATGTGTATCAAAACCATATATAGTGGTTAGTTAGATAGGTGAATTACGATGTCGGGCCATCCACTAACTCTCTTTCTTACTAAATCAATTTTTTTATTTCTTATTTTTACTTTATCCACGCAAAAGCTTAGACTACTCTTAACATGTGTGCCAAAACATATATAAAAGGACAGTTAATTGAGACATAGGGAGTAGTTAATACGTATCATTATATATATAACTAGTTATCGGGCCCGAGTGACATCCCAAGATACTTTTGTGTAGTACTACTTTGGTAGAAAACTAATGTTAATTATTTAATGTGGCTTGTCTATCATTTTGGATGATTATAAAGTTTAGGGCGATATATTCAATATCAATTCCAGTGCAACTTTTTGAATTTGAATTTATAATTATTCGGATTTCTTAATTAGGCAACATAATTAAAGTAATTGGCGAAAAAGTGATAGTAATTCGGTTTCAATATTATGATATTTGAATTTTAAAATAAATGGTTAGAGGGTTCGAGATATCTCACATACATTTTAATAATTTTCTAAGAAAATATCCAGTAAAAGATGATATTATATGGAGTTATGTCAACACTTGATATGGAGCGACACGTGGCGGCCAAGGTAATAACATCTATAGTGAATTTATTAAAAAAATTGAATTTATATTTTTAATTTTTCAAAAAAATTAATTAGGCAAAATGATTTAGTAGTTTGCAATGGAATTTTATTACAAATACGAGATTTTAAGTTGGTGGTAGGATTACAGCATTAACATTAAGTTTTTTTTATCCTTATTGTTTTTTAAAAAAAAGTTACTTCATTTATTTACGAAAATGTCATGGGAGGATCGTAATTTGTTCGTCCATGGGAGGTAATTGGAATTAGAAATTTCTCCTCTAACTTAAAGACTCCATTGACTAGCTTCATCATCTATCCCTGTATATATTTGGCTTTGTAAGCAATATGACTAGCACATCTTTGTTAATACAACTCACAGAATGGAGAGCAAAGCAAGCAAAGGTGAAGTACATGTTATAGTATTCCCTTACGCAATTCAAGGCCACATTAATCCCATGCTCCAATTCTCAAAGCAACTTGCTTCAAGAGACCTTAAAGTTACATTAGCTACCACTTCTACTTTCTCCTCTAAATTCATGAAGCTCCAATCAAGCTCAATCACCATAGAAACCATATCCGATGGTAGCGGCAAAAACGCGACAACAGAAAATCTTGATACATTCGTTAAGAGATTTGATGTTGTTGCACCAAGGAGTTTAACTGAACTCATTGAGAAGAAAATTGGATCCGGGAATAATGTTAGATGTCTTATATATGATTCATGTATTCCATGGGCTCTAAATATTGCTAAGAAATTGGACATCTATGGCGCATCATTTTTTACACAATCTTGCCTAGTTGGCTTGATATATTTACAAGCTTATCAAGGCATCTTGAGTGCACCAGTTAAAGGGCCTGGTGTTTGTGTTATTGGGATGTCATTGATTGAAGATAGGGACTTGCCATCCTTTGTTCATCAAATGGGAGTGCATCCTATTTTGGAGAAGCTTATGTTTAGTCAAGTCTCAAATTGTGGAGATGCTGATTGGCGTTTTTTCAACACTTTTGAAGGCCTTGAGAGTGAGGTACGCATAATCACTTTGGTTTTGGCTATGTTGACTTTCATAGTGTTAATATTGAGGGCCTGAGGCTTGTTCAATGAACACTATGAGATTTATTTTTTCACTCTGAATTTTTTGAAAGTCAAATGACATAGGTCACAA
Organism: Beta corolliflora; assembly: GCA_947648045.1. Taxonomy (NCBI): domain Eukaryota; kingdom Viridiplantae; phylum Streptophyta; class Magnoliopsida; order Caryophyllales; family Amaranthaceae; genus Beta; species Beta corolliflora. The sequence goes on along the minus strand of CANSZD010003754.1, from coordinate 109,975 downwards.
GATAAAGTTTAGTCTATCATGTTTTCATAAAGTTGATGGAATTGAAAATGGGCCTGTCCAACCCAATAAGAAGGAGGAGAGTTCAGTCCACATACAAGCCAAAAGGAGGTTCCATACTAAAATCAATTGGCAATAGTAGGAGTAACTCCTCTAACTTATATTGTGGTACTTTCTCTCCTCTTTATCCAATCAGTAGTACAAAATCATTGATTTACGTCGGACCTGGAACCACCATTTGCGTCGGACATCGGTCCGACGGCACAGGTCTCGACGCAAATCTCCCTTAGATGATCTGCGTCGGTTGTGGACACGACGCAAATATCTTGCTATTTACGTCGGATGAACAACAAGGTGCGACGCAAATGGCGCTATCAACCCAGCACCACACGACTATTTGCGTTAGATGGTAAGTTATGTTCGACGTAAATGGTTACTATGTGCGTCGGAGAGAAAGTAATGTGCGACGCAAATGGTTACTTTTTGCGTCGGACAGTAACCAATGTGCGACGCAAACTTCCACTATTTTATTCACATAATTTTTCCAGCACCACTATTCCATGTATCCAAACCTAAATCCATCAAAGGTGCATCAAATCTTTCCAAATTGTCACCTAAACTACAATCAATAATTCTTCCTGATTGTTCCCTTTGTCTTGCATTCATTAACTATTGGCTAATCTACAATCAAATTGCTCTTTTTATAAAAAAAAATAAAATAAAATGAACCAAAACATAAACATCTAAAAAAAGGAGATCGAGGATGGAAACACAAACACAAAAGAGATTCTCGATAATTTGCACCTATTTTTCATTTGATTCGAACAAGATTCAACATTAACAAAGCAAAATTAAAACTAAGTAAATTAAAATTGCAAACGAAAATAGTTCTGACAATCAAATAATTGCAGATTTCCTCTTTTTCTCACATTTCATTAGATTTACAAATATCAAAATTTGAGACATTAAAAAGATAACCCAATTCTTCAGATTCTCCAGATTTGCATACTAGTTCATCACCACCGTCAATTCTCGATCTTTCTTCTCGTTCTTCGAATTTGAATTTTCCAGATTTTGGAATTCTCGATCTTTCTTCTCGTTCTTCAATTCTCGATCTTCTCGTTCTTGAAATTCGAACAAAACAATCCGTCAATGATTCGAAACACCAAAGTAACTCCAAAGAAAATCTTAAAAGAAAATTTGAATTTCAAAAAATTCTCGCCAAAGAAACAAACCCTGACATTTCAGATCTTGTTTGTTCAATTGTGGAAACGTTGATTTGTGGGAGAAAATTTCAGATCTTGTTTGTTCAATTGTGGAAACCTCAGTTCGTCGAAGTGAGATGAGTGGGATGAGTGAAGGATCGAAGTGGGAGTGAGATGAGTGAAGAAACCGGATGATAGTGAAGAAACAATGAAGGAGATTTCATAGTGAGAGGGAGGGAGAGAGAGATAGAAGAGTGACGGCGAGTGAAGGAAGAAAGAGACCAGACGTGTGGTAGGGTTTGAAATAAAAAGGGCGGGCTTGAGATGATATGCGTCGTATGGGCTTATATGGTCCGACGCAGATCGTTCCAAAATAAGGGCCTGAAACCCATTTGCATCGCACGTAACGAACATTCGACGCAAATCCTCGGATCCAAAAACCCAACTGTTTTACTCATCTGCGTCGGATGAGCATACATGTCCGACGCAAATCGCCTAATACAAGGATTTGCGTCACACCGTAGGCACGTTCAACGCAAATCCTCGTACTCATGTGCGTCGGATGTCTATAGCACCATGCGACGCAAATCCTCTTGCTATTCATTTGCTGTGGGTATTTGCGTCGGACGTTGATTATAATCCGACGCAAATCGTCTTCTCTTGACCATTTGCGTCAGTTCTTAATACATGCGACGCAAATAAGCAGACGCAAATTATCATTTTTCTACTAGTGAATATGGGACAACTCACATGTGCACAGCAAACATGGGGTTCAACATGTGTTATATCAATCATGTTTATTTTGAACATCAGCAACAAAAATCGAAAAGAATAAATAAATAAACGGTTTTTTCACCATATACCCCTGACTAATTTTTTTTTGCACCGTATACCCTCGCAACTTTCCAAATTCACCATATACCCCTCACGTTTCAAAAAATACATCAACATGCCCTTATGACTAACGGTGTTAGACTTCCGTTAGTCATTAGACCCTAATCTTCCCTTTAATCCTAATTAAATAACCTAAATCTAATCCTAATCTAATACCCTAATACTAACCCTAACCCTAAACACCCTCCCCCACCCTAACCCAAATTAAACCCTAACTCTCTCCCTCTAACCCAGCCCACCACCCCTCCACCCAACCCAACCCCAAAGATACCAGCCCTCCCCCAACAACCACCGCAGCCCCACCACCCCCCACAACCACTGCAGCCTCCCCGCCTCCCCCCTTCCTTCCCCCGTCGTCGCACGCCCCCTCCCCCTTCCCTCGTCGTCGCACCGCCCCCTCCCCTTCCCCCATCGTCGTCGAATTTTTTTAGCTTCAGGGGTGCGATTCAACAGGGAAAAGGGGAGGGGGAGGGTGGGGTTGCGGGGGAGTGGGGAGGGTTATATTTTTTGAAACGTGGAGGGTATATGGTGAATTTGGAAAGTTGAAAGGGTATATGGTGCAAAAAAACAATTTGTCAGGGGTATATGGTGAAAAAACCGATAAATAAATAATCGACCCATGCTTAAATCCGAAAATTAAATTGTTATCTTTTTGCAACATTTTTGATGATAAAACGTATTCCTTCGTCCCACAATAATCGCGACAATTTGACCAACGCACTTACAAATGCACAACTTTGACCATTAAAAAAATATTAAATTATTTAATGTTGCGTGAGCATGGATTGTAGCGGGCTATGCTGACTATATATACGTGTGGCCAAGAAATGCTATCACGCCACGTGTCACCCTTCGTTTCACAAATGACATTTACATAAACACTTACTCTTTTTAAATAAAAAAATAAAGCAAGCAATGTAAATATAAATGCTTGAACCTACAACCTTATGTTTAATAAGGTACATTTTTTTACCACCACTCTAGTTCCACAACTAATGTTAGCAATGTAAGCAAACCAACTAAAAGTCGTGCTCATAAGTTACTCTAACTCTTCATTTATAAACTTGTTTTAGTTCAAAACTTCAATATCTTATAACACAATTATACATTAAAATCTCTTTAGTTACTGATAAGATCCATGCATTTGTTGATTAACAGTGAAATGAAATGAACATTTCAGAGAGAAAATGTAGAGAGAAAAGAAGATTTCTATTGATGTAATAATGAGAGAATGACAACTATTACATCATTTCAGGTGAAGATCAGTTTATATAGTACTGATCAATACAAGAAGGAAGTTAGAGAGTAACTAACTCTATAACAGAATTGTAACAGAATTAAGCTGAGCTGGCACAAGGAGAAATAATCTCCTGTAGCTGCAGTACTACATTAAGAAGGGTCATAATCCTCAACAGCCCCCCTCAAGCTAGGAAGGGATTGAGAATAAAGCATTCCTAGCTTGGAACTTAGCTTCAAATGTTGAGGAGAAGGAAAAGCCTTGGTGAAGAGATCTCGCTAATTGCTCTTCAAGAGGCAAATAGGGCAGTTCTATGAGTTCTTCCATAACCTTTTCTCTTGTAAAGTGGTAATCTAATTCAATATGTTTGGTCCTCTCATGTAGGATTTGAATTCTTCCCAATGTGAATGGATGATTGATTGTCAAATAATAACATAATAGGTTGTAATTTATCAACTCCAAGTTCTTGTAATAGCCTAACAAGCCATGTAATTTCGAGATGATGCAATTGTCATAGCTCTATATTCAAGGCTTGAAGACTTTGACAATGTTGCTTGTTTTTTAGATTTCCAAGATACTGGTGAGGACCCAAGTAACATCACATATCATGTGACTGAACGCCTAGTATCTGGACAAGATGCCAGTCCGAGTCTGAATATGCTCTGAGAGTGAGTTGAGATGTAGCAGTAAGAAGGATCCCTTGACCAACAGTGCCGGTAAGGTATCTCATGACATGATGTAAAGCCGTGTAATGATGAATTCTAGGCCGATGCATATATTAGCTAAGTGTACGCACAACATAGGATAAATCGGCCTTGTATGTGTTAGAAAGTTTAGTTTACCAACTAAGCTTCTATACAAGGCGAGGATCGAAAAAAAAGTCCCCCGTGTGCTGCTGCTAGCTTTAAGTGAACGAGGAAAGAGGTGTCTTAGCAATCTTAGACAAATCCATATTACATTCTTGCAACTGACTCTTTAGTGAACTTCTTTTGAGTCATTATAATTCCACACGATGAATATGACTCACTTCCATTCCCGGGGAAGAAATACAATGCCCCAAGTTTTTAATACTAAAGACTTCATGTAAATGTAGCTTCAAAGCTTGAATAGCGGAAGATTTGTTCCGATTAATATTATGTCATCTACATAAACACCAAAGATAATGACTTATGATTCATCTTTCTTGAGAAACAAGGGAGTAGTCATTCATCGATTGACTAAATCCTTGATGTAAAAGCTACGAAGTTAACCTTGCAAACCCATCGTCTTGAAGCCTGTTTTAGACCATATAGTGATTTCATCGGTTGCATACAAGGTTTTGAGGGTTGGGAATGCCTTCAGGCATTTTCATGTAAATCTCTTCTGAGAGATCACCATTGAAAAATGCATTGTTGATGTCCAACTGAAATAAAACCCAGTTTTTGCTAGCTGCTATTGCAAGGATGCACCTTACCTGTGGACATTTTAATCACAGGTGAGAAAGTTTCCTCAAAGTCTACCCCATATTTCTATGTAAAGCCTTTAGCTACTAGTCTTGCCTTCAATCTTTCTATAGTACCATCTGCTTTTAACTTCACCTTATAAACCCACTTACACCCAATTGCTTTCTTACCCTTAGGTAGAGTAGTAAGCTCCCAAGTGCCATCGACTTCCAATGCATCTACTTCCTTTTTCATGGCTTCTATCCATCATGGATGTTGAGAAGCTTCTAAGTAATTTACGGGTTCGGTGACATTAGAAGTAGTAACAATAGCGACTGTAAAGAGGTAGGAAGTTCAAATTTAACAACATTGCACCAATGAGAAGAGAAGGAAGGAGCCGCAGACATAGTCCGTAAACAATTTTGGTTGTTTGTGTATTCTGGTAGAGTGTTTAAGAGTAGGAGGAGGAGTAACATGAGTAGGAGAAGGAGAATTAGAATTGTGAGATAAAGGAGGAGAAGTGACAGAAGGTATAGGAGAATTTGTGGGTGAAGAAACAGAAGAAGGGGAATTTGGAGAAGGAGAAGATGGAATATTGTCATTTGTAGAAGAAGGAATAGGTGTGTCAAAAGCAAAAGACTCAGGTAAAGTACAAGAAATATCAGGGGAGAAAGGTGTTTGTGATGGAAGAAAAATAGAAGGAGGAGGTTGGGAAGGTGTATGAGAGTGTAGATAAGGTAGGTGTTTTTCATGAAAGGTGATGTCTCTGCTAATGAGGATTTTGTGGGTGGCTAAATCCATTACTTTGTATGCTTTCTGATCAGGAGGGTACCCAAGAAAAATACAAGCAGTAGCTCGAGGATCAAACTTACTTCTGTGGGTTTTGAGAGTAGAAACAAAGCACAAGCACCCAAAAACCCTTAAATGGCTCAAATTTGGTGTATGACCAAACACCTTTTCATAAGGTGTAGAGAACTAAATGGACCCGAGGGGCATTCTATTTATCAAATGTGTAGGCGCTAACAAGCACTCTCCCCAAAGAAATACGGGAACATGAGGCGAAAGAGAAGATCTCTGTTTGTCTCCAACAAGTGTCTATGCTTCCTCTCAACAACTCCATTATGTTGTGGAGTATTAGTACATGTCTTTTGATGTTGTATACCATATTGCTGATAAAGTTTCAGCATAGAACCTTCACAAAAATCCTTTGCACCATCTGATCTCACACATTTAAGTTTTACATTGAACTGTGTGTGAATGTAGGGAATGAAATTAGCAAGAATAGGCACATCATCAGACTTAGCTTTCATAAGGAAAGTCCATGTATTTCTGGAAAAATCATCAACAACAGTCAAGAATTGATTATATCCATCATGTGTGACAACTTGATAAGGACCCCAAGTGTCAATATGTAACATCTCAAAACAATAACTAGTTTTGACTTCACTACTAGGAAAAGAAGACCTAGTTTGTCTAGCCTGTGGGCACACATAGCAAATATCATCACATGTACTAGAACTAGAAGTGTCATGGACAACATGATGTATTTTATTAAAAGGAAGATGGCCAAGTCAAAGATGCCAGAGCTTCAAAGCTTCATTGTCTGCAGTACAAGCAGTGCTTGAAGTTTTATTCTTCTGTACAACACTGTAACCATCACCAGCAGCATAAAGGCATGATTCCAACTCACCAAGAACCAGGGAATTGCTGTGAGAATGTCCCTGGATCAAGCAAGTATCATGAGTGAATACAATTTCACAAATAAGGTCTTGACATAGCTTGTGTGTGCTGATCAAATTGAATGTAAGACCATGCACATGAAGAACATTGTTAAGTTCTATGCCATTCTGAAATTTAACCACTCCAATATGCTCTACAGTTGCTTGCTTTCCATCAGCAATTGTAATAGTATTGTGATGCTTAGGAAATGGTGCAAAAGAATCAAATAGTTCTAAGTTGGAGCATATATGATCAGTTGCCCCACTATCAATGATCCATTTAGCATTTAAGCATGATAATAAACATATACCTGTCATATGGACTGAGCTAGGAGTTGAATTCACAAGAATCTGTGAACTCATAGATGAAGAAGCAGCATCAGGTCCAGAAGCAAGATGAGCAGCAGGATTTGCTTGTGAAGTATTGTTAACAAATGTCATCATCTTTTGATACTGTTCTGTAGTGAAATGTACTAGTTCAAAACCATCTCCTTGATCTGCATCATCATCATCTCCATAAACAATTGCAGCAATTCTTTTACCTTTACCACCTTTGAAGTTGGCAGGATAGCCATGGATCCTAAAACACCTTTCAATGGAATGTCCAGGCACTTTACAATGATCATAGTAATAAGATGGCCTTCTGTTATTATAACCCCTACCAGCACCAGAATTATAGGGAGGTTTAGACCAAGAACCACCAGAAGGAGCTCTATAAGGAGAATACTTGTATTGAAAAGGAGCTTCAAATTTCTTGTCCTCTACAACAAAAGCCATAGCTGAAGTAGTGTGTTCGATCTCCAGTAGAAGTGACACTCCTTTGCTTTTCTTCTTGAATCAATAGTCTATAGGCTAAGGAAACATTAGGTAAGGGCTTCATCATTAAGATGTTAGTTCTGACATTTGCAAACTGTGTATCTAACTTCATAAGAAGTTGAACTAATCTTTCCTCTTGTTGCTGCTGTAAAATTTTCTGAGTGAGATTACAAGAGTAACCATTACAGGTGCACACAGGAATAGGTTTCACACTATTGAGTTGATCCCAAACTCCTTTGATCTAAGTAAAGAATTCTGCTATTGGGGTAGTGGATCCTTGTGACAAACTATGAAAAGCTTGCTGGATAGAGTATAATTGTGCACAAGAATTCTAAGAATATCGTTCCTCTGAGTCCTTCCAAATTTCTCTTGCAGTAGAGAAATAAATCACACTCCTAGCAATTGTTGTATCAAGAGAATGTAGCAGATAAGATATGACCATAGAATTGCATCTCTCCCAAGCAGAGAATGCGGGATCATTTTCGATAGGTTTAACGAAGGTTCCATCAATGAATCCAATTTTATTCTTGCAAGATAAAGCAATTCTAATGCCTCTTTGCCATTCAGAGAAGTTATCACCAGCAAATTATATAGAAACAAGAGAATTTGCAGGATTTTCTGATGGATGAATGAAGTAAACACAAGAAGGATTTTGTGTAAGAGGAACATTTGAATTAGAAGTAAAATTTGAATTAGTTTCAGACATTGTGACAAGAATTTTATGATCAGAAGGAAGAAACGATCAAAAATTATGAAGAATCAGATGAATCAAATCACTGTTAATATCAACTAGATTTCAGTGTAAACAATTTTCAAAGAAATCAATAGATCTTCAAGCAATCAATTAGAATTCAGTAGAATCAACTGATTCAATTTTAGAGAAGAATGAATCAATCAACAAGAAATTGTTCAGAATTCAGCGGAAACAATAACTTCAATTCAGAGAAGAAGAAATCAATTAACAGAAAATCAATTCAATTCAGAGTTGAGAAATCACACCAGAAATCAGATGAAGATAAGAACAAAAGTTCAGCAAAACCTCAAATAATTTCGCTGATGAAAGAGAAGAAATCTGCGACATTTTCATCAAATTAAACCTCGAAAAATGACGTAACAGGAGCTTCAAGCTCTGATACCATGATAAAATCCATGTATTTGTTGATTAACAGTGAAATGAAATGAACATTTTAGAGAGAAAATGTAGAGAGAAAAGAAGATTTCTATTGATGTAATAATGAGAGAATGAAAACTATTACATCATTTCAGGTGAAGATCAGTTTATATAGTACTGATCAATACAAGAAGGAAGTTAGAGAGTAACTAACTCTATAATAGAATTGTAACAGAATTAAGCTGAGCTGGCACAAGGACAAAATAATCTCCTGTACCTGCAGTACTACATTAAGGAGGGTCATAATCCTCAACAGTTACTAATACATAAAGTTTTAAGAAGAAAAAAAAGCAAAAAAAATCAAATTCTAACATTAATTTTCAATTAACCAACTAATTTTATTGGTTACAAAACTTAAACAACAAAATATCTTCTAAATGTACTTACAATTTATAGTTCAAGGAATTTGTAATATCAATGGATAAGAAATCCATCTTAAAGCTAATCAAGTAAATTGCTTTAAAAATTACTTTTTTTAATTGTTGGTTACCCAATTTTTGTGCTCAATTTTATTTCAACAAACAACAGGTTTTTAATGATACTTTTGATAAAATAACAATCATAAACTACAAACAATTATGTATAATCTCAAACTATATATAACAAATTTATATTTCACTTAATATATTATAGCAATGTCCCAAGTCGTCACCCTGGGCAACAAGCTAGTAACTTGTGTGGAAAATATATTTCACCTAATAAACTTTTGGACAAGCAGATCATAAGCATGTCTTTTAGGACACAAATTCTTGTACGAGGAGGGACTCCGAACAAGAAGAAATAAGAAATTAAACAATAAATTACCTTTGTGTGGAGTATGTGATTGGTGTAAAAACGAAGAATTATTTAATTTTTTTTACAAGAAAAGTAGAGAGGAAATTTAGTAATTATGTTGGAAAGAGGGGAAAAGTAAGATTGAATGAGTTTTAAATTGTGCTACTCTTAATGCACGAGTTTAAGCTCAATTCAGAAGTAAAAAGTTAGATCTCGAAATTTGATTTATTTTTGTGTGAGAATTGTTATGATGCAGGAGTTGTTTCCTATAGAATCTGGCAAAGATCCTGCACATTTTATACCAATATGTTGTTATAGGCAAATGATGCTACAGATTTAGAGGCCCTCCTACGGGGACCTCCCCTTAGTCTACGAAGGTGATAACAAGGTTTGGAGAGTAACGTGTGAAAAATCTATACAAATATATTAAAAGGTGTTCCTAATTAAGGAACTAGGTTGCTTTATAACATGCATACCACATATAATAAAAAAAGATTAAAGAAAATACATTGCATAATATTTGATCTTGTGACCTCAAGTTTATATAGTATAGTTTTAACCACTAAACCATTTTATATTTCATGGTATCATTTAAAAGTAAAGTATTAATAAATGAAAACAATAATTACCTGGGGCATAGCCCGGACCTAAAACTAGTTACTTCTCAAAAGGAGATTAGAAATAGGAGTTACCAATGAGGTTCTGAAGGGTCAAACTTGTAAAACATACTTCCTCTTCTCTTTTCTTTTGTTCCAAACATAAGATTCTGACAACCTTTAGGTTAAATGATTTTCCCTCACTTAATCATTAATTGGAAAAACGTATTTATACAAAGTATATGAGAAGGCCAAAGCATGTAGCCCACTAAATTATACACAAAGCTACATAATGAATGAATATAATTAGGCCCAATGTACAACTGTCCGACACCCACCCTCAAGTTGGAGCGTGCGGATCACAAACGCCCAACTTGCGAAGTAAATACATAAATTGGCGCTTGCCTAAAGCTTTGGTAAAAATGTTGACGAGCTGTTCGTGAGTAGAAACATGATTAGGAACCATGAGACCCTCTTGAATAGCATCGCACACATAGTGACAATCAACCTCGATGTGTTTCGTACGCTCATGAAACACCGGATTTTGGGAATATGGAGAGCAGACTGACTGTTACAATAAAGGCTCATAACACGGGGATGAGCAACACCGAGACTAAGAAGAAGAGCCTTAAACCACTTTAACTCAGAGGTAACAGCAGCCATAGAGCGATAATCAGCTTCAGCAAAAGAACGAGAAACAGTATGTTGTTTCTTAGTCTTCCAAGAGATTGGAGAATGACCCAAGAAAACAACCAACTCGTCAAAGAACGACGAGTAAGAGGACAACTAGCCTAGTCAGAGTCACACCAACCAAATAACTGCAAATCACAGGAAGAATCAAGAAGAATACCTTGGCCTAGACTCCTTTTTAAATACCGAACAACGTGGAGGGTCGCGTCCCAGTGATCCTGACGGGGAGAATGCATGAACTGTGATAGAACATGAACAGAGTAGGGGAGATTAGGACGAGTGAAGGAGAGGTAGATAAGACGGCCGACAAGACGACGATAAGGCTCAGGATCCACAAGAGACTCCCCAGTAGCAAGAGCTAAGGTATGATTACTCGTCCATGGGAAAAGAGGAGGGCTTTGCACCAAGAAGACCAGTTTCCTCCACAATATCAAGAATATATTTTCGTTGGCAGAGAAAGAGCCCCTCAGAACTACGAGCAACCTCGATGCCAAGGAAATATTTTAAGACACCCAAATCTTTCATATGAAAACACTCGCCTAAGTATTGTTTGAATGACAGAAGAGCGGAAGAGTCATTACCAGAGATGATCAAATCATCTACATAAACCAGGACATTAAGATGAACAACACCTTTCTGAAAAGTGAAAAGAGAGTAGTCAGAGTAAGACTGAACAAAACCATAAGTGCAGAGAGAAGTAGCCAGCTTAGCGAACCAACAGCGAGGAGCCCGACGAAGGCCATAGAGAGACTTTTTCAAACGACAAACCTGGCCTGGGCTATGAGGAGTGAAACCAGGAGGTAACTTCATGTAGACTTCTTCATCCAGATCACCATGCAGGAAGGCATTATGGACATCCATCTGATGCAATTTCCAATTTTTAGCAGCAGCAACACCTAAGAAAGCACGAACAATAACCATTTTGGCAACGGGAGCAAACGTCTCAGTACAATCAAGGCCAGCAACCTGATGATTACCAAGAGTAACGAGACGAGCCTTCAATCGCTCAACAGTACCATCTGAGCGATATTTGATCTTATAGACCCACTTACAACCCAGAGCCTTTTTGCCGGGAGGAAGATCCTCCATGACCCAAGTGTCATTATCCTCCAAAGCACGAATCTCATATTGCATAGCTGCACGCCAACCCTCATCACGCATAGCTTCGCGAAAAGAGCGCGGTTCAACACCACTAAGTACAACTGCAATAAAAAGACGGTCGCGAGCAGAATAGTTATCACAATTCACATAATGTGCTAAAGGATAGGGAGTAGTTGAGGAGCAAGACAGAGACGATGAACTAGGGATGAGACTCAAATTCGAGACATTGTTGGTGACAAAATCACGAAGTAAAACCGAGGATCGTTTCTCACGATGCCCACGACCCAAAGCAGAATTAGAACCATCCAAAGAAGAGCCCAAGTTAGAAGGAGGGCTAGAGCTGGGAAGCGAAGCCTCTGTAGGCCCAGTAGAAGGCGCTGATTCACTAGGCTCAGGAGAAGGAGGCCCAACAGTAGCAGCGCTTGTGAACGCAGAAGGGCGTGCCATAATTGCGGGCGCAGCAGCTGCAGGAGGCCCAGGAGTAGACGCGGGCAGAGTGAGCCCAGAAGAAGCACCCTGCTCGACGGGCCCAGCAGGAGGCAGTTCATCATCCAAAACGGGCGCTTGGTCCATAAGAGAGAAAAAAGGATCAACCGAACCATCAAGAGATTGAGTGGCAAATGGAAATTCATTTTCATAAAAAATGACATCCCTGGAAACAAAGAATTCTTCCGTGTCAAGATAAAAAAGACGCCAACCCTTCTTCCCATGAGGGTAACCCATAAATACACATTTCCGGCCTCTTGGAGCAAACTTATTACCCTTGGATTTTTTATTGTGCGCAAAACATAAACACACCCAAAAACACGCATGTCATCAAAATTCGGTACAGAACCCGTGAGCACTTCAAAAGGAGTCTTATCATGCAAAATACCGGAAGGGGTGTGATTAATAAGATAAACGACACCGAGCACACATTCCCCCCAAAAACGAAGTGGGAGATGTGCTAGAAATATGAGTGCACGACCAACAATAAGAATGTGTTGGTGCTTGCGTTCCACACGTCCGTTTTGTTGAGGAGTGCCAACACAAGATATTTGAAAAAAAATGCCATGGGAAAGGAAATAATCAATCATACATCGAAATTACGTGCCATTATCACTATGAACAATTTTCACAGTAGTGTCAAATTGGCGTTCAACCATAGAGAGGAAGGAGCAAAAAAACCTGATGAACTTTAGTTTTATTACGCAACAAATAAACCCAAACAGCTCGGGAAAAATCGTCAACCAAAGTTAAAAAATACACAGCATCACATGTGGAGGGTTCACTATGCGGCCCCCATAAATCACAATGAACGAGTTCAAAAGCACAACCAGCTTTATTTTCACTAACAGGAAAACTATCACGTTTTTTCTTGGCAAGTGGACAAGCAACACAAGCCTTATTTAAACATTTCGGAGTAGAACTTGAACTAATAGCAGACACTAACTTGACGACACGATCAGAAGGATAACCCAAACGATGATACCACAACTCAAAATCAGTCAAACCCGGAACAGTCACTGCTTGAACAGTAGGAAGCCGCCGGAAAAAATAGAGTCCGTCCCGTCGTTCACCGGCTCCAATCAGGCTCCCCGAAGGTTGGCCCTATATAGCACACAAAGAATTAGTGAAACGAACAGAACAATTATTTTCATCAATCAACTGAGATACAAAGATTAGATTGCAAGTAAGTTGCGGTACATATAAAACATTTTCAAGGACAAGTCCGGGAGAGAGAGTGACACGACCAACCAAAGTAGCCACAATACACTGCCCATTTGGCAACCCAACAGGTCAGTATTCCAAAGAGCGAGTATGAGTCAAGCAATCGGCATTCCCGTAACATGGTGAGACGCTCGGTGTCGATAATCCATTCCAAAGAGGAATACTTGCCAGACATACGATCGGTGTTGGTAGTGGTGTGTTATGTATTAATCATATTCAAGAGAGTTTTCACCTGCTCAAGACTCAATTTATCCAAAGGAGTGCCTCGCCCACCGACGGGAACCACATCCGTCACAACATTTGCACGGGTCTAAGTACTGCCAAGCAGGGGCAGAGGATGTGTGAGTGGATAAGGTCGAAGAAGGAGGTGGCCCATGGCTACGGTTTCGAGGCCCCCGGCCTTCCGGATACCCATGTATTTTAAAAACACATGTTCCGGTCATGTCCTTACTTCTTGTAATAGTTACGAAGAGTCCGGTTTATCGGGACGACCGGTCCCACGATCAGACTTAAGATGAAAAGCCTGGGATTCTTCTTGGATTGCCTTCCCTCGTGCTATGGAACGAGACTTCTCTTCTTGCAGTAGCACTTGATAAGCGCGGTGAAGAATCAGCAGGAGGAGTTTGTGAGAGTAGATTGGAACGCACCTGGGAATACATATCATCATCTACACCGATTAGAAATCGATGAAGTTTCTCTTCATCCCTATCCAGTGCGAACTTCCCTGCTACATTGCAAGTACAAGACCCACAAGAGTAGGCGTGTAGCGGTTTGAGCCGACTTAACTCATCATACAAACTCATTAACTTGTTGAAATAATCATCAATGCTCATGGTTTTAAATTGTTTACAATTGGTAATATTACTTCGTAAATGCTGCAAACGTGGTCCGTTGACCACACAGAACCGTTTTTCCAAGTAATCCCACAAAGGCTTGGCTTCGGTGAAGTAGGGAATCAATCCGGCAAGCTTTGGATTCATGCTACGAAGGATCCATGACACGATCATGGAATTGATAGTCTCCCAGTTGAGGAGTTTGCGGTTTTCAGACGGTTTGGCTATGGTTTCGTCCACAAACATGAAATTCCGTAGTGCCTTCAATGATAAAGTTATGGCTCGCACCCAAGCAACATAATTGTCGTCGGAAAGAGTTACATGAGTAATTAAATTTCCGGACTGATCACCAGACCCAAGATAATAGAGGGAAGTGAGATAGATTTTCTCTTCGTTCGTCATCGGAATTCACTGATTGGATGCACGTTGGTGCTGCTTGCGAATTGCGTCGAAGAAGAAGATGGCAGAGTATGGTGTGCTAAGCGATTTGCTCTGATACCATGACAACCTTTAGGTTTAATGATTTTCCCTCACTTAATCATTAATTGCAAAACGTATTTATACAAAGTATATAAGAAGGCCAAAGCCTCATGACCCACTAAACTATACACAAAGATATACAATGAATGAATATAATTAGGCCCAATGTACAACTGTCCGACAGATTCCTTTCCCTTCCTTCTTATTAACCAAACATTATATCGTTTAGCTTTTTTTCCTTGCCCTTCCTTTCCCATTTTTTTCTCTTTCCTTCCCATCTCTTCCCTTCCCTTCCCATTCATTCCTTTCCTTTACTAAAAAAAACTACCAAACACACTCTTACTATCATCCCATTTCATACCAGGAGCATGAAACACCCTTTAACTACGCCGAAGTATAAAAAAATTGAAACAAAATTGTTTTGAACAAAACACATGAAGCATTCACATATTGTTTTGAGTAGAATTAAATAATCCCTCTTAGTTGCGGTGTTGCTACAGTCCGAATTCCACAATTTTGGAACAAAGTGTTAAACCCCTTGTTTGTTGTGCAAATATGAGTTGTCCTGCATTGGAGAAAGAAGAGAGGAACTACCACATTATAAGCTAACGGAGTTACTCCTACTATTATCAATTGGTTTTAGTATGGAACTTCCTTTAATCTTGTATGTGGATTGAACGCTGCTCCTCCTTATTGGGTTGCCCAGGCCCATTTTCAATTCTATCAAATTTATCACAAAGTTTGAGGAGCAAGACTAACAACCATGTTTTCAATTGAAAGCGATTAATGGTTATTTGAGCTTTGTGCTATCATAGGGCTCACATTCGAGACATGGGATAAATAGTGTAATCGTCATCAAAGATTTTATATACCAATATATCAAAACCTCCTCTACTTTAAAACTAATCTAAAACTACACCTATTTATTTGACAAGTCGAGTCAGTGCAGTCACTCAATAGTGGGTTGAGTCTTATTGGGCCACTTTATTGAACAGGTAAAAGTGGGTTGGGCCATTTATTAGGTTATAGGTCATTATGGGGATGATAACAAGTGAGCCAATAGAAGAGTAAGGATAAAAGGGATATAAAAGAAAGAGAGATGAGCATACATAAAAATAAACATACATAATTTTTATTTTACATATCTTTTCTCTTTTACAAAATGTTTGGCCTCAATCAAAGGTCTTGTAAGTTGTAATGACTTTGTGTTAAGAGTACAATCCACATGTGAGTTAGGAATAGTTGTTCCGCATTGAAGAATTAGAGAGAGAATGACTAACATATAGATTGGTGGGTTACCCCACCTATCACCAATTGGTTTTAGGATGGAACCCTACCAACTTTGTATGTGGTCAAACTCTCCTCCACCGTGGGCTTGTATTATGCCAAATGAAGTTTATCACTTTGCTTAGTAAAGGTAATGTTCATTAATACCCTAATTTTCGCATATAGAGCTATGTTGTCCATTAAGCATGTATATTGACAACTAAGTCAAGGCCATGTTCACTAGATCCGAATTTTACTAAACTTAACTTTATTTTTTCGCCGAATTAAACTTATTTTTACTGAACTAAACTTGCTTTTGCTAAAATTAATTTAATTTTAATAAAATGAACTTATTTTTGCTTAACTTAACTTTTTTATCTATTCTCTTTTTTTTTGCTAATTAAGTAAGATTTTCATTGCTCAAATCAAGTTACACCTAAGCCAACCAAGGAGTAAATGAACCAACTAGGTTGGACCTTTTGAGTCAAAGGAAGGCAAAACTAATCCTAGAGGATTACATCAACTCATTACACCATTTTCCAACAATCTACAAAGAAACAAACTAAATCTTATCTCTTCTACTAATTTTCTGTGGCATAACAGTACTGATTCTCAGCTTCAGTTCATCTTTAGCACACTTTATAGTACTCTGAGTAGTAGGTATACATTGATTCCAAAAGCAAGAGTTCCTGCTCCTCAAGACTTGATAGACAATTGCAGCAACTCCATCAATAAATACCTGTTTTCTAAATTTTGAGCTCATGCATCTTCTTATCCATTTACAAATCTGCATCAACTCAGTTGTAGCACTTCCAATCCCTAACCATTGCTTGATGTGTACCAGGCATGTCTTGCTATACACACAACCAAAAAATAAATGGCTATGAGTCTCATCATGAGAGCCACACAGTAAGCACAATGCACAACCATTGATGCCTAACTAAGCAAGTCTAGCTGCTGTCTGTAATTTCTCCTGAATTGCCAACCACTAAATAAACATGTGCTTAGGTGTACTAAGCCTATTCCACACACATTTAGCCCACTCCTTTTTAGGCTGCTCCCCTTTCATTTTCTCATACACTGCCTTAATAGAATATTTAGGCATAGTGTTCAGTTCAACACTTGTATAGAAATTAAATTCTTCAATTTTTCTTTAACTGCACATACCTTTTTCCAATACCAGTTGGCATCTGCCTTTGGGACATAATCCCACCATTCTTCTCCCCTAAGATATATGACATTAATCCATTTCATCCACACATTGTCTTGCTTTGTGGAAATAGCCCATACATACTTCCCCATACATGCTATGTTCCATATCTTCACATCTCTGAAACCTAAGCCCCCTGCTTCCTTCTTATTGCATATGTGTTCCCATGCTACTTGTCCAGGTTTACTGCTGAAGTGTTGACCACTCCAAAGGAATGCTCTACAAGTCTTAGTTACCTCATTAAGCACTTTTTGAGGTGAGATAAAGACTTGAGCCCAGTATACATGTAAGCTGAGCAAAACTGAGTTTATTAATTAACATCTGGCCATGTAAGAGAGGTGTCTTGTACTCCAGGTTCTAATTCTTGCAGTCATCTTGTCTATCAATACTTCACACTGTGCTGCTGATATTTTCTTTGAGCAAATAGGAACACCAAGATACTTGAAAGGTAATGTACTCCTTTCAAACCCTGATGCAAGCATGATCCTCTAAACTTCCTGCTCCTTCATCCCACATGTATACATTGCTGATTTCTGCACATTGGCCTTCAAACCTGATGTGTTTGAGAACAGCTTAAAAGCACCCAACAGCAGATATAATGATGCATAGTCTCCTTTACAGCACAAAATAAGATCATCAGCAAAGCACATGTGGGTTACCCTCATGGCTTTGCATTTGGGGTGGAATTGAAATTTCTCTAAACTATTCATCTTGTATAATACCCTTGATAGGTATTCCATACATATCACAAAAAGTAGGGGAGACATGAGATCTCCCTGTCTCAAGCCCCTAGCAAATTTAAAAAAATCCCTCCAAAGTTCCAATTATCATCAATGAGAACATGGGTGTACTTACACACTCCATTACCAGATGAATGAATCTCTCAGGAAATTGTAAATGAGTCAACATTTCTCTCAAAAAATCCCAATTCACTGTGTCATATGCTTCTTGAATATTAATTTTCAACATACAACTTGGAGAAGCCTTTTTCCTCCCATAATGCTTAACTAGATCTTGTATCACCATAATATTGTGGACAATATACCTACCATGGACAAATCCTCCCTGATTTTCCATAATAAGATCTGGTAGTATTTGTCTCAATCTCCCACAAAGAACCTTTGTAACACATTTATATATGGTGTTACAACAGGATATAGGTCGAAATTCCATCACACTCTTAGGACATTTGACCTTAGGAATGAGTGTAATGGTGGTTGTGTTCAAATCCTTCAATAATTTCCCACTTTGCAATACATCAAGCACAGCATTCACAACTTCATTACCTACTACATCCCATGAATCTCTATAATGTGTGAACTGAATCCATCTGGACCTGGGGCTTTGCACCCAGGGATGGAAAATAGAGCATTCTTCACTTCTTCTGCTATATATGGAGCTTCCATGATAGATTTATGATCTTCGATAGCACCGATCCACGATCGATAATCGAGATAATACTGATTTCCTAGGCTCGGTTGAACCAAGCAAATTTGTATAATATGTCAAGAATGCCTCAGAAACTTCTTTTGCATTATCTACCCATCTACCATTAGCATCATAGATGCTGTAAACATGATTTTGAAGCCTTCTAGCCTTGATACTTTGGTGGAAAAGTGAGGTGTTTTCATCCTCATTTTTAATCCACTTTATCTTAGTCTTTTGCTTCAAAAATTCTACATATGCTTGATGCTTGCAAGTGTAATCTTTGACAGCAACAAGTTATGCATCTGTATATTGTGCTTCCCCTAGGTGCTGATGCATAAGAGTCTGAGCTTCAACCATTTTATTATAAGCTTCTAATTCAGTCACTTGTATCTCAGCAAACCCAGTTTTGTTTAACTCTTTTAATTCTTTTTTCACAGCTTTTAACTTCTGCATGACTACATACATCTTAGTTCCTTGAACATCTGAACTCCGGCCCCTCTTCACTATATCCTTGAACTATGGAGCACTTTTCCACATTGTGAAATATCTAAAGGGCTTCACCCCAGTGTTCTCTCTTGGATAAACTGTTATTAATGCAAGTGAATGCTCAAATTAACCTTCATTGTGGAAGCAAACCTCACCTGAGCTATAAGTATCCTGCCAACTGGAGTTTGCCATTACTCTATCCAGTTTTGAGTATACTCTTTGCCTCCCCTCTTGCTTGTTATTCCAGGTGAACATATTGCCCACACTTTTTATATCAGATAGACTACAATCTGACATACACATTCTTATATCCCTAGTTTCACTTTCTCTAACCAGTGACCCAATTCTTTCCTCTGATGTCATTACACAATTCAGATCACCACAAATTATCCATGCTTCTTGAGTATACAAGTTCCTCATATCACTCCATAGTTCTTCCATGCCTTTACTATTATTAAAAGCATATATAAAAGTACAAAAAAAGCCAGCACTACCACTTAAAGGTTGAACAAAACATTGTATATATTGGCTAGAAGCACTTACAATGTTAATGTGAAAACTTCCTGCCTTCTATGCCACTATAATTCTTCCACCAGAGTGATATGCTGAATTTGATGTAAAGCACCATCTAGAGAACATTCTTTGGTAAAGATTTCCTAAATTGGAAACCTTCACCTTTGTCTCCAGGAGACTAACAAGGCCAGTAGACATTTTATTAATATAATGCTTAATATCATCCTGCTTTCTAGTCATGTCAATCCCCCTCACATTCCAACATAAAATCCTATCCATTAGGATTGAGAGAGTCCCCTCTCTCCTTCCCTAATGGATCTACATCCACTCCTTTATCCTTCATCCCTGCCTCCCCAACTCCTCCTTCATTCAGAAGAAAGAATGAGTTAGCTACACTTGTTTCCTTAGTAGCAGTAGCTCTCACCCTGATTGGCCTAAGAGCTTTTTGGAAACCATCTGGATCAACTTCAGTAGCAGCTACCTTTTCAACTACTGGGATTATATCATCTGTTACCACATTTTCAACAAGTTGTACTACAACTTGCCTCACAGCTTATTGTGGTTTCTTAATCCATCTCTTCTGTTGCTTCTTAACCCTACAATCCTGAGTGGAATGACCAATTGCAGTTGTTGCAGTGCAATGGCTTCCGTTCATAGTTCACAGGGACCTCAATAATATCTCCATGCTCATTCACAAAATCTATCTTATCTGAAAATACTTGATCCATTTTCACCTCAACAAGGATCCTAGCAAATTGCAACTTCTCACGCTTCCTAGTTGCATCATCTCTCTTAATAGGATCTCCCAACTGAGCTACAATCTTATGAAGAGATTTATCCCCCAATATTTAAGTCCAATTTTCAATTGAACCCAAATTGGAACAGTTTTAATCTCATCTCATTCAAAATCCATTTCAGCATGCCATTTTTTCATCATAACAGGCTTACTATCAAAAAAGTAATGGCCATTCAAAACCAGATCTCTAGAATCCATTGCAGCAAACCTCACCAAGAATATACCCTTCTTAACAATTGCAACCTTATCCACCTTAAAATTTTTCCAAATTCTCCTCACAAAACCTTCCATCACCTGAATTGGTAGATTCGCACCAACTACGTAACATATTAGAGAGGAATTCCAGTAATTAATTTCATCCTCAATATCCTCCAAATCAATTTTCACATGCTCGATTTCTTGATTATATTCCGGATTAATATTCAATTTATCAACATCAATTCTATCCACATTATCATCAGCAACCTCATTAAATTGTTGCAGAATTGGAGCTGAATTCATACCTTCATTCACCTCTTGATGTTGATTCGGAGATTTTGAATGCAAGGATTGAAGCCACTCATTGAATGTGTGGCGAATAGTCGATTGTTGCTGCAAATTTTGGATTGATGATTTTGGACTAAGAACAGAGCCTAATCCAAAATCAAGAGCTTCAATGCCAATTAGTTCATCCACCGATCGAGTTCTCAATGCCTGTGAATCCGATGAAGGTCCACGAGGCTTCTCCGTCGATTTTCCATGATTTTTGCTCTGAGATTTCCCGCCATTTTTCCTTGCCATGGCGACGACACTCATGTGTCGAGAGAAAACGTGGAGAGAGTTTTCTCATAGCTTTTTACCTATTCTCTATTGTTTTCTTTTATATACTAGACTGACGTTAATGAATTGAATTATATTTTGTTGTACTTAACTTATTTTGATCGAACCGAAGTGATCTTTAACTTATTTTTTATCGAATTAAACTTATGTTTACTGATCTGAACTCATTTTAAGCTAAATTGAACAAGGCCCAAATCATAATAGCGTGCCCGTCTCATTGCCTACCTTTCTTGCTATTCGTATAAGAAATCGCAACAAATTCTGTTGGAACTACCCATATATGACACTTAACAATGGTCCCTTGTTTTTTGCCACCCCGTTGCCCTGCTAATTTACGTGTTTGCAATTTGCCCGTCTTTCCCTGAAGTAACGCTATAGTTATGGAACGTTAAACAAACTGCCGAGAGAAATTGCAGCACTAATGCATTTTGGAGTGACGCGTTGATAGATACCCACCCCTCATTAACATCACTGCCATTCTTTTCTCAGATGAATATGACTCCTTATTTAAAACCATGAACGTAGTCATCTTGTTGATAGGCGTGAATACGAATGTAGACAACTTTACAATAGTGACAATACCGCCTTTTAAGTGTTATAAATAACTCCTGTCCACAAATGACAAATGTTAGCATTACTACAAGATTTTAAAATTGACATCAATGGTTAGGCTTCTCCGGAGATTTGTTATACAATGGTTGTATTACGTCAAAGCTGCTTTTTTTTAAAAAAAGGAATTTTATAAGAAAATGCAACCTTTTTTCATAGAATTTTATATTCTAAAATAGCTGAAAATACTTGATTCTGGCATTTATGATACATGGTTAATGGTTTCGTGAAGTATTTTCTGAAAACTCCTCTAGGAAATATTAGGTTTTTGTCCCGCTGGTACTCCCATTTCGTCAATAAGGTGGTGCACATTTATTTTAGGAATTTGACATGTAGGTATCGATACTATCTTACCTAGCTAGCTCCAGGCCCGACCCTTAGCATTGTTCAATATGGGACATGGAACAGGACCTCACTTTTAAAGGGGCCTCCAAATTGAAAAATAAAATTTATTTAAACACAAAAAACTTGAAGATGATAATAAAATGCCTCAGTTTGTTGAATTCAAATCTTCTTGGATTGTATCAAAAGATTTTGAAGAGAAAAACTTAGTTTGATGCGTGTTTGCTTTATTTGTTTTACTTGCATATTTTGGTGGTTTTTATTTTTTTTTTTAAATACGGCTATTTTTTTAGTATTATTTGAGACAGCGCTCCATATTGTTTCGGTATACTGGCTAGCTGAAGTTAATTTTATTAGTTTCTTTTTCCTACCACATAATGTATCATACTATTATGCCCAATTCTATAAGAACAAGTAACCAATCTTACTACAAACATTAGCATACATAGATATGAGGGAGGGAGATCAATGTATAAAAATTAGTTTCTAAGCATTAATAATGGAGGGTGAAATTTATCAAAAACCAAGCAAAGGAGCTCATATTTTAGTACTTTCATACCCTCTACAAGGCCACATTAACCCAATGCTCCAATTTTCAAAACGCTTAGCTTCTAAAGGCCTTCAAGTCACTGTAATCATCACTTCCAGCCTTTCTAATCAATTATTAACCCCTCAAACCAACCTCACATCCTCTCCTTTGGAATTCATACGCATCTTTGATGGTTTCGAGGGCGAACCGATCAAAGATGACATAGATGCATACCTTGAACATCTAAAGATTTGTATTTCCCAAAGCTTGTTTGAGCTACTTAAACATTACAACCAAAACAATACAAGTCTTCACCCTACACCAAAAATGGTTATTTATGATGCTTTTATGCCTTGGATATTAGAAGTGGTAAAAAAATGTGGGCTTGAAGGGGTTCCATTTTTCACCCAGTCTTGTGTGGTTAATACCATTTATTACCATGCTTATAATGGTGATCTAAGCACTTCATTAAGTGGGTCTGATCTTGTATCATTGCCTTCGGTCGGGTCGTTGATAAGGGTTGATGATCTGCCTAGCTTTGTATCTACGCCTAGCTTATATCCAGTTGCATTGGTCAAGCTTCTATTGGATCAGTTTTCAAATTTGAAAGAGGTGAATTGTTTGTTTGTCAATACCATGGACATGCTCGAGATTGAGGTATGCCATTGATCGAGTAATTATAGAGAATATGAGGAATTAAGAGTAAATTTATTGAGTAAATTGGCTAAACTTGACAGCTATAGTGCAAAAATTTATAGTGACATAATTGTTGTCGGATTGAATTTGTCGAAAATCGTTTTTTTTTTCTTGTGTTGGTTATATTTTCTAGGTGTTTGTTTGGAGGGATAAGAGAAGACGATCGATAGGGATAAGCCAATAAGGAGGGAGAGATATAAGAAGCGTAATGTTTGTTCAAGGCCACAAGGGGATGGGGATAAAAGAGAGTATGGATAGGTAGGGATAGGGATAGCGAAAGGCATAAACACCTCTTTATCCTACCAAAATAATACCAAACAACAGGGAGGTGATATAAGAGGGAGGGTAAGAAAATTGAAGAAAAAACAACATTTCCCTTAGTAAAATAGAAGATGGGAGGAGTCAGGAGAGAAGGTGAAACTTAGTAATTAAGGGTATCCTGGTTATTTTGTAACTTAACTTAATCTTATTTCCTACTCATACCAAACATGCATGAGAAAAATCTTATTTCTCTCTCTGTACCCATCAATTCCCTACTCTTATCCCACTTTCGTATTCTTATTATCCCTATCTTTCGTGCCAATCAAGCCCCTTGTAAGGATACCCGTGCATTTTAACTTGCTAGTGGAAATTGTTTCGACTCTTATTTAGTAAAAGTTGGTAGAAAATTTTAATGGCTAGTTGGCATAATATATTAAGATTTTATTACACGCACATCATATATATGATTTACGTACATGTAGTCTCTTTAAATAGAGAAGAACATTTGGCTTTGAAGAGAGATGTCAACTACTACAATTTGGGTGAATATATAGTGTTATATACAGTGGCGGACCCAAGATTTTTATAATGGTGGGTCACTATCAATTATCAATCGAAAATTTGCAATTTTTCCAGTTTAGCGATCAACTTTCGGTCGCTAAATCGGTAGCTGATTTTTTTAGCGACCGAAAATCGGTAGCTAATTTTTTTAGCTACCGAAAATCGGTAGCTAAATTTTTTAGCGACCGAAATCGGTCGCTAAATCGGTAACTAATATTTTTTTCCCAAAATAATGGTGGGTCACTTGACCCACCATGCCCCAACGTAGATCCGCCACTGGTTATATACATGGGAAGGATTAAGGGAGAAGCATTATAGAATAAGAATGGTAAATAAGAAAACTAATATCAAGGATGCACTCTCTTCACCTTAAAAAAAAGTTTCAGGTTTAATGAGTTCAAATAAGTTCACTTAAGTACATGTATGTTCTAACACCTTATAAAATTAAGTTTATTAGTTCCAATATGTTCATATCAGTTTAAGCCATCATATTTTGTTCATCTTAAATAAGTTAAGTTCGGTAAAAAAGGAAGTTATGTTCAACAAAATTAGTTCAACTTTAAAATATTAGTTCAACGAAAATCAGTTCAGAACAATTTAGTAGAAATCTGTAAAGTGTGTAAGAGAAAAAACATTAGAAACTCAACAAAATAAGTTCGGTTTAGTTTAGTAGAAACCAAGAAAGTGTATAAGAGAAAAAACACCGAGAAATCGAACAAAATAAGTCATGTTCAGTAAAATTAAGTTCAGTTCAACAAAAATAAGTTTAGTTTAGTGAAAGTAAGTTGAAATCAGTAAATAAAATTCTGGTTCAGTAAAAATCAGGTGAAGCAAACAGAACCTCAATTAAATTCAGATTGACCAGTAGAATTTAAGTGGAGAAAAGGCACCCTAGGCTAGCATATTAGAGATGTATTTAAACCAAAAGCCATTGTTTTTTACTTCCTTCGTTTTTTAATAGTTGCAACTTTTTGACTTTTACGCTTGTCAATACACAACTTTGACTAATAATATATCTAATTTTTTTTTTTTTTTGATTTGGTAAGATGAATAACCTCCCTGGCTACCCTCGCATAGGGTCCAACCCAGAGGTCCAGGCACTTGGAAGGAGGGGGAGTTGTAAGGGGGAATTGTCCTCCAAGTGCCCCTCACTTGGTGGGATTCGAACCCGTGACCTTGAGGTCATGAGGTGGAATTCCTACCAAGTGAGCCAAGCTAAGCTTGGTAAATAATATCTCTAATTATTTATTTGTGAAAATTATAAAAAGTTCAAATCTTGTAAATACGTATTGAGATAAATCCAATATCTTACATGTTAAAGATTGTATCATATATTAATCACAAGTTTCCAGTCAACATAAGAACATGAGTAATGGAAATTTCAAAACATTGCAACTACCAAAAAACAAAGGAAGTATTTAACTTCATAAGGATTGAAAAAGTTAGACGTGTGCGTGTCATTTGCATGTCTGCATGAAAAGGGAGGTTTCCAAATACCTAGAAAGGTCATGTGGCAACTTATGTACGTTTTTGTAATTTCTCATTCTAGTCATTCCTTAAACTATTTCCCATCTTTTTTTAGTTGCAATGTTTTGATTTTCGTCACTATTCATATACTATTGACCAAAATGTTTATCCAATACATAATAAAAATTTAAATAGTGGATATTGTTCGAATTATTCCAATGTTTATTTTTAAAATACTAAATTTTAGGGCTTGATCTTGTTCCAATCTAAATGAAACGCAAGTTCTTGTTTGAAAAGAACTTTTAGATTACGTTTCTGTAAGTTTTTTATTGAGTCAAAACTATAGTTTAGATGACATAACATTATTTGAAAGAATTACGGTCCTCCTTAAATCTAATTGTCTCGTATCTTGATCTTTTAAGCTTAAAATATTCAATGATCAACAGTAATATCAACTGAAAAACCCATTTTCACGGATATTATTAATTTAAATTTCCCTGAATTTGGAAAAAGTCTTAGATGATCATGTAATTTGGAATTATTATTGATTAAAAGTAATTTAGGCTTTAGCCTAAATGATGTAGATCAGTGATCACTGGATTTACATAACTAGAGAAGGAAGGTAGGGAGTTAATTTTCATGCCAAGATGCGATTATCATATGTATAATTAATTTGTTTCATCAACATTGAAGCTTAGAAATTATAACCATCATATTTGTTTATTGAACTTGTAGGTAGTAAATTGGATGACAAACCAATGGCCTGTGAAAACAATTGGACCATGCATTCCCTCAACGTACTTGGACGAGCGCTTACCAGATGACAAAGACTATGGCCTTAGTCTTTTTAAAGCCCAGACTGATGCTTGCATTCAATGGCTTGATGCAAGAGAGCCTGCCTCTGTGGTCTACATATCAATGGGTAGTTTGGCTTCCCTTGGAAATGAACAAATGGGAGAAATTGCAAAGGGTTTGGACAAAAGCAACAAGTACTTTTTATGGGTTGTTAGGGCTTTAGAAGAGAATAAGCTTCCTTTAAACTTTAAAGAGAAGACATCACAAAAAGCTCTAATCGTCAATTGGTGTCCTCAACTTGAGGTTTTGGCGCACCATGCCGTAGGTTGTTTCGTGACTCATTGTGGATGGAACTCAACGTTGGAAGCCATAAGCTTAGGGGTGCCAATGATTGCATTCCCACAATGGACTGATCAACCAACTAACGCCAAATGTATAGTTGACCATTGGAAGATTGGGGTCAGGGTTAGGGTAGATGAGAATGGTTTTTTAAGTGCTAATGAAATAGAGTTCTGAATTCGTGAGGTCATGGAAGGAGAGATTACAAAAGAGATAAAAAATAATGCAACTAAGTGGAGGCATCTTACAAGACAAGCAATGGAAGAAGGTGGTAGCTCTGATAGGAACATTGAAGAATTTGTTTCCAAATTGTTATACCCCTAGTTTTATAAATTCCATATTATGAAGAAACTTATCGAAATTTCATTTAACTATATTATATTCGATGTATAATATGATATTGTTTTATTTGGGCCGAGGCTAATCTTTCTTTCATTTTCCTTTATTAATAGATCATATATAGTAACCAAGCTATATATAAAAATACTTTTTTTTTTCTTAAATGATAAGGTAAAGAAGCAACAAGGCCCTCTATCTTAGGGTGAAGACGAAACCTTGAGGTTTTACAGCATCAATAAAACAAAAAAAAAAAAGAAACGAAAAAACTGATATCTTTTTGACATCGGTAAAATTTACATTTATTAAAACACGAGTTATAACCTAGGGATAGCACATCCATACAATAAACAGAGAACAAATCAACATTGAACTGAGCTTTACTATCTCTTACATACCATTTAAAGTAAAACGAACAAGACGTTATAAACCATCTTGTTACCACACTAGCTAGTCCAAATGCTTATTGGGAGACTGTCGTTGGGTTGTATGTCTTGCTCAAAAAGACATGAGCTAGTGTGCTGGAGACTGTTGAGATTCTAAACAAAGACGATCTTCAAAGATAAATTGCCACATCTCATTTTGTAGAATATATGTTCACAATATGATAAATCTCAGGATCCTTAAAAAGATAAGTCTTCCGGAAATTCTACAGATTGAACTAACAAAGAAGTTACTTCGTTTTATGACTTCTGACCTTTCTCATAGGGTGTCTTGAGTTTTTCCACACGAGGTGGAAACTCGATCAAAATATGTGGAGGTCGAAACTTGCCCTAAATTGTATTGGAGGGCCTCCTAGAAGATACATTTTTGAAGTGTGATAACTCCTAATGCCATCACATGAACTTGGGGTGAATTGAATCGCTTTAAATTCATCACCTAGTATTCTGATCCGAAGATCTAAACTCGTAATCCCTAGTGTTCTGATCCGAAGATCTAAACTCCTAATCCCTAATATATCCCTAACCACAACAAATTTAATTTGAGGAAGAAATTCTGAACTATCTTTCTTGTTCTCCAACACTCGAACCCCTAAAGTTACACCTACCAAGATATGATAAACTCCAGGAGCGATTTTTCTATTATCTTGTTTTCCTAGATCTTTCCTTGCTTGTCATAAGAAAATAAGGTCCTTCTATTGCTGCTCACCTTTCACCTTCAACACTTAATAAAGAACAAAAACAACAATCATTAGAATAACAAGGAAAATTGGGACTAGATTAAACGAACCCTATGCTAAAACAAAAACCATAAATTAATAAATTAAACAAAGTAACAGACTAACCACCAGAACTAAAACCAAGGGATTAGCTTTGGCAGGCCCGACTATTAGGTTGTGCAAACAGCCCAATAGCACAGGGCCCCGAACTTCCTGGGGCCCCAAAATCTAAAAACAAAACGCATATAACGGATTGAGGCGCTAAAATATTCAACTACATATTTTAGCTGAGTTGGTCCCTGAGTTTGATATTCCAACGAGAACACGCGAGTTTGATTCATCTTCCCAGCGTGTCGTACATACTTTTTGCAAGCCTTTATGGTATTTTCTTGGAGTTTGAGCATTTGACTCATCTCCCCATTTCATAGTTACTTTTCCACTATTTCTCTTCCTCTTTTTTTCAATTCTTTAGGATATTTTTTTTTGGAAAGTGTATATTTGCCTAATAAGAAATGAATAATTTGCGGCCACATGTTTACTAGTTTACAGGTTCAGCTACCTCATCACGTAAATCTTCTTTTCTGTTGTACCTTTTTAGAGTGAGATAGAAAAATTATTATTGTTATCTTTGTAAAATAGAACATCAGTAATAATTTGGTTTTGTATTGAGTTGTTACATACAATTTCAAATGAGTTTGAGGTTTTAGTTTTTCAATTTGCAAGATAAATATGTATAATTGTAATATTATAAAATATTTTTTTTATCATTTAAGTTGCAAAAAAAAATGACACTAGGGGCCCAATCCTAAAATTAGAACAGGGCCTCCAAAATGTTTAAGACGGCCCTGAGTCCTTTGGCATCATCATCTCTGTTCCATTTGCCGGGTTGGTATTTCACCCTCCGGCCAAATTCCTGTCCTTCTCCCCTTCATACATATTTAACCTGATACCCCATTCTATTGTTGGAGCGTTCCTCAAAGAAGCCATTAGCAGATGAGATGGTGAAGAGAGAGAAGAAGTAGGAGAGAAATAGGGTTAGGGAATCGCCCCCAATTGTCCATAAGTTCCTGACAATGGTGAATTGAACAAAGTTAGTTTGAGAAAAAAGATAAATGACAAAATTTACAGAAACAGGGTGGGAGCTCAACGGCCACCAAGGATGAGTTGCGCTCAGGCTGCTCAAGTGGCGGTTGAGCCCCCAAAGCGATACTCTTTCGCTACTTTTCTCTTTTGATTTGGGAGCTTTCCTCTCAGTCGGGGTTTTCTTAATAAAGAAAGTTTTAAAAAGACTTTCAAGACTCTAGAGTCACATGAGCAAAATTACTCCTTTCTTCCTCTTCCAAATTTACTTGCAAATAAAATTCAACTCTAGTTTTCTTCAATTGAAAAAATTGAATGTAAAGCTGAAAATCACGGCTAACTTGAGATAGCAAATCTGAATATGAAAAAAGGCGAGACTAAAAAGTTGGAATTCTTTTGCCTACTCAGTGGACAATCTATCCACTAAAAATACGCATCAATTATAAGTGTAGTCTAATTCAACAGTGTTATTTATATTTTATTTAACCATTTCTAGTGGGTAATTTATCAAAATAAAAAAGAAATTGGTAAATAAAACATGGAAAGAACAATTTTGTGGATAAACTCATTCAATAGATGTCGGATTCAAATGGGACAAGACTTTGAGACAAAATAGCAGGACCAGGGGCATCTTAAGATGCTATTGCTCCTGTAAAAAAAAAAAAGATGCTATTGCTGGGTCACGATGAAAGTAGGAAGCCAAGATTACATCCAAATAAAGGGAATTGAACAAGAATTTGAGCAAATCCAAAGTTCAAATTAACCATAAATTCTAACTAAACAAACAAAATCTAAAAATTGGTTTAGGATTGAACATCCGTTCAAAGCTTCATTGTGAATAATTAAAATTTTCTGGCTTGATTTTTTCTGGAATTTGCATGTAAAAGGCCAAGGTAAACAGGCGTGTAAATCCATAAATTTAAGAGATGAATTGGTCGATTTTGAAGGAAGATCAAAAGGTGGATAATGCGAGAACAATACGTCCCCGTTAAAAAGAAAAATATACAATTCGAGATCACTCGTCACGTAAGCTTTGAACGAGTGAATATACTGAAGAAGATTTTTGCATCTAAATCTTTTTGTTTTAATCAGTGGCGTATCCAGGATTCCCACCCTATGGGTTCGGAGCCGGTAAAAAAAAATTCAACTACACAAGCAAGAAATTTCAACTCCATGAGTCTAGACACTACAAAGTTCAATCACATTCAATCATTCATTCATTCAACAGTCCACATTCTTTCATTCATTCAACATTTAAATATGAAATTCCACATTCATTCATTCAACATTCACAACTCATTCAACATTCACAATTCAGTCCACAATCCACAATTCCACATTCATTCATTCAACATTTAAATCTAAAATCATAAAGCAACAAATTCAACTCCATGAGTCAGTAGTGAGTCTAATAATACTAACAAGTAACAACTCCACAATCCACATTCATTCATTCAAGTATTCAAGTTCAAGAATATACTCTTACTATAATAACGAGTGAATTTTGGAAGTTAAAGAAAGGGAATAAAATCAGGATACTGTTCTGAAAGAAATTTAGAAGAGCTGAAGAGGATCCACAAAGGTTTATAAATTATAACACTTCATCTATTAAACCAGGTTGTTAACAAAGTTGGAAATGGTTGAGATTTTGATTTATATCAACAACATCAATCTCATATCTAAAATATTTTTCATTTAAAAAAAAAAATTGGGCGTTACCGTTCAAAGTTCAAACCGTTGGCTAGATGCCGTCGCCGGAAATAAAAATACTTAGGTAATTGCCGGCTCGCCGCAGTGCACCGTCGCGGTGGGGAAGACGGAAGTTGATGGCTCGCCGCCGTTCTTCGAATCTTCGTTGCTTAGGGTCAGGGAGTTGGGGTTTTGGTGCTTTGTGTTTTGTTCAGTTGTTGAGGGAGAATTGGGCATAGTTATTGTTTAGAATTTAGATAAAAGAATAGAGAAGGAAAAAAAAAAAAGGAGTTTGCAGTTTGCTGGATTTGAACCTCGGACTTGAGGTTTCAGCCCATGCGCATAATGGAGAGACAAAACCACTATGGCATCTGCTTCATTCCTGATCTACTTTGCATGCAAATAGTATATATCTAATATCTAAAATATTTTTAATTAAAAAAAAAAAAAACTGGGCAGTTTTTTTCCAAAAATCACTGGGTTCACCTGAACCCAGTGAACTCATAGTAAATCCGCCCCTGGTTTTAATTGTTTAAATCGTCTTCATATTATTTTTTTTTTCTTAATGACATCAAGTCATCACTAAGCAGTTAAGCACTAACTTTTTGTTCTAGCTAGCAATAAAGGTGACAAGATTCATCGAATCACGGGTCCTAATATTTCCTATTGTCTGCCATTTGATAAATCCCACCTCACTTCTATGACTATTGACTTTTTTGTCTTAACGAGGTGATGATATTGTCTATTCCATAGTTTTCCATAGTAGCGTGATAAACATTATTGATATTATTCTAAAATAAATTAAACAATTATCATTTTAGTCTGTTTTAAAATAAATACAATATTACTTTATTTGATATCTAGTTATCTCTATTTCTCTCTTCATCACATGAGTCACTTTTTTTATTTGATTTCTTTATCTCTCCTCTCCTTAATCCTATGTCTTCCCTTACGTTTCATTTATTTTAGAGTTGAGTAAATATATAAGTATAGGTGACCTCTGGACATATTTGCGAAAATGAATGTGCAATTTCATATTCCTTAGTTTCCTTATATTTGACCCAGGCTGCTTTGCTATCGTTGTTAGTTTTGAGATTTTGTTAAGTAAAAAACACAATTTCTACTTTTCTCTTATCAATTTTTACTTAATATGATTAATATAAGTATGACTAAATTAAATTTATAAGAATTTTAGATAATTAAAAACCGGAAAAATCAGTAGAGATATAAGTAACGCCTCCCATTCCCTATATAATTATATTCAGATATATTGTTGCTCTACTGGTCTTCCATGCTCAAATTAACAATTAACTAACGTAAACTCCATTGACTAATATATATATATATATATATATATACATATATATATATATATACATATACATATATATATATACATATACATATATATATATACATATATATATATGTATATATATATGGGTTGGTAAGCACATTCTGTTAATGCAACTCACAAAATGGAAAGCAAAGCAAGCAACGGTGAGGTGCATGTTATAGTATTTCCCTACCCAATTCAAGGCCACATTAATCCTATGCTCCAATTCTCAAAGCAACTTGCTTCAAGAGGCCTTAAAGTTACATTAGCTACCACTTCTACTTTCTCCTCTAAGTTCATGAAGCTCCAATCTAGCTCAATCACCATAGAAACCATATCCGATGGTAGCGACGAAGTCGCGACACCGGAAAACGTTGATGCATATATTGAGAAATTTGATGTTGTTGCACCAAGAAGCTTAACTCAACTCATTGAGAAGAAAATTGGATTTGGGCATGGTGATGTTAGATGTCTTATATATGATTCAAGTATTCCTTGGGCTTTAGATATAGCTAAGAAATTTAACATCTATGGCGCATCATTTTTTACGCAATCTTGCCTAGTTAGCTTGATATATTATCAAGTTTATCATGGCATCTTGAGTGTACCAATAGAAGGGCCCGGAATCTGTGTTGCTGGGATGCCATTCATTGAAGCTAGGGACTTGCCGTCGTTTGTTCGTGAAGTGGGAGTGCATCCTTCTCTAGAGAAGCTTGTGCTTAATCAATTCTCAAATTACGGAGAGGCTGATTGGCGGTTTTTCAACACTTTTGAAGCCCTTGAGAGCAAGGTGAGTATATTTATTTAGGATTGTCTAATCATCTAGGCTCCATTTGGTATGACGTAAAATATTTTTCTAAAAGATTGTTTTCCTCTATTTTTAATTTTACATTGTTTGGTTTGTTAAAGAGTGTAAAACCATTTTCCCTAGGAGTAAAATTGTTCTTCCGATGATGGAAAACCATTTTCTCTTCACGAAGGGAAAATTATTTTCCTTCCTTTTCTTTATCTCTCTATACACTCCTCTCACTACCTCCTTACCCTCCCTTTCATTTTCCTTTATTTTCATTATTTTTCTTACATGGAACCAAACAACGGAAAACTAATTTTGGAATTGTGTTTTCCATTGTAAATTGTTTTCCATGAAAAATCATTTTATACGGGTTTGTGAATGTGTCATACTGAGCATGTCCAGTTTTTTAGCTTTGGTTGCTGCTGCAACCTCATAGGCGTTTTCTATTTTGGGCTTAATTTTACTTAACTTCCAAAAAAAATCATTTTACACTGAAACGTTTTACATCCAACCAAATGCAGCCCTAATGTGTGTCTATTGGCACCTTTTAGGCTTTTACGCTATAAGTTCGTTTTTCTTTTTTACTTTGTGCTGATAAAAAAACACACAATTATTCAACTCCCTTGGTTTCTTTTGCATATTTTTACATGACATCTTTTTGAGAAATAACAAAAGTCAAAGTAGGAAAAATTTATTAAAACGGAAGAAATATATCTACTTAAGGGTATCATAAACCCTAAAGAGAGTTCAGAGTTGTTATCTCATATTTACATTAGTTAATTAAGTATGGAAATACTTATTTTTCATTAATTCTAAAAAGATTTTAGGATAAATGTTGTTACTTTATGCCTATGAGCACAAGTTAATTTCTCTTATGTAGTACCTCTTAGGTATTTTTGGGTATATTTTAAGTTCACTTATGTTCAGTTCATATCATCTCAGTTCAATTCAGTTCAGCTACTTTCCTCTCACAGTTTCAATTCAGTTCAGTTCAACTCACTTTAATTTAGTATAGTTTAATTCAGCCCAAAAGAACAGGGCCTTAGACCTGTCAAAATTAAAACCAACCCATAAACTAAAGTGGGATTTCGAACAAAATATTGTGATATTATTAGAAAACTGATTATATTCAAATCCGAATAACCCATAAATTATTGGGTAAAATCCAACCCAACCCATAATTAACTCGGCCTACCCATAGTCATAATTTGAAATTGTTAGAACTTTTCTACCTAAAGTACATTCTACTGTTAGAATTGTTGGTTCAAACATGATATTTATATATAGCCAAATATATGGATACAAATAGAGGTTGAGATGCTGGAGTAGTGGTATCAGTATCACTTCCCATCTCATATCCCTGAAGTCTAGGATTCAGACCTAATGAGACTCATTTGAGGAATTATCCTTATCCCCCACCAAGTGAACCCCCTTCAATTGATGAAAATAATTTAATTTTATGATAAGGCGTTCTTACGCAACCTTATAATCCCAACTGATGGTGACCATCTCAAAACTATTGATTAACTCAAGTATAATCCTTCCTCCCTTTTTACCCTCTTCATCGAACATTTCCACGCTATACTCCCAGATCCCAACCGTACCTCAGCCATTATATTACGCCACCAAACTTGGCCCACCCGTCTGCTCTTCATCGACCACAAAAATTTCAAGTACTCTCTCAGAATCATCAGCTTATTTGGATTTTGGAGTGTGGCTACTCTAATTTGCCATCTTCCCAAATCCCAATGCAAAGAAGCATCAAATGAGAGAGGCTAATAGCACCCCTGCTTCATTTTTAGTTGGACATCAACTATCAAGAGTTCTAGACTTCTAGTGTTCTACGTCTACCGACAGTAAAGTCAGATAGCCAAGGCATAAGGACAGAATTCACTCAAAGCTCATATTCACAATAAAGATGGGACAAACTCAAAATATCCCATCCATGATTTTCATCCTTTATGAGCCAAAATTGGAGGTAGAGTCTGAGGACCGTGTTTGGTTGGTGTAAATAAAAAATTTCTATTTTTTTTCTACGAAGGTGTGTTTTTTCATATTCCTTTGTATGGTTTGTATTTTCCTTTTAAGAGTAAGAGAAAACACATCTTCTCCCCTATTCTTCACGTTCCTCACATTTATCTTCTTCGATTCCATTACATTCTTCTCTTTTTTCCCGACTTTTCATGCAAATCAAACAACGAAAAGCTAAGCTAAAATTATTATATATTGAAATAATTTTCCGTCCAACCAAAAGGAGCCTTAAAGAAAAGCAATCACCTAAAAGAATACTAATGAAGTGTGCTAACTTCCTTGTTAGCAAGAAGAAAACAGGGAGAAGTTTTGAATATTTGAGATCAGTTCTTCTCTGTTGGACCATTTTTTGTCAATCAATTAAAGTTGGCAAATTTACCAATTGTCACCTATAATCATCCTTTCATTGACCGAAAAAATGGGATGAATAATTAGATTATATAGATGCAGCAGTAGGTAGCAAAGAGCCAAAGAGCAAGATAATTTCTACGTTAACGTAAGGCTTGCTATCAAACTAATTAAAACTACCAAGATACAAGTATCTTTGCATGGCTACAACACTTGGGAAGATAATTAGAACTAAAAGCTTAAGGAGACTAATGAGTTTGTTTGGATAGGAAAATTTGAAGGAAAAGGGAGTAATTGTTTTTCTTTCGTTTCGATACAAGTATACAACATGGTGCAAGGAAAGGGAAGAGTTTATTTTCCCTCCATTCTTTAGAATCCAAACCATTACAGTGTTATAAAGATTTGGAAGGAAAATGCAACCTTACTCTTTCCTCGCCTTCTCCCTTCCGTTTCCCTCCATCATTACTATCCAAACATCAACGTTGTAATTTTGTTAATTGAACTTGTAGGTAGTAAAGTGGATGACGAACCAATGGCCGGTGAAAACAATTGGACCATGTATTCCCTCAACTTACTTGGACAAGCGCTTACCAGATGACAAAGACTATGGCCTAAGTCTTTTTGAAGCCGAAACCGATGCTTGCATTCAATGGCTTGATGCAAAGGAACATGCCTCCGTGGTCTACATATCGATGGGTAGTTTAGCTTCCCTAGGAGGTGAACAAATGGGAGAAATTGCAAAAGGTTTAGAGAAAAGCAACAAATATTTCTTATGGGTTGTTAGAAGTTCAGAAGAGAATAAACTTCCAATGAATTTCAAAGAAAGTATATCAGAAAAAGGTCTAATTGTCAATTGGTGCCCTCAACTAGAGGTCTTGGCTCACTGTGCTATAGGTTGCTTTGTGACTCATTGTGGATGGAACTCAACGTTAGAGGCGATCAGCTTAGGGGTGCCAATGGTTGCATTCCCACAATGGACTGACCAGCCAACTAATGCGAAATGTATTGTCGATTTTGGGAAGATTGGAGTTAGAGTAAAGGTAGATAAGAAGGGTTTATTAACTGCTGATGAATTAGATTTCTGCATTCGAGAGGTTATGGAAGGAAAACGGACAAAAGAGATCAAAAGTATTGCAACTAAGTGGAGGCATCTCACTAAACAAGCAACAGAAAAAGGTGGAAGCTCTGATAGGAACATTGAAGAATTTGTTTCCAAATTGCTATATCCTTAAGCAATTTTGAGATCTCTATATTATGAAAAAAATATTATCAGTGTAATGCATGATTAGTTATCTCGAAAAACGGCATGTTTAGTCAGCTAGCTACAAGATATTTTGATTCAGTTCCGGACCTAATTGGGGACATAGGGTAACACTTTACACTTGTATCCCTTTTTTAAAACAAAAATCGCTTTAGAGAAACTCTAATAATGTGTTACTATTTACTGTCCGTATTTACTTGAAATTGTCCATATTTTTTTTCCTTAAATACTCACATACCCCTCCACTTTCAACCCCCCACTCCTCATCTCTCACCTCTCATCCAAGTTCACCCATATTGACCTCTCTTTACCACCGGAGCACCACCACCACCGGGGAAACACCACCACCTCCGAGCACCACCGGAGGACCACCACGACCGGGGAAACACCACCACCACCGAGCACCGCCGACACCCAAATGTCCGACGAAGAATCCTCAACAACGCCACAAGCACCGGAATGGAATATGGTTAGTTTTGAAAGAAAAAAAAATTATATCTGTTTATTGAACTTGTAGGTAGTGAATTGGATGACAAACCAATGGCCTGTGATGACAATTGGACCATGCATTCCCTCAATGTACTTGGACAAGCGCTTACTAGATGACAAAGACTATGGCCTAAGTCTTTTTGAAGCCCAAAGTGATGCTTGCATTCAATGGCTTGATGCAAGAGACAGGCCCGGCCCTGTGCCGGTCCAAAGTGGGACTCAGCACAGGGCCTCACAATTAGAGGGGCCCCAAAATTAAAAAAAAAAAATTTAGTTCTCTCTCCTTGCTTTTACTGAAATCACGCTACTTCAAGTCTAAACTGCAAGTCTGCAACTTTCATCAGTACTTCTCACCTTATTTTTACCCCCTAAACCTCTAAACTTTCTACCTCTCTCCTTACCCCTCTCTCTCTCTCACCTTTCATCAGTTTTTTATTCCTATTTTTCTCTCCCTTCAGTAGTATTTCGAATCCTTGTCAATTTCATCAGTACTTTTGATACTTGAAGCAAGTAAAAAATGGTGAATCCATATATTATTCGTAGTGTTCTTGGAATTATTGGTATGTTCATCATCTGATTTTTTTTTCTTTTTTTTTGGGTGAATAATTTGGTCTTCTTTTCTGTTTCTCTGAATTTTCGTTGATTTTTCCATTTTCAGAGGTTGATTTTTTTTTCTTGTTGCTCTTATTACTGAATTTATCAGCATTGTTATTGTTATGTTGGGAAGTTTGTTGGATAATGTATCTTGGTTTTATGATTTGGGTGCTTTGTTGGTGTAAACTAAATGAAAATATAATGGTTCTATGAGACACGATTGTTGGCCATGTTGGGAAATTTAGGAACTCATAAGATAGATTTTATTGGTGTTATTTTACCTTTTTTCTGAAAAAATTGTGCCTTTGATTTTTTTTTTGAAACAATTTAGAAACCGATAAGTTGGGTTCAGAAATTTCAGCATGGAAACTGATAGCATGGTGTTGTGGGAAGCTCTTAGAAGACAGAGTGCTCTATTTTTGGTTTGCTTCTTAATGATCTTCGGTCACTGGTAGCTCAGTGTTCTTTGATTTCGTTTTGTCATGTTAGGATAAATGGCGACTTGGTTGCTCATTTATTAGCAAAAAAGAGTTTAGCTTTGAATGATTTGGTTGTCTAGTGAGAAGCACCTTTGATAAATTCAGTGAATTAAAAATCCAAAATTCAATTAACTTAGTGCTAAATTTTTTTATTTAAAATCAATAGGTTAGACCAATAAAATGATACATGTGTCGTATTAACATATCAAACAGGTTACCATCAGGTCAACTCTCATTTTAGAAAAATACCCTTAAAAGTTTAGCTTACTCTAGAATAATCCAAAGAATCACTTATTTTGGAAAGATGGCCTAAAGGTTAATTTATTTAAAACAATTTTTCCAAAAAAAAAAAAGAGATAAATTTTATGGGGCCTATTTTTCAACCTCAGCACAGGGCCTCAATATTGTTTGGGCCGGGGCTGGCAAGAGATCCTGCCTCGGTGGTCTAATATCAATGGGTAGTTTGGCTTCCCTAGAAGGTGAGCAAATGGGAGAAATTGCAAAGGGTTTGGAGAAAAGCAACAAATATTTTTTGTGGGTTGTTACTTGTTAGAGCTTCCTTTAAATTTCAAAGAGAAGACTTCACTAAAAGGTCTAATTGTCAATTGGTGCCCTCAACTTGAGGTTTTGGCCCATCATGCTGTAGGTTATTTCGTGAATCATTGCGGATGGAACTCAACGATGGAAGCCATAAGTTTAGGAGTGCCAATGGTTGCATTCCCACAATGGACTGATCAGCCAACTAATGCCAAATGTATAGTTGATTTTTGGAAAATTGGGGTCAATGGTTTTCAAGTGCTGATGAAATAGAGTCTTGCATTCAGGAGGTCATGGAAGAAAAGTGGACAAAAGAAATCAAAAGTAATGCAACTAAGTGGATGCATCTTGCTGAACAAGCAATGGAAGAAGGTGGTAGCTCTGATAAGAACATTGAAGAATTTGTTTCCAAATTGCTGTACTCCTAGTTTTATGAATTACTACATTTTATGAAAAAATATGTCATTGGTATTTGGTTTTATTATTGAAACATGGGCATTATTAGAAGAAAAAACTTAATGTTTTAGTAGCACGTCGCAAATCATATAGACAGGCATAATAGAGTTTAGTTACGCTTAGATTATGTATTCTTCTCCATTGCTCTCTCATAGCAATCATCAGAAATTTGGGGTCGTCATTAAACATTGTAGTTCATTTTGCTTATATATTTTGTTCTACTAATTTTATATTATTAAGTTTTCATGATTTCTTTTATGTCCATATGTGAGGCTCTTCCTTTTATGGGTCTTTTCCTTCATCTGCTACCATATAAGTTCATTTTACCATAAAATTCATAATAATTGGGAAAAATTGATTTGGATTCAAATGGTTTAGTTTAAATATTTGATCCAAACAATTATTAACATAGAGACCTTCATCCTTATGAACCCCAAAAAAAAAAAAAAAAAAAAAAAAAAAAAACATAGAGACCTTCATTTCGAAGAAAGATACAAAGTACGAGTGGTTTATCACTTTATCTAATATGTTTTCTAAGCACATGTTAAGCTAAATATAATTATTATCAACAATTCCTTGTCAATCAATTAAGCGAAAATTCATAATAAGATAGAGTATAGTAATGGAAGACTGCTATATGGGATTTTATTTTTCACTTCCTAAATATTTAATGAATATTTGCAATAATATATTATATACTAATCTCAACTATATATGGATGATTTCCATTGATAATTTCAAATATGGTTTAGGGTATGAGTTCACAATACATTTGGCGTGTATGAGTTCAAATAGTGTAATGTGTAAGCCAAATGTATAGTATACAGTATGCACAGGATGATTTCCCTTAATAATTTCCCTTAATAAGCCATAAATTTAGCTATGTTCAGAAATAGTATAAGGGGGCGTTTGGTTGGAAGTGGGGAAAGGGAAAGGAATCAAGTAAGGGTTAGGAAAGGAAAGGAACCCCAAACCCCCCAATTTACCCATGTGTTTGGTTAGACAAGAGAAAGGGAAACAAAGGTTGACCCTTTACCTCCTCCCCTCCCCCCCTCCCCCTCTCTTTCTCTCACTTACGCGCACCGGCCGTCGCCGCGACGACCGACCACATCCGGGCTAGCGTTTTCGGCGGTGGGGGGGTGTTCTCGATGGCTGGGCTAGGGTTTTCGACGGGTGGGGGTGTTTTCGACGGCCAGGCTAGGGTTTTCTGGGTGGGGGGGTGTTTTCGAAGGCTTGGTCGGGGTTTTCGATTCTTTGGGGTAGTGTTTTGGAGGGGGGGTGGGGTTCTCGACGGGCGGGGTCTGTTTTCGAGGGTTGGGGTGGGGTTTTCGGCGGTTGGGGTGGTGTTTCCAAGGGTCAAAGGGGTTTTCGCCAATTGGGGTGGTGTTTCCAAGGGTCAGGGTGGGGTTTCGGCGGGTGGGGGAGGTTTCGGCGGGTGGGGGATGTTTTCGGCGGGTGGGGTGGTGTTTCGGTGGGTGGGGTAGGGTTTTCGGTGGGTTGCGGGGGTCGGCGGCTCGGGTGGAGGGTGGTGGCGGCGGCTCGGATGGTCGTGGTGGTGGTCGGTAGGGTCGCCTGGTGGTGGGGGTGGTGGTGGTGGGGTGGTCGGTTGTGTTATGGTGTAGAGGGATTTGGGGGTATCCAAAACCTTGGGGGGCCGGGTAATGGATCTAAGGGTAAGGGGGTAATTCTAAACCGAAAAATGGGTAAAGGGAAAGGAAAAAATCATCAACCAAACATCAAGTAAGGGAAACCTAAGTTTGGAAACCCTTTCCCTTTCTTCACACCCCTCAACCAAACGCCCCCTAAATGTGTAATCTAAGATTCAGGGGAATGTTTCCAATAATAATCTCATTATCTACTCTAGATCTTTTTGTTTGAATAAGGGAATCCCGTATCTACTTAATTAAGTGGTAATTGGTGATGATCTTATTGAAGGAGATTACTAATCATAAAATACATATATCCATGTAAATCCATGAAAAGTATTAAGGTTATTTGTGTGGGAAACTTACCTTGAGTTTCCATGGTAGCCATATGAGAAGTACCGATTCTAACTCCTTTGAATACCCAATTCTTATATCCGGTAAATAGCCTTCCATGCTTTTTTTTTGTGATGCTCCTTTGGATCTCCATAGATGGGATATATAGACCCAAAGTGTAACGATTGGGGAAGAATGAAGAGTTTCAACCTTAATTGCCTTTAATCGCTTTCCCTTTATTCACCCATTAAAACTCAAAACTTTATGAGCATAACTTAATAAACATGCACCGGGGGCCATAACCATTGTATGATAATTAACTTCAGTGCAATATTTCTAATTTGACCCGTCACCAAATTAGTCATATTGCTCTGGTATCTACCTGATAATTTTTTCATGACAATTACAACTTTAAGCCAAGTTAAATTATTTATGGACCACTTTAGTTGGCTTATTTATATGATGATTATCACATTTTAGTTTAGTAACATATGTGGCCCTATAATTTTATTCTAACAATCTCCCACTGGGCCTATATGCATCCTAATAAAATGTGTTGTTCCTTATGAGCTCAAAAATTTAATCATCATAAACTTTGCATATCCGCATCAATCTCGTCCATTAGCAACATCAATATAGGACCATTGCAGTTTAGTTATTTCAATAATAACTTTACCACCAACGATCACTGATACTAATGCAACCAAATGACATAGATCAATCATGAAATGTGTAGCATGAAAATCACATGAAGGTGATCTGTACATGTCGATTTTCAACTGGCCCTTTCGCACTTTAATTAACCATAGCTAACATAATTGTTTAGAATACATATAAAAACTGAATACTCAACTTTATTTCTGATCAGAAAAATACAAAATAACCATACGCATATTATCTAACATAGATTTCATTTGACAAACTCCCACTAAGCTTGAGACTCCTCAAACTCTAAGACTCCCAAGTGAGCAGTGTGCTCATGAAAAACCTTTGGAGGGAGACCTTTGGTTAAAGGATCTGCTAACATGGAGTTTGTCCCTATATGTTTTATAGAAATCTCTTTATTCTGAACTCTTTCCTTAACAGCTCGATACTTAACCTTGATGTGCTTTGATTTAGTCGAGCTCTTATTATTATTGGAATAAAGCAATGCAGACTTATTGTCACAAAATAACTTGATTGGTCTCTCAACCTCATTTACAATTCGCAGCCCTGTGACAAAATTACGTAGCCATATTCCATGATTTGATGCCTCGAAAAATGCTATGAATTCTGCCTCCATGGTAGAAGTGGCTATTATACCTTGCTTAGCACTTCTCCAAGATATGGCACCACCTGCTAGTAGATAAACATATCCAGAAGTAGATCTACTAGAGTCCTCGCATCCCGCAAAATCAGAGTCGGAGTATCCAATGATCTCCAAATGGTCTGATCTTT
This sequence comes from Beta corolliflora, assembly GCA_947648045.1. Lineage (NCBI taxonomy): Eukaryota > Viridiplantae > Streptophyta > Magnoliopsida > Caryophyllales > Amaranthaceae > Beta > Beta corolliflora. Next base: position 67,211 of record CANSZD010003754.1, on the reverse strand, counting down.
TATAAGTGAGCATATAATATCTTGTTCTCTTCAAGTATCTCATAACCCTTTTGGCTGCTTTCCAATGATCCATTCCTGGATTGCTAAGATATCTACCCAAAACTCCAACAATGTATGCTATATCTGGACGTGTACAAACTTGGGCATACATTAGACTCCCTACAACTGATGCATAGGGAATATTTTGCATCTCTTAAATTTCCAGATTAGTTTTAGGGCACTTGGTTGAGACTAAATTTGTCTCCTTTAGAGATAGGGGTATCTCTCGGTCTACAATCTTGCATGCCAAATCTTTTTTAAAATTTTATTGATATAGTTCTTTTGTGATAACCTTAGAATACCTTGTGATCACTCACGAAGTATCTCAATTCCTAACACAAAAGAGGCCTCACCAAGATCTTTCATTTCAAATGTTTTGATAGAAATCTCTTGGTTTCATGAAGCATACCTATATCATTTGTGGCAAGCAAAATATCATCCACATATAAGACCAATATAAAGTCATCTTACTCCCACTGAACTTATGATACACACAATCATCTACATCATTTATCTCAAAACCAAATGAGAGAATGATGTTATGAAACTTGTGGTACCATTGTCGAGACACCTGTTTTAAGCCATGGATGGATTTACTCAATTTGCAAACCATTTTCTTTGGATCTCCTGATACAAAGTTTTCTGGTTATACCATGTAGATTGTTTCATCAATATCACCATTGAGAAATGTTGTTTTCACATCCATCTGATGAAGCTCTAAATCAAACTGCGCAACAAGAGCCATGATTGTCCTAAAAGAGTCCTTTGATGACACAGAGAAAAGGTCTCTTTATAGTCAATCCCTTCCTTTTGAGTATAACCTTTAGCTACAAGACGAGCCTTATACCTCTCCACATTACCTTTAGAATCCTTTTTGGTTTTAAAAACCCATTTACAACCAATAGGTTTTGCACCTTCAGGTAATGGGACAAGTTCCCAAACTTTGTTATCTTGCATAGACTTATACTATTCATTCATTGCTATGATCCACTTTTCTGAATTGGAACTTTCCATGGCTTTGCGGAAGTTGATAGGATCATCTTCCACCAAACCACTTTCTTCCTCAGGTTCGTGGAGAAATACAATATAATAATCTGAACTTGCACTTCTCCTTTCTCTAGTGGATCGTCGCAAAGGCACTTGTTCTTGCTCTATGTTCTCTTGAGGATGGTGAGTTTGCTCATTATGAGCAACATTAGGAGAAGTTACAACATTGTTTTGTTGAGGTTCTTCGATTGTTTCATAAGTAACATATGTATGAAGCGGTTCCGGAGTTGAGATCGTTTCTTCCTCAAAGACAATGTCTCTAACCTTATTTCTCCCCCAAAACTCGACATCCTCAAAAAATGTCGTAGTTCCTGTCTCGAAAATTGTGTTTTCCTTGGGATCAAAAAACTTATAGCCCCTAGATCGTTCTGAATAACCAATAAAGCAAATGCTTGTAGTCCTGGGGTCCAATTTCTTTTCATGTGGCCGATAAGGCCACGCTTCAGCTGGACAACCCCACACACGAAAGTGTTTTAGACTAGGTTTTCTTCCTGTCCAAAGCTCATAAGGTGTTTTAGCAGCTGCTTTAGTTGGTACTTGATTCAGAATGTAAGCTGCAGTCTTTAATGCCTCACCCCGAGTGATTCGAGTAAAATAGAATGACAAATCATACTTCTTACCATATCTTTAAGGGTCCCTTTTTGCCTTTCGGCTACACCATTCATTCTAGGTGAACCCGGCATGGTGTACCGAGGGACGATCCTACATTCCTCTAGGTATTTGGCAAAAAGTCCCGGACGTTGTTCACCCGAACCGTCATACCTACCGTAATATTAACCACCACAAATGGATTTGACTTTCTTGATGCGTTTGTTGAGTTGATTTCAACTTCACCTTATATGATTTTAATACATCCAAGACTTGAGATTTTTCATGTATAAGAAATAAATATGCATATCTAGAGTAATCGTCTATGAATGACACAAAATATTTTTGACCATTCCATGAAGGAGTAGGAAATGGTCCACAAATATCAGTGTGTATGAGTTCTAAGACATCTGTAGCTCTATATGCACCCAATCTCTTATGCTTGGTTTGTTTTCCTTTAATGCACTCAACACATACATTAAAATTTGCAAAATCAATGGAATCAAGTATCCCATCAGACACAAGTAGTTCAACTCTATTTTTAGAGATGTGTCCTAATCGCTTGTGCCATAATGTCCCTGATTGTGCATTATCAATTTTACGCTTAGCACCTCGGGATTTAGCATTCAAATTTTCATGATAAGAAACTATTGCATCAAGCATATAAAGATTGTCATAAACCATAAATGAACCAGTTCCTACCAAACTTGAATTTAAAGACAAAGTAACTTGATAGTTTCCAAAAGAACAATAATAACCCAACTTGTCCAAATAGGAAACAGAAACCAAATTCCACCTAAAAGACGGTACAATAAAAGTGTCTTTTAAATCCAAATAGAAACCATAAGACAATAACAATCTAAAATACCCAATAGCTTCGACCTCCACCGACTGGCCATCTCCCACATAGATGTATCTCTCAACATCACTTGGCTTGCGGTGGCTCGAGACATAACCCCCGCATTGAAACAACGATGTTAGTAGTTGCACCGGAATCTAACCACCATGTGTTTCTAGGTACTGAAGCTAAATTATTATCAGAACAAACCAAAGTAAGAATTGTACCCTTTTTAACCTTCCATGCTTGATATTTGGTACAATTCTTCTTCATATGCCCAAGCTTTTTACAGAAGAAACAAGTGATTTCACCTTCCTTTTGTTTCTTTTGTATTGGGCCTTTAGCAGCTTCATTCTTATAAGCACCATTTTTGGTACAAGTGCCCATGCATTGCTGTACAGTAGTGTACATTGGATGTGTGAAGATTAGTTTTGAGAAAACTTCTTTCTACCTGTATATTTCGAGTATGTCAATGCCTCTACAGTTTGTATAATTACATAATGTTTGTTGTAGAGTTTTAATATATATCATAGAGATATTCGAATTAAATAATAGAAGTCTAATATATTCTGATTGGGTTAATTAAAACAACATATCACCAAAGTGATCCCTATTGTGTTAATTGCTCATGAGAAAATGTTAGATGTTATGTGTTTGTATGTTTATGCGAGTATTTGCCGCCCCAAAGGAAGGTGAATATTTGGCCAGATTATATATACATTTGTGATGATAAACATGTAACAATTATAAGGCCATATATGTGAGTAATAAACCAACCCAAAAGTGGGTTTATTTTCTTACATACATTATTGTTAGTGTTTGTTCATTACAACAAGAGTGCCGCTAGCAGTTAATATTTTTTGTCCAAAGACTTAATTTTAATGGTGCATTTGGTATCTTGTGATGGGTTATTCTATTATTTAAAGGAAAAATTGACACCACAGGTCCCAACTATGAGCCAATATTTTTTATAGATACGAACTATTAATTATCCAGTGGAGGTCCCAACTATAGGGGGTATTGCTTTTAAATGGACCTTTCAGGTTACTTAACCTGAAATAGCAGGTTATAACTCACGTGATTTCATAAAAATATCACGTGACTCCCCTCCTCTCTCTACTTTGTTACCTCTAAGGCTCTAAACCTCTCCTTCTTCCTTTGCTTCAGTGTACCTTAGTCCTTACTCCACCATAACCACCCTTGAGCACACCAATCTCGGTGGAAATAACTAGTTCAAGAAAACACATTTTCTTATTCAAATCCAATTTGAAGGTGAAAGCTTTACTCAAAAGGAAATCATGGAATTGGATGGTGGGTCTTCAAGCAACAAAACATAATTTCAACTATTAGCAAATGAGAAATTAGTTCATACCACTAAATCTCCAAACACAAATCAACAAAACAAAGATAACAAACACAATTAATTTACAAATTTCATATTTTATTCATCATCCCGAAAAATATACCCAAAACGCAATTACCTATTATTCGAAATTCCATTAAAATACCCAAGATTATACTTCACCTCTACGCCACCACTATCGCAACCCGCAACTCGCTTTCGCCTGAAATCGTCCGTATTCTCAGCTAGAAGTTGCCCTAGACCACCGCCATCGCATCCATCATTTCGCCCCTCTTTGTGCGTCCATGCGCAACATCCGCTTGCCCCGATCCCCTCTCGTTCGTCCCTCTCCTCCCACGTTGCCGCCAAACGAAACACCACCGCCACCTTTCGGTACCTAGTGAGCTCTCCATCTCTCTTCTTGTTCATCTTCCCTTTCCACCATTTTTTTCCATCTTCCATCTCTCTTTGAGAAACAGAGGGTACATGAGAGGAAATCGAAGCAGGGGAGATGGATGGTTTTTGCGATTGTTGTAGTTGGAGGTAAGTCTGGATGGGCTCATGTGGACTCAGGCGTGTGTGGTGGTGTGTGTGGTGGTGTCCGCATAGAGAGGGATGGTAAAAGGGAAGATAAAGTAAAGATTTTAAAAATTAAAAAATGAACATATATCATTTTACCTAGATGGCAGGTTATAAGTCATCTAGGTCCATCTAAAAACAATACCCCCTATAGTTGGGACCTCCACAGGATAATCAATAGTTCATATCTATAAAAAATGTTGGCTTATAATTGGGACCCCTGATGTCAATTTTTCCTTATTTAAATTCTAGTAAGATTGAATTTCACTTTATTGTGAGTATATATATTTATATTTGTTGTCTTGTTCTCTTTACAGCTAATTTTACTACCAGCTAATTTTACTACCTTATCTGCTAATCTGAATTCCATTCCAGTCCTTAATGGCACTAACTTTAAGGAATGGAAGGAAAATGTTCGGATAATTTTGGGCTGCATGGATCTAGACCTTGCTTTAAGAGTAGACCCTCATTCTCTTACGGACACTAGTTCTCTTGATGAGAAAAAATACTATGAGAAGTGGGATCGCTCGAATCGCATAAATCTTATGATTATAAAGTGTGGCATTCGAAACATTTAGGGGTACAATATCCGATGAGGTTACTAGTGCCAAGGGTTTCCTTGCCGAAATTGAAAAGCGCTTTGCAAAAAGCGATAAGGCGGAAATAAGCATGCTATTGAGCAGCTTAACTTCCAAAGAGTATAAAGGCAAAGGAAATATAAGGGAGTACATCATGAAAATGTCTCACATTGTTTCAAGGCTCAAGGTCCTAAAGATCGAGATATCAGAAGATATTCTCGTGCATTTGGTCTTGAACTCTATTCCAAACAAAAGTTTTGAATCATTTAAGATCATTTACAACTGCCAAAAGGAGAAATGGTCTCTTAATGAGCTCATTTCATTTTGTGTTCAAGAGGAAGAGAGGTAGAAACAAAACAAGACTAAAGTGCTCACTTGGCAAGCACCTCTAAAGAAAAGGGCAAAAAGAGGAAAAATGGTGCTTATAAGAATGAAGCTGCTAAAGGCCCAATACAAAAGAAACAAAAAGAAGGTGAAATCACTTGTTTCTTCTATAAAAGCTCGAGCATATGAAGAAGGATTGTACCAAATATCAAGCCCGGAAGGTTAAAAAGGGTACAATTCTTACTTTGGTTTGTTCTAAGAACAATTTAGCTTCAGCACCTAGAAACACATGGTGGTTAGATTCCCGGTGCAACTACTAACATCAGTGTTTCAATGCAGGGTTGTCTGAGCCACCGCAAGCCAAGTGGTGTTGAGAGATACATCTATGTGGGAGATGGCAAGTTGGTGGAGGTTGAAGCTATTGGGCATTTTAGATTGTTATTGTCTTCTGGTTTCTATTTGGATTTAAAAGACACTTTTATTGTACCGTCTTTTAGGCGGAATTTGGTTTTTGTTTCCTATGTGGACAAGTTGGGTTATTATTGTTCTTTTGGAAACTATCAAGTTACTTTGTCTTTAAATTCAAGTTTGGTAGGAACTGGTTCATTTATGGTTTATGACAATCTTTATATGCTTGATACAATAGTTTCTTATCATGAAAATTTGAATGCCGAATCCCGAGGTACTAAGCAAAGAATTGATAATGCACAATCAGGGACATTATGGCACAAGCGATTAGGACACATCTCTAAAAATAGAGTTGAACGACTTGTGTCTGATGGGATACTTGATTCCATTGATTTTGTAGATTTTAATGTCTGTGTTGAGTGCATTAAAGGAAAACAAACCAAACATAAGAGATTGGGTGATATAGAGCTACGGATGTCTTAGAACTCATACACACTGATATTTGTGGACCATTTCCTACTCCTTCATGGAATGGTCAATAATATTTTGTGTCATTGGTTATTCAGAATGATCTAGGGGCTATAAGTTTTTTGATCCCAAGGAAAACACAATTTTCGAGACTTATTTCATGTGGCCCTATAATTTTATTCTAACACTTATTTCATCTGAGCTACACATATTAAGTTATTGCACATGTAAGCTACACATAATAACAAATCGAATCATGTTGAGTTCGTGTCAGGTTCACAAATTAAAGAGTTTGAATGCCTTAAACCCTGGAAAACATTCGATTTCAATATAAACGTAATGAATTTGGCATAACTAATATTACATTTATTTTACAAACTATATGATACTTAGACTTTAAAAAACCTTGAACCAAAAACTGAAAGTAGCGTTGACACCGAATGGGATTTAGAATTTCTTTAATAATGTGTTAGACAAATTCAATAAGATCTCACATAAGATTTTTTTAAAACATTAATATTTGTAAAAATTGACCTTAAAAAACTTCTGTTACACCTACTAAAACTTGGAGGAAGTATGGTGAGGTATTTTGAAGAAATTTGAGATTAACTGTGCATATTGTTCACCGTATTTTTCTAAACATAGCTAAATTTATGGCTTATTATTGAAGCTTATTTAATACCTTAATCAAAATCAAGTTAAGAAGAATATAGCCTACTTATTATACAAATCTTATTGAATTGAAAATATTTTTGTTGATCAAACTAATTTATAACCAATTAAAAATAGTTTTATAAATTGCAATAATTGGTTTTATCGAACTAGCATTGAATCTTTTTATAAGATGTTACCAAATTCTAATGATTAAAGTTGAGTTTTACTATGTAAATCCAAATTCTAGTCGTCACTAGATTAACATATGATCACATAAAAAAACCCTAGCCTCCTCCTCTCCCTCTCTCCTCTTCCTCAAAAACCCTAATCCTTTCTTCTTCAGTTTGGGGTGCCATCATTCTTTCGATGGTGGTAAGCCCCCAATTCTTCTTTTTCATCTAGTTTCATTGTTTTTGTTATTAATAATCTTCCATTCTCTCTCTTTTGAGAGTTTTCTACCCAATTTTTGGATTCTTTCTCTCTTTTCATGGGAGTATGGAGTTTAGTTTTATTCTCTTCTCACGTAGAAGTTTAAAAATTGGTATGAAAATTTGTCCCTATTGGTTGAAGTTCAAGACCATCAACATTAAAGTATTGGAAATTTGGATGCGGTTAACATGGTTAAATCAAGAATTTTCTTCCTTAAACTATGTAAGAATGATAGTCTTCCCCATCAATAGCGGCGTGATTCAAGCAAATACAAGGGGTTGCGTTTGTATTGTTCGATCCGGTTCATTGTAGTTTCTTAGAAAACGAATTTGATTTGATATTTTACGATTATATCTTATTTTTCTTTAATACTTATTGTTGATGCCGTTTGGCCTTCATTTAATGAAATTTCTCTTCAAAAAAAAAATATAAATCCAAATTCTAGTGAATAGAACATATTTCATTTGTTTAAATTATTTTTATTATTCGTAGACTCTCGGTACTCTCATAAGTAAAATCGATTTAAACATATAAAATATATAATTTTTATTAGTTGCAATACTTTGACTTTTTTTACTACTCATGTACTATATGACCTTTTTTTTACTAGTATGCGTAATAAATTTTATTATTTATCATTTGGTTGTATTAATTTCAATGCATAATTATAAAACTTGAAATTTCTATAATATTCACTATTGAAAATTTAAATATTAATCACTTTGTTTCGAATATATAAGGTATGCATTCAAAATTTTACTTTGAATGCTAGGGGTGCATTAATTGTAACAGTTTGAGCTTTACACTTATTCGCATGGTTCATTTTGATCGTAATTTTAAAACTAGTGTACAAAAATTTGTATTTATGATGTTCTAAGATTATCTCAATGTATATTTTCAACTTATCAAATTTTCATAATTTTTAGTAATAGATAATTAAGGATAGGTCAAAGTTGTACATTAGCAAGTATGCTAGGCAAATTGTTGTAATTAATATGAAATGCAAGAAAAAACTTTTATGAACTAATTAAAATTAAATTTATATAAACTTATTCAAGCTATTATAGGTATTTCACATTAAAATTCACCCTCAAATAATAAGTCTTTTCTCATACCCAACTTTAACTAAGGTAAATTAAAATAAACCAATCATACATTCATATGTGACAAATTGTCTACTCAAAACCACTCTTTAAAATGTTCTATTAGCTCATTAAATGCCATTGAAACCCCATAACCTAGCCACACATTATAGCCAATGAGAATTGTACAACACAAGGTGAATGAAAATTCCACCTACACCTTGTATATGTATACACTTTCCCTTTGAAATTGGAATTTGATCCCACTTCGTTTTTCGTGTAAAAAAGTAAAAAATTATTTAGGGCAAAGAGGATTGAGGAAATTTCATGAGTTCAACCATGGGCCACCATTGCCCATGCCTTAAATGTCTTGTTTATTAAGTCCAACTATACCAAATTTAACCTAACAAACAATTTTTTTCAAAAAACACTCACAAACTCACAATTGAACAAAACTGTAATGTCATATTGGATTCAAAACCAATTCAATATCCCGCCCTTCAGAGTTCAGACCATAAATTTAGGATTAGACAATTTTTGCAAAAAGTTTAGTAATTCAAATTTGAAATTAAGAATTTCAAACCTTAAAAAAATTTTAGCATGTGATTTCTGAACTACCGCGGCGCTGTCCATTATAACCTCACTTTGGACTTTCTCCACTTTTTCCTTCTCTTTTTTTTTTCTCTCTCTTACTTTCCTCCATATCCATTTTCACTTACAGCTACAATAGAGCTACTCCATCATTTGCCAAGTTTAAAGCTTCATCATTTCTTGAAGATTCAACAAATCAAATCTGGGTATTATTTCTTTGACTTTTTTCTCATCTGGGTCGTTTAATTTGTAAAAAGCTGTTGAAGATTTGGTGTTTATTTCTTCAATATGTGTCCTTATCTTCTACAGTATTACATTTCTGCATTTATTAGACATGAGTTGATTTTTTCTGGGTTTCGTTCTTTTATTTTCTTCGGTTTGTTTCTGAAAAATGTGTGAAATTTTTTCTGGTAATGAACATCTATTTTCTTGGTTTCTGCACATCTCAATTATTTTTTTAGTGAAAAGTTTGCTTTTTTCACTTGGTTATTTGTCTTTTTGCTTAAAGTTCTATACTTTCACCCTACTTTGTGTTTCAGTGAATGTGAATATGCTTCATTTCATCGTTGACCAACTTATCTGGGCTAAATTTGCTCTATAACTTTCATAGTTTGGTGAAATTTTTGGGGTTAGGTTGGTCTTATTCTTGTCTATATTTAGAAATAGTTTTTAAAAGATTTTGGCGCTTGCCTCTTGTTTGACTGAATATGCTACCGTTATAGATTCCTATTTGTGGGTTTCATTTATTTTATTGGTTTTTTCATTCTTTTATAGTAATCAAATTGATTTTATGCTTAATTGTTGCTTTACACAAGAATACATTGTCAAGCAGCTTCCTTTGAGTTTGAACATCTAAAAAAACATTTCTAATTTGGGTTGTTGTGCATTTCAAAACTTATTGTTAATCTAGTAGTATCAATTCAAGTGATTAGTTTGAGTTTTAATGATTGGGCATTTTTTGGTGATCTCCTAGATTATCCAAGCTAAACATATTTCAGATATGCGATTGTATATTCTCAATCTATGATTGTATATTCAGAATCTATGATTGTATATTCAACACCAACTATATATATGTGCTTTTGAAAATGAAACTCAAATTTTCGAAATCAAAGAGAATTATGACTTTGTAGATTGTATATATTTAATCATTTTGACTGCATATTATATTCATGTCACTTGCAATAATGCCACTTGATATACTTTCATGTTTATCTAGGAGATTAATTGGGCATATCTAATTTTCTTATTGCTGAAATTAGAGGCCTTTTTTATTGTCTTAAAAGCACTTGTGGAGTTCTTATATTTTGATTGTCTAATTAATATCTTGTGGGCTTCTTTGAAAATAATCAAGGAATTTGGAGCTGCACAATATGAATGCATCTAGAGACAGATTATCAAGACCTGTTGACATATCCTCTTTGCTGCAAAATGCTGAACGGCGAGTTGATCTTGTAGTAGATGCACCTGGGTTGCATTGGTGTGGTTTATCCACCCAGAATGTCTCCACAAGTCAAAGTAGTGGTGCTAGTGGTAAATCAAGCAGGCGAAGGGTTGGACTGCAAAGATACAGGCATCGTCGATATATCAGTAGGTCATTGGTCAATCAAGAAAATCAAAGGCCAAGGAGTGTAAGAAAAGGCCAAGGTAGAGGCAGTATTTTACCTTCTTGGTATCCCAGGACTCCTCTAAGGGACATTACTGCTATTGTTAGGGTAATAACTCTCACCTTCTGGTTTATTGTTGGTATATTATCTGAGGTTTTCCCTCCTGATTACTAATAATTTGATGATAGTTTGTTATGTTGCCGCATTGACAGTTGGTATAATTAAGGATTAGTTGATGATTTGATTTTGGTGTTTGGTGATGATTATGTTTGTTATGCATGTTCTATCTTGAGAAATTGAGTGGTTTCAGAATCTTGTCTTTCTTCTGTTTACAAAAATGTTATATTTATGGCCTGCTTGGCAGATATTACTAACTGGCAGGGATGGTAATTTATCTTCAGTGCTATATTATTAGGGAATTCCATGCTTATCCACACTCAGAATTCCGAAACATCTATGTCTTCACAAAATTTCATTGCCATCAGTTACCACTTTAGAAAGTGAAATAAAGTGGTTATAGAGAAAAAAATACTTGTTTGGGCATAGAAATTTCAATACCATAGAGGCTTAGATATTGGTATGAGTTTTTTTTTTTTACAAAATTACTCTAAATTCATTATCATTATCGTCATGTGTTACTGCCTATGATAAGGTCATTTGTGTTCTGCATGGCTGTAAGTTTCATAGGTTCTTGGTTAAGTTGGAGCTCTTTGAAACTGCAACTTAAATTTGTCGTGTATGAGCTATAATGATGTTCCTGTTATTGCATTATCTTCTTATACTATATCTGTACAGGTCAAGTGTGTGTCATAAGTCACAAGGCTGAACATTTTTTTTGATAGTATATAGTGATTAATATAATATTTGTTTCAGTCAACTGAACAATATTCCAGATATGGAGAAATCTTATTTTTTTTTTGAGACAAGTCATACTTGGGATGATAACAATAGCCTGTGCTGTTTGCTATGCTAATATCTCCTGTTACATTTCTATATTTAAGAGTATTATCTTATCCGTTTCAAAATAACTGATCTTAAATTAGTGCTTTCCTCCTTCCTCCAATAACTACTTTTCAAATGTTCAGTTATTTTCAAATCAACATCAAAGTGGATAGACTTTGATTTTTCTCTTGCTTTGTGTTCTTTGGGTTTTGTTGCATGATGGTATTATCTGACAAAAGACCATACTATTATTTTGATGCATGTACAGGCTATCGAGAGGAAAAGAGCCGAGCTACGTGATAATGATCAAACGATAGAATCACCTCAACAGGAAACCAATTCTTTAGATCCTGATACTGAACTTAATAATGAGATGAGCATCTCAACACCTCCTCAAGCATGCAAAGTCAAGGACGACAATGCTAGTAAAAAAGGCAAAGATATTGAATTCTTCACGCCGCAGAAGAAGTTGCTCAACTCAATCGAAAAGGTGAGGCATATTTGGTTGGAGGATCAGCGGAAACTAGAGAGAACACCAGCAGCTAAGAAGGCAGAGAGGAAGAAAATGGTGCGCGTTTTAATGTCAATGCGATGAGATGATAATGCCTGAATTTGCTGCATTCGGAGGGATACTAAGATAAGGAAGGATGGACATGAAATAAAAAGAGAGTTTCCAGCAATTTGGAATCATCCTCTCTTTGCTCCGTGTTGCCTAACTAAGCTACATATGCTTAGATAGAATACATTGTAGCTTTCTTAGCTTCAAACAGGAGTTGTGGACTTGTGGTTACTAGTTAGCCTGTGCTAACAGGAATTGTGGACTTGTGGGGTTGTGGGTTACCAGTTAGCCTCTGCTAACAGGAATTGTGGATTTGTGGGGTTGCGGTTACCAGTTAGCCTCTTCTAACTGGACTACAGGAGTTGTGGACTTGTGGTATGTTCAGGCAATTGTTAAGTTATTAGCACCGTAAACCAAGTTTTATTATTGTAGGATAAATAGTTCAACTTTTCATGTACATAAGTGGTAAAAATGGTGCCTTTTCTAAGGAATGTATTATTACATCTGCATGAATGATATAGTCAATATTTATTCAAGAGGATCGAATTCCATTTATATTATTTCCTTTGCAACTCTTTATATAACAAAAACAACTATTGAAGTGACTTTTAAACCTGGCACTTTTCGGGACAGTTGGATTCCATTTCCATGCATAGCCCAGAATAGTATTACTGCGTTTGGGCTGGTGTTGTGTCATATCACATATGCGGCAAATTAATGGTTTGGTGTGGAACAACAAGATGGAACCGTCCCTGACAGTATGTGCCGACAATCTCACACCCTACTTTTTTCTACATCATTAAGAAAGATGAGAGTTCATAATGTGTGTTGGGGAGGAATGATAAACCTTCTATTTGCTTTAGATGTTCACAAACATGTCCCAGCGAGGGGGTCACTTGTCAATATATATGGGAAACGGTTGTCGATCAAACAAAAAAGTTATCTCGAAAATTGCAAAGTGTCGGTCAAACTAAAAAGTAGTCTCGAAAATTCGATCTTAAAAAAATAGTGTTAAATGCTACTACTACTTAGTGTTTGTGTAACTAAAAATAGTGTCCCATACAATTAACAAATAGTGTTAAGTGAAATATAAATAGTGTTTTATTAAACTTCATTATGGGGCCATATCACACCCCTTTTCAAGTTTTATTATTTTTATTATTGCCTAGATGTTTGCAAACATGTCCAGTAAATGAGGTTTATCATTCCTCGTGTGTTGGGGTACTTTAAGCTCTCTTATTAAGGGATAAAGCAAAGGGATACAATCCCAACATGGCTGCATCTATTATGGAGTATTTTTATACACAATGCCTTGAGGATACGTGTCATTATCAAAAGAGGATCTTAGTTGGAGTTAATGGGATCGACCCTCTAATAATTATTTGTTTGCTTTATTAACATAATTTTAGAATCTTGTAACATGGTTAAAGATTCAACTTTTAAATCTACAGGTTGAGATTCGGATTTTTGGGCGTTATTAAACTTTTGACCTAGGGTGCGTTCTCTTCACCTTAAAAAATTAAGTTTCAGGTCCCGTCGGTTCGGTTCAGATAATCAATCGGGTCCAATCGGTCAATAACTTCCAATCGGATCCAATCGAGTCCTAATAAGGTCGATAAGTTCCAAGTAGTCAATGATCAATAAATTTAAAGTAAAATATTAATTAAAGTACCACCATGATTATTATAAAGTACTATATTTGTATTATTGTCTATTATTTTATTATTCATATTACTATTTGCTGATTATGTTATTATTAAATTTTTTAATTAAAGTACCAATATGATTATATAGTATTATATTTGCATTATTATCTATTATTTTATTATTCATATTTTATTAGCTGATTATATTATTATTTAAAAATATTATAATCATGGTCAAATATGGTTAACAACAATAATCATCATAATTATAATATTTCGCAATTCGTCTTTAAATAACTAGAGATAACATGTTTTCGTTACTAATAACAATGAAAGATGTAAATGTTATTAATTGATTTCCTACTAGTGCTTTATGAAATCAAAGCAAGACTATTAGATGTATTAGTGGTAAAGTTATGTATAAGCAAGCATATAAATAGTATTTTTTTGTTAAAATGTTAATCATAAGAGATAATTAATAATTACTATTTTTTCGAAGGATAAATTTTAATAATTATTATGTCATAATAAATTTTGAGGGATAGTATTTATGTTAGGGCTAATATTTATGTTATTACTCATCAATTTTTTTGTTAAATAAGGTCAAATAAGTTCCAATCAGGTCCAATATGATCTAACAAGTTTCAATCATGTCCAATCAGGTCTAATAAGTTCCAATCAGGTTCAATAAGTTCCAATCAGGTCCAATAAGTTGAATCAGGTCCAATAAGTTCAGTTCAGTTCAGCTCAGTTCAAATAAGTTCAGTTCAGTTCAGGATTATTCAGGTTAAGAGAACGCACCCCTAAAATCCACCACTGGCTACTTCCCCCTTGCCTTCTGTTTTGTCTTCAATAAATTATTGTTAGAAAAGTGAACGACTAAATTTCACTCGAAATTTTCATGCTATTGTTTGTTTATCTTATACACCCCATATCCTTTGCCATTCCTTACCCCATTCCCCCTCCGCAAACTAATTTTCATTTGCCTCCTCTATACTTCCCCCCATCGTCACCGAAACTCCAAAATTGAAACACAACAACAAATGGGGTTAGACGTATGAAATAAACACCCAACTATAGGGTCAGATGCCTGAACGTCCAACCTAGATGCCTAAGAGTGCGTTCTCTTCACCTTAAAAAATTGAGTTTCAGGTCCAATCAGTTTAGTTCAGTTCAGATAAGTTTTAATCAGGTCCAATCAGGTCAATAAGTTCCAATCAGGTCCAATAAATTCCAATAAGGTCCAAATAATCAATGATCAATAAATTTAAAGTAAAATTTTAATTAAAGTACCACTATGATTATATAGTATTATATTTGTATTATTGTCTATTATTTTATTATTCATATTACTATTAGCTGATTATGTTATAATTAAAATTATTAATTAAAGTACCACTATGATTATATAGTAGGAGAATTTGCCAAAAAAAAACTTTTATGAGTTCATTTTTGCGAAAAAAAAACCTTATAAAACATTTTTTGCGAAAACAAACCAAAAAGTTGTTTTTTTTGCAAGATGAAACATGGCACCATTTTCCGGTGTTGACCCATTTATTTCCGTCGTTGACCCTAAAAATCTACTAATTGCACTCTATCCTCCCCAATTTTCCCTCCTTTTTTTTCACGTTTTCCCTCTCTTCTCTTCATTATATAACTATACCCTAATTCCCAATTTCTGGAAAATTATTCTCTTTCCTTCTTCTTCCCCAACATTAATCCAATAATTTTTATTCTTGCCCTAATTTTCAATTCTCTCATTTGTGTGCTATATACTCTTCAATTCTCTGAATTTCCAGAATTTAATCCTCATCCTTTTTTTACAGCTCCAATGGTAAAGTGTGCGTGTGGTTTCCAATGTGCAAGAAGAACTTCCTGGACTCATGATAATCCAGGAAGGAGGTTTGTGGCTTGCAAGTTTTACAATCATGAAACAGGGCAACAGGGTTGCAAGATATTCGAGTGGGTGGATGAAGATCCTACTGATTGGCAAAGAGATGTGATTAATGTCTTAGTGGTTGAGAAGCATATAATTGCAACTGACTTCAACATACTCAGATCAAGGTTTGAGCGCAATGAACATGAGAAGAAAACATTATTTGAGGAGGTTCAAAAATTAAAGAAGCATGCTTTGAAGAGAAATGGAATTGAGATGCATAGGGGGTGGTGGAAATAGGGGATTAAAGGGTGTTGCATTTTGTGTTGTTGTTTTACGTAATATTCGGGTTTCATATTTGTGAAACTGTTTGGGTAGGATGTTAGAGAATTGTCAAAGGTCTTTGGGTTGTTCAAGGTTAATGTCGTTTTAATTTGGTATTGTAAGTTATGACCTTTTAGGTCTATCAATGGGAATGAAATGGAATTTCTTGACAAATGATTCATATTTAGCTTTGTTGCAAGTAAATATGGGACAAAATCAAAGGAACAGTGTATAGATTGAACAATTACATCTTCCTCTAAAATAATTCATCCAATTAAACACCTTAAAATGAGCACTAATAACAGTGCAACACAACTTGAAGTGAGCCACAAAAAATAACACTAATTTGTCGGTTTGATTAGTGTAATACATACCACCAACGAAGTTCCTAATGCAAAAACATAACTTTAAGTTTGTTCCAAAAAAAACCACAAAAGCTAACAAAATTAACACCTCTTGCTCATGTATCGTGAAGTCGGTGTATATGCGAGTCCGAGGAAGTAGTGAAAGAGTGCTGTGAAGATTGACTTAGCACCTCTGTCAGTATCCTTGACTTATTCCCTCTTTGAGAAGTAGCTACTGCTGATGTTGTGGCTTCTGTAGGTGTGGCTGCTGTGGATGGAGTTGATGTGGTTGGAGTTGTTTTCTTCTTTAGTCTCCCTGGCTTTCTTTTTTCTTTCTGGATTGGAGGAGTAGGACACTTGTTAGCGTAGTGCCCTAATCCTGAACAATTGCTACACCTATTTTGCTTTTTGGCCCTTTACACATTCCTCTTCTCCTCATCCTCCACCAGGCTCCTTCTTTCTTGTGTTTTTTGAAGGCCTCCCAGGCATATTTCTGTGTGGAGGGGGAAGTGGCCTAGGATATGGAGTGACATCCCACTGCTGATGACCAGGCATTACTCTCATTGAAGGAGCATATGACTTGACATATGTTTCCACATGATATGCAGGGTGGATAAATGATTCATAATCCAGCCATTTATTCTGGATGCAAGCTAGTGCATGCCAGCATGGAATTCCCGTTAAAGACCACCAGTTGCAGCTACAAAATTTGGTCTCAAGGTTGACAACATATGTGTCACCTTCTTCATCTACCTCAAACTCATGGAGGTCAGCCTGGAGGAGTCTCATTTTTGACACTTACTGCAGTCCATTGTTTATCACCTTGACAACAGTTGGCATAATCACACCAGTGGAAGCCTTCAACCCTTCCTTCTTTGCAATAAACCTTAACATCACATACCTCCTTAACTATTCCATCAACTGCAAAATAGGCTTACTCCTTGCATCTCTCAAGACATTATTGAAACTTTCATAGTAGTTGTTGAGTAACATGCCTGATTTTGAAGCTGAGCTAAATGCATGTCTTAACCAATGAACTATTGGAATAGCTTGCAAGTAGCTATAGGCTTCCTCATTCAGTTTTCTTATATCCTGCATATGGCTCTTGAAATGATGTTGTTTAAGACAAAGTAATAACAACCCATTAAACATTATGCACGCAAATAAGTCTACTGACTTTCCTAAACAATATGCACACAAACAAGTAAAAAACAAATGTTGAAAGTCATACCTCTGTGGTTGACCTTGCAGCCTTCCAGAAATGCTCTTTGTAGACAACACCTGGAAACTTGTTCTTGAAGTTGCTCCAGATATGCCTACAATAATATCTAGTTTCTGCTTGAGGCATGACAGTTTTGAATGCATCTAACAGACCCTGTATGAAGCATGTTAGTTTTTTCATTAGCTTACATTATCAGTATTGCATAAATTCAGGGAGCTAAGCTGACATCATACCTTTGGTCTATCAGACATATAGATGAGTTCATCTTGCTCATGAACCCATGTCACTGAATCAGCTACAGTTGCTATGTCATTTCTTAGCAGCTCCAAGAACCAACACCAAGTATCTGAATTCTCAGTCTCAACCACAGCCCAAGCTACTAGGAAGATGTTATTATTACCATCTTTCCCAACAGCTGTCAAGAGAATGCGAGGGTAAGCTCCCTTCAAATGTGCCCAAGCTACTAGGAAGATGTTATTATTACCATCTACCCTGCCATGAAGCCCTCTTTGCATGCTTTCAAGCAAACATATAGTCTCTGGAAGAGTGGTGGAGGGTTCTGTATGCCTTCAACCTTGACCACAGCAGTACTACATGGGTTATACTTCCTTATTGCAGCTGCATAATCCCATACCTTCTCATATTCCAAGTCCGCATCACCAAAAATCATTTTGAAAGCTCTTTTCTTTGCATACCAAGCTTTATAATATCCTATCTCACACCCACACTCCCTCCTTGCCCTTTTAATGAAGGCAGATAGTTTCCAGGTGGGGTCATCCCTCTAATCCTCAAGATACCTCTCAGCTAGGTATTGTGATGTCAGCTTTGAATTGGTAGTCTGATACTCTTAATCTGCCAACTTTCCTCTAATTTCAACTTGCAACAGTGTATCTTGAACCTGCATTTCCTCCTACTCTTGCAAGTGCACTCTAAAATTCTAGCTCTTCTCCGAGGGCACTCACATCTCTTTGCACAGTAAACACTCACCCTACTTTGGTTGTGCAAGAAATAATAATCATAACCGTTATCTATTGCATGATGTTGCAAAGCTTTCCTGAAGATTTTGTTACTAGGAAACTTTAGGCCTTTACTTAGCTCAATCTTACCCTTCAAATCAGTATTTAGATTGAACTCTGGATAAGTAGGCCCCTCATCATCTGAACCTACTTCACTCACCACTTCATCATCAGTGTCTACAATTTCATCACCATGATAGAGTTTTAATCCCTCATCATCCAACTCATCATCTGTCCCAAGTTATGTATCTTTCCTCAACCCCCCTAAACTCCTAGTAACCCTGTCACTTATCTCATGATTTACATATTCATTAAACAAATCATCATCATCCCTGTCTTCAAAATCATTGTCACTCAAACATACATCACCTGATTCTTCCTCATCTACCTGAGGTGTAGGTTGGGCTGCAGACTGTGGTATAGGTTGTGGTGTTAGATGTGGTGTTGGTTGGGGTGTTGGGTTGGGTGTAGGCTGGGGTATTAGCTATGGTGTTGGGTGGGGTGTAGGAGGGGTAAGGTTTTTCTAGGTTGGTCTTATGGGCAGTTTGGGTCTTCTTGTTGTGGTGGCTGTGTTTGAGGTGGGTTGAAAAAATTTCTCAGCTTTTTGGTTTGTGGAACTAGATCTAGGGTTCTCTGTGGGCATTTGTGTGACAGTGTTGCACTGTGGACCCCCCTGTAAACCCTCATGTGGGCCCCACTTTAGACCCTCTTGTGGACCCCCCTGTACACCCTCTTGTGGACCCCCCTGTGGACCTCCCTCTGAGTTATTTAATGACTCAAAGTTTTCCTCATTTGTTTTTTCAGCACTCGCACCACTTTCCACCTCACTTTCTCCAACTGTATTTTCACCATCTGTATAGAAAGTCACCCCAGGTCCATAAGCATCCCTATTTACTACCTCAACTTCCTTGTCAGGGTGCACCACTTATAAGTGATAGAACCCATCTTTCTCAGGTGCTTCAAGGAATTAAGTCAGGAATATCTTTATCACAACTGATCATTCCCCTGCCGCTGTGCAAAGTTAACCCTTTTTTCCTATACCAAATCTCTCCCACATCATAATAGCCTAAGTCTGTTTTTATCCAATAAGCAAACTCAAAGAAACAGACCTCTTCTACATTCAAACACAAAGCAACTACAAACTTAGACATATCAACATTTGACTTCCTCTCATAAGCTGTTTTGTTTTTCTTACTCACAAAATGCCCTCCATAATACAAGCTAATATTAATGGCTTTCATGAAAGAATACCAAGGTTCACTAACTACTACTCTACCATTAAACCTGATAAACAATCACCAAACACATGAAAGATATGAATAAATGAGCCTATCACCATGGCAAAGAGATAAAGTTCAAAATTTTCAACAACAACGAGAGATAATTCCAAAAAAAACATGAACATAAACCCCATTGCATTTACCATTAAAAACCCTAACTTCGGATTACTCAATTGATGATCATAATATGCAAAAAAAAGCTCGAAAATGAAAGAATTACCTTTGCTTAAGCACAATTTCGTAATTACCACGTCTCTTTTACCTTCGTGGTTCACCTGTTCTTCTTCCTTGACCCATTGAAGCAAATAAATGGGTTTGTCAGTTTGAATTTCAAAAAAAAATTAACAATTAAAAACTACAAAGTGGATTAATTACCTTTCTTCAATGATCTACTTCAATTGGTTGATTTGATGGATGTAGGTGCAGCAGCAATTAATGGTGACAAGATAGAGAAAGAAGGGAGTACAAAAGGGATTATAAGAGGGAAAACGTGAAAATAAAGGAGGGAAAATTGGGGAGGATAGAGTGCAATTAGTAGATTTCTAGGGTCAACACCGGAAATAAATGGGTCAACACCGGAAAATTGTGCCATGTTTCATCTTGCAAAAAAAAAAAATAACTTTTTGGTTTGTTTTCGCAAAAAATGCTTTATAAGGTTTTTTTTCGCAAAAATGAACTCGTAAAAGGTTTTTTTTCGTAAATTTTCCTATAAAGTATTATATTTGCATTATTATCTATTATTTTATCTATTATTTTATTGTTCATATTACTATTAGTTGATTATGTTATTATTAAAAAAAATATTAAAATCATGTTCAAATAAGGTTAACAATAATAATGATCATAATTATAATATTTTGCAATTCGTCTTTAAATAACTAGAGATAACATGTTTACGTTACCAATAACAATGAAAGATATAAATGTTATCAAATGATTTCCTACTAGTGCTTTATGAAATCAAAGCAAAACTGTTAGAGATATTAGTGGTGAAAGTTGTGTATAGGCAAGCATATAAATAGTATTTTTTGTTAAAATGTTAATCATAAGAGACAATTAATAATTACTATTTTTTCGAAGGATAAATTTTAATAATTATTATGTCATAATAAATTTTGAGGGATAATATTTATGTTAGAGGTAATATTTATGTTAAACTCATCAAATTTTTTGTCAAATAAGGTCAAATAAGTTCCAATCAGGTCTAATAAGATCTAATAAATTTTAATCAGGTCCAATCAGGTCTAATGAGTTCCAATCAGGTCAATAAATTCCAATGAGGTCCAATAAGTTCCAATCAGGTTCAATCAGGTCCAATAAGTTGAATCAGGTCCAATAAATTGAATCAGGTACAATCAGGTCTGAACTGAACTAATTAGACCTGATTGGACCTGATTCAACTTATTAGACCTTATTGGAGAAAATAGAAAAAACGTTCGTTTCCTCGATGGAGGAAACAAAAAAAAAAGATCATTTCCTTTGTGGAGGAAACAGAAAAAACCAGTGCGGGTGGGGTTTTTTTTTCCAGGCGATAAGGTAAATACTAATCTAAGTTGATGATTCTCCGATTTCTTTCACCTTCTTTCTTGAGCCCATGCTCCTCAAATCCGGTCAACTCGGGGGTCTTGGTGGTGGCGAAGGTGTTGCACAAGGTGGTGGCGTCGTGGTAGGTGGCGATGTGGCAGGTGGCGTACGGCCGGTGGAGGTGGCGTCCGGACAATGGTGGTGGTTGTCACGGTGGTGGTGGTGATTCTCTTCAAAGTTGGTGGTTTGAGTGAGACAAGGGAGAGAAGTGAGAGAGGAGGGAGAGTGAGAGTGAGTGAGGTGATATATGTAGGGGGTAGTTTAGGGATGTATAAGAAAAAATACGGAAGATTTGTAGTAAATACGGACAGTAAATAGTAAAGCCTTTTTTTCGTGTTACGTTGGACATTTGGACTCTTTGTATCCGATTATCTAGCTTTACGAGAACTATGAATTTGGTTTTCAACAACTTTCTACCACATATTTTAATCATGGGAAATTTTACATGGTGGCCTTCTACTTTGAGTTTTTCTATTTGGTGGCAGGCCAAAAAAAAATTTATACCAAGTGACCTCCAACTTTAGCTAATTATACTTAGTGGTATTAATTCACTTAAAACCTAGCTAATCCATAATTCTAAGTAAATTTACTAACATATTACCCCTAGTTAATTACCATAATTCAAAACCCCCCATCCCTCTTCCCTAAAGAAAAAAGAAAGACCCCATGCGTGGACCGTGATCATAATTCGTTCTCATAGAAAACTTGTTATTCTATTATATACTACATCCGTGCTATATTTATGATTAAACTTAAAATGTGAAATATTAATAAATAAATGAATTTAGATATATTGATTCGCTAATGTAAAAAAATAACAAAGATTTGTGAGTTATTTTTAATATTAATCTTTTGTGAATGAATTCTGAGCAGAAATAATGAGTTGGTTTGACTGAATTAAAGAGTATCAAAGGTAGTGATTGTTCCAGACTTTTCAGGTGGATGTCATAGGGGTGTGCACCGGTCCAGGACCGGACCGGAACCGGTTGGACCGGTGGACCGGAATCTGGAATTTTTTTTGGACGGGATCGGACTGGAAAAATTCCAGTCCGGTTCGGTCCGGTTTTGGACCGGTTGGACCGGAATCTATATTTTTTTTAAAAACAAATTCTTTTTTATTTAGATTTATAAATTAAATACATTAAAATTTAATAATTTTAACAACAATAATCTTAAATTTAACAAAGAGTAGGTTTTTAGCTTTCTAATTTTATAACTTTGAAATTATTTTTAACCTCTAAACTATTTTTTTAATAAAAAACCAGAAATTCCGGTCCACTGGTCCGGACCGGACCAGAAACCCGAAATCCTGATTTTCGGCGGACTAGGGACCGGACCGGAATCCTCGGTCGGGTCCGATCCGGTCTAAATTCCGATCCGACCCTACCCTTTGCACACCCCTAGTCATATGTACCATCTTCTCTTTAAAAAAAAAAGGTCAAGATATTTTGTCCATTTAATTTTTTGATTGAAGTATTTGATGCATATACCATTTTAAACTTGTTTAGAATGACAAGTTGAAATGAGAAAATGTTCTTAAATTGTTTTCTTTTGTAATTTTTTCATTCCATTAATTAGATCATTAAGGGTAATTTAGTATTTTCAAAGGGGGATACCGTCTTCCTCCCCTCTTCCCTTATATAATACTAGCAAATTATGCACGCAATGTGTGCCTGAATTTTTTTATTTTTTCAAACATAAATTCTAGCATTTTTAGGCATAAATATGGATAAAAATTTGAACATTAGATATTTTTTAGGGCTAAATTTCGTAGGTTAAGCCTCTATCTATTCTTTCTTTTAGGTTTTTAAAATTAAACTTAATGAATGATAAAAAAAATGTTAAGTGATTTTTTTAAGTATTTCTTATGTTGTATTAACATAGTCTTTCGTGTTAAATAAATCATTTATGATTGTATTTTCCGTTTTGATGTAATACTTGATTGTGTTTGTGAATTGATTGATATACTATGCATTATTTCTTTTCAGCATAAATGTACTAAATCTTATAGTCAATGTTTCTTTTCTTGGTGGTTCAATTATAACTTGATTGCCTTCAACATTTAAGTATAATTGAGTTTGACTTTGTTTTTTTCCTTTTTTTGGTAGTAGTTGATTTACTAATGGGCAATTAAGATCATGTGAGAAAGGAATCTAGGTGAGAAATGAGAATGAATCACTGCCCTTAGATTAGATCCTATCAACGGTCAAGATTTGAAAACTAATATTAACTTTAAACTATATTTTTTCATCCCTTCATGCAAAAACCTAATTCTCTCTCTCCTCTCTTCTCCTTCTTCCCGAGTACGTCGTTTATCCCCTCCCATCTCCTATTGCACGTCTCTCCTGTCATCTCCTTTTGTCCAAGAATTTCATGAAATCCATTACCGCATCGCAAGAAGGTTAGTTTGTTTTCAGAAATTTGTATGCTTATTCATTTTCGAAATTTGTTTGGTTGTTCCTTTTTTTTTCCCGAAAATTCTTTGCTTTTTCATAAGTTGTTTTCGAATTTTTTTTTCTTGTTCATGTCTTTTGTGAAATTTCTTTGCTTATTCTTGTTCAAGCCAACTGCTAACTAAATAGTATAACCTGTAGATTATCTGATATTATATTGTATGATGATATTATATGATGTGAGTTTGATTTCGATATTATTGGATGATATTATATTACTATTACCTGTAGAGTATCTCATAATATAAGAAATAGTCCTGCATTCACAATATAAGAAATAACAAAGAACCCAATTGAGAAACTAGCTATTGTACTGTCAACATCGTAAATAATTGTAATGGTTTTCATGACTTTGTTCTCTATCTTTGTCAACATTGTAAATATTCCACTTGTTTCCATTTTGTTTGATAATCTTGGTTAATGCATGATTTTGTCAAGAGTTATAAAAGGAACTTATTAGAGTTATAACAATATTTGTTTAGAGTTGCAAAAGGTACTAATTAAAGTTAGTGCAATATTTTTTTTAGAGTGATAGCAATTATTAATTAAAGTTATGGCAACACATGTTTAGAGTTGTAGGATATAGTACATTAATTATTGTTAAGAGTTTAGGAAGTACTAATTAGAATTATGGCAACACTTCTATCGTGTTATAGGATTTAGTAATTAAAGTTATACTAATACTTATTTAGAGCTATAGTAAGTATTTACTAGTAGCTACTTCACATGGGTTTCTAGCCTCCTCTCCTGCCCTTGCTTTATATCTTTCAAACCATATAAACCAACTAGAGTTATAGCAACATTTGTTTAGATTATGGGAAGAACTAGTTAGAGTTGTAGCCATACTTCTTTAGAATTATAACAATATTAGTTTAGAGTTATAGGAAGAACTAATTGATAAGAGTTGTAGCAATACTTCTTTAGAGTTGTAGCCATGTTTGTCTAGAGTTATACCGAGTCTTCTATAGTTTTTATAGGAACTAATCACTAGAGTTATACCTATACTTCTTCTAGAGTTGTAGAAGTAGTAGTTAAGAGTTTTAGTAACATTTGTTTAAAGTTATAGGAAGTACTAATTAGAGTTATGGTAACATTTGTATAGATTTGTAGGAAGTAGTAATTACGAGTCATATCAATGCTTGTTTAGAGTTATAGGAATACTAATTAGAGTTACGACAAGTCTGCTTTAGAGTTACGACAAGTCATGTTTAGAGTTACTAATTACATTTATGTAGAGTATTAATTAGAGTTACAACAAGTTTTGTTTAGAATTATAGTTAGCGATAACTAGAGTTATTGTAAAATTTCTTTAGAGTTTTGCAAAACTCTAGATTTTATTTTCTACGACTCTAATTAAATGTTGCCATAATTCTAACTACTTGTTTATATACCTTAATCAAATGTTGCAACTTGATATCCTGTTATCTCAATTGGTGAGTGTTTTGTGTGCAAATGCAAAAAAATGTAGGTTCGACTCCCACACAGGCTTTTATTATTTGATAGGCTTTTTAATGGTCTTGTTCAGCTTTTAGGATGTAATTTTTCTCCTTACCTAATGAGGTGGTAAAAGAAGAAATAAGTTACACTAGACCGAATCGTAATAACAAAAGAAGTTCTACTCTACCTAAAATATACATGAGTGCAATTATACAGAATAATTTGTTCTATGTTTAGGTTTCTAACTTCTAACAAGATTCATTTCATAACCTATGTGGGAATCGAACCCACATCTTGTGCATAGCACAATACTCTTCCATTTGAGCTAATAGGTTTTAGGGTGTTTAAACATGATATGCCCGAAAATGTTTCTGATTCAAAAATAAGTTGATTATTTCGGAACAAGTAGTTTATAAACAATGCTCAACTTGTTTATATACCTTTGATCATGTGTAATGGTGCACTGGTTATGAAACAGGCTCAAACCCTGTAGCTTGAACAAAAGCAATCAAGAAAATAGCACATAAACTGAGTATGTTTTAGTACATACATCTTGTAACATTAGTGCTGAAAGGAGAATGCAGCGGTGTCCTTGTACTGATGGAAAATATAAGCATCAAGGAGAATAATTTGGCCTTCCCCATTTCTTTTGGACCCCATCAAGCCATAGCTTGATTTAATTTGATCCAGCATCCGCCGATGGTCTCAGTGACACAGCCTGCTGGATCTCTCGGGTATATGATGACTCGAGTACAGAGACAAGTTCTGTTGAAGGGGAATGTGACACCAGATTAGGCTTTGGCTGCTCCACAGGCTTTGAAAGCTCATAGGCCTCATACCTAAGTCCATAAGTGGATGGCTCCTGGTGAGTTTGACTTTTGATGTTTTTGATACTTTGTATTCCATAAATTTGATTCTCAGAGTTATAAGGCGAGCCCTGTTTTCTAGAGATTATTACACATAACCGTCAAGAAAAGAGAGGCTTTTCTCAACCTGCAAGCAAAACAATAGTTGTTACTAAACCTTACACGAAAAAAGAACATTGATAATTGTATCCACATAAGGATTGTTAGTGATACAAAAATAGATATGGATGACATCAAGTGTTCAAATAATCACAAGGCAAAAATACATTTCAGAGCCTCCAAAATTATTGATTTCTGAATTCCATATATACTAATGAACACAAGTTAGGAAATGAATAATATATGCCAATGCTCTATATATTTAATTCTATCTCTCCAGGTCATGAAGTGCTCTGCATAGGTAACAAGTGAAGACTGACCAATTGGCAGGCTCAATCCATGAACCTAATTCAGAGCAATGTAAATAAATAATTTTCAGCATCTCTGCCATATAACTAATCTACCCCACATGTAAAGCTGAGCACAATCTACTCATAGTTACTAGTGACTTCCTCACTCCAAATATTCAAACTATAAGTAATGTGAGCCTAATTCTAGAATCTAGATGCTTTCTTTATAATCCGCATGAGACATACAAATTGTAATTTTCACCTATGGAGGGTTTTAATTGATGTACCAGGCATAAAAAAGAAAGGTAGAAAGAAAACTCTTGTATCAAAGCAATGCCTCAGCACATAAAGCTAGAGAATACGACATCAATGTTCTCATAGCTTGCATCAAATGGAAGTATACTTTTAACTGCTAGAGAATCCAAACTAGTGACAGCTTGCAGTTCATATGCACGCTGCTGCAAGTCTGTTGAGTGGGATGCTGATAGTTCTTCAATCAAGATAAAGTGACCCATCAACTCTTGTTGCCAGTTTCTCTAGGGGCAATGTAATAATTGGTAAACCAGCCCAGAGTATATCTATTGCAGGGTATGTCCATTGCATAAAGGGCCTAAGAGAGAGCATTGAATATTAGTTTATATAACTATAATCAAATATTGGCATAACTCTAACAACTACTTCTTATAACTCCTATGGAGTGCTTCTATAACTCTAACTACTACTTCCTATAATTCCTATGAAGTGCTTCCATAACTCTAACTACTAATTTATATAACTCTAATCAAACATTGGCATAACTCTAAGTAAAAATTCCTATAACTCTAATCAAAGGTTGGCGTAACTTTAAGTACAAGTACCTATAACTCTAACTATTAGTTTATATAACTCTAATCAAATATTGGCATAACTCTTAATATTTAATTATGATATTTTCACCTTTTCACACTCTTCCTCTTATAAAAAACAAACCTTTCTTCCTAAAGAAAACAGAAAACTATAGCATCACTGTAGGCGTGTTTTTATTTCGCCTACGCGGTGTGAGCGCGTATTAGATTTGACTACCCCATTGTTAAGGTTTTATTGAAAATTATTTTGAAAGAAGTCGCCAACAATTCTTTTTAGGAAGAATCATAAACCTAATTGGAGAAGGGAAAACCGTAGGGACAAATTATCCAATGTAGATTTCCCCATTTAGACTCCATATATGGTCAAAATAAACCAAAGATTGAGTTCGGGGTGAGGGTACAACACAGTCATGAACCATGTTGCCCATTGTTGACCTCTACTAAATATCGATTCATTACAAATTTTATGCAAAAGAATAATCATATAATATTTTATACACCCTAAAATATTTAGTCTAGGTTGGTTCAGGAAACACATAAAAAGACTATTTTTAGTGATATGTTATTAGGCAATCAATATTACAGGGAACCTAACAGGTTGTCCAAATTAATCTGATTAATGTTAGAACAATTCTTTAGGTCTTGTTTAGCAAAAATAACATGTGGGTGATAAAAGCAATAAATCAGACAAACATATAGTATGAATAGAATAATCAGGCAAACATATAATATGCAAAGGCATGAATAATAATAATATGAACATAAAATAGAAAATAGAAAATAGAAAAAGGGTTAGAATATACAGCAGAACGATTATTACTTAAAGATCTACATCACGAATGGAATCGTTAGTAACTTCAAGGCAATAAATATAATTGATTATTCAAGGATACTCAGGAATTATACCTATGCGGCTTAGATTGAAGAGCGCAACGATCTTTAGGCAGAGCAATCGTGGAACCAGGAACACAGTATCATTAGGAGTTGAAATTGACTTGAAGTATTGAAAGTGTTTGAGTATTTGGAGATTCGAAGTGTATTTCGGAAATATTCGTAAGTTTGTGTGTGCGTAAAATAATAATGAAAAGCCCTCCGTAATCCGGGAAATCACGAATATTTATAGACAAAAGGGAGCGTGCGCCTCACGCACGTCTTGCGCCAGGTGCAATGCCACGCGTCAAGCGCACATTGGTGTGCCTGACGCGGCCAGCCCAATCAGATTTAAACATGTGTAAATGCGTTTTTGAAAAGATAGAAAAGAAAGTTTGCGTCTTACACAGGACTTGCGTTAGACGCAAGACTCTATGTGAGTCACAAATCCACGTGTCAGGCGCTCATTGACTCGTCTGACGCGTTCTGGCCAATGCGCTGGACGCACGTGGCGCGCTGAGCGCAACCGCCGCCTCCGGTGCCTATTCCAACATATTCGGTTTTTGATTTTACGTGTCTTTTGAAGATAATTTTCTATCCCAAAAATCCGGAGATTGAATTTTACGGATCTAAAACCTGATTTATATTAAAAATATTTATCAAAGATAATAAAAATATTTGTAAAAAATATTTGTTAAAATAATAAATATTTAATTGGGCTCTCAAGTGGACTTAAAATATTTTATGGGCTTAAAATACAATTAATCATCATGAACAATTAATTGGGCTTTAGAATATCATTTCAAAACACAATTTTGGATTGGTTCTTTACATTTCTCTTCCGTTGGGTCTCGCCAACTAATACCGCGGTATGTTTCATCATTGGATCCTTAAATGGGGAGACACGATTATGTGTCTACGAAGCCCCCACTTTGACCGAGGTTCGGGAAACCGCTAGTCAAAGTACACGGGCGTCGGAACAGAGAACGATTCTAAACGCTCTGCAGTTTAGAACTGATCTATATACGCCGGTCTCTATAAAACAAAGTTAGTAAATTAGTATGCAGGACAATAACTACAAGCAATCTGATAACCTGCAGAAGAAGATGTTAGCAGATAGATGCAAACAACTCAGATAAGCACATAATGATGCAATAATGCAAACTTAGACTCTCTAAGGATGCATGAGACGCTATGCAAGGATTAAGGTTATGCAAAGCTAAGGGATGACACATCATATGGTCAGGGTTATGCAAGACTAGGATGTATGAAATGCAATGCAAGGTCAGGGTTTTGCAAGGCTGCAATGCAAGGTCAGGAGTTTGCAAGGCTAGAAGATGTGGATGTGTAGAATGATAGAATGATTAGAAATGCATAGAATGATTTTCGAAAATCGTTTTTAGTAAATGATCGGGGTCCGTAAACGAGGTCCGCGGACTACAACTTTTCGGGAGTTTGATTTGAATCGGAGGAACCACCACATATAGGAAGCCTCCACTTTGGGTGAGCCTGCCTTGAATTAGGCTTGAGCCTTAATTGAAATGTACTTGATCTGATATAGAAATGTAGTTGATCTGTCTTGAACTTTGAAAGTTGTCACTGGGGATTCTTCTTTGGGAAGTTGATACACGCAAAGTCAAATATCGCCAGAAACCATGGAATTGTCGGAGAGTCCTTCAGGCACAAGGAGAGCTTGGATTGAAAAACAAAAAAGGGTTTAATTTTATGACTCAAATAGATATAGGTGGGAAAAGGCTTTGACGAAGCTAGGTTCAGACTCGAGTCTATGTCGGGATCTAGAAAGAGATTATGCTCCTGAACTCTAGAAAGTCAAATCATTAGCCCTTGACTAATTTTATTTTATTGAAGCGGTCGGACCTCGAGATGAGGATTTCTACGTATCCTTGCAGAATCAGACCATTCGTAATTCCCGATCTGATTTCTTTTTTTTATTTGTTATTTTTTTTGTGCCCTAACTTTTGCCTATGCCGCCCTTTCGGGTTTTCAACCTAGTGGGCTTTGACATACCTTGAAAAAGGATTAGGGTTGATGAAAGGTTGAAAGGCTTAAGGCTTGAGGTTTAGATGAAGGTTTAAGTGGTTGGAATAAGGTAAGGATCATGAATTTGAGTTATACAAGCTAAAGTTTTGAAGGATTTGAAACGAGGGGTACAACTTGTGTGCAAGCCCCCTAGCTTGAGTTTTTTAATTCTTTGCCTTTGGCTTTTTTTTTACTCTTTTCTTTTTGTCTTGCGTATTTTCTTTTGCTTTTGTCGTTTTTTTTCGTACTTTGAACTTTTTCACTATTTTTTATTTTGCCTGACATTGATATTTTTTGTAATAAGGCTTGCACACAAGTTTGGTTGAGGGTATTGGAAGGTTTGAAGGTTATTTGTGGAGCTTTGATTTTGAAAGGCTATTTGGCTAAGGGAGATGATGGTTTATGGATGATGAAGGGTAGAGGGAAAATAACTCTTAATCCAAAGTATGTCCATTTTTATTTTTCTCTTTTTTTTTTTATTTCAGATCTCTTTTTGTTATTATTAGTCAAGTTCATTAGGTGATTTAAGTTTCATCATTAAATTAGAAGCATAAATAAAATGATGGAAGACCAATGAAAATGAAAATGCAATTATTTTATTAATTAGAAATAAATAGAACAAGGCTTATTAAAAATAAAAAAAACCTAAATGACATAGACTTGACAGGAAGGGAAATGAAGGAGTTAGGGGAGGGACTCTCCGACTCAACCTAGAAAACTAGCGTTAAATGACTATGCCCCGGCATCATTTAGGCACTGCCCAAGGGGTTGCCGCTATTGCTGACTTTTGCTGCGGGCGAAATTGGCAATCTACCGTCTTCAACCATATCCTGTAGAGCATGCTTCAAAGTCCAGTAGTGCGATGCCATATGCCCATTTCCTTGATGGTACTTGCAGTAGGCATTAGGATTCCATTTGCTGGATCTTTTCTCAGGAGCAGGGTCCGGAGTAGGGCCAATAGGCTGAAGTGCTCCTTTTGCATGAAGTCTAGTGAAGGCTTCTTCTAGAGTCATGCCCAATGGAGTGAATGTCCTTTGAGGTCCTTGATAACCTCTCTTGTCAGTAGTTAGGGCGTTGATGTCGTTGATTTTAGAGGTAGAAGGGTTGTTATTACTCTTCTTGAAAGAGTTGTTGTTGTTGGAACCCTTGTTCTTGTTGGCCTGTACCTCTTCTTCAATCAGCAGGCCTACCTTATAGAGCTTCGTGAAAGGCTCTGTGGGTTGGAAATTAATATGATCCCCACACTTAGGCTGCAGGTTACGGATCACCAGTCGGACTTGATCCTCCTGAGATGGCCTATTAGTCATTTGTGCAGCTTTTTCCCTACATCTGTTAAGAAAGGTGATGAAATATTCGTTGGAATTCAGTTTAGTTAATTCCAACTCACGAAGGCCAATGGGAAGCTGAGTATTGTATATGTATTGTTTGTGGAACTCTTCTCTAATATAGTCCCAGTCATTCAGCTTGGCTTTATTTAGTGATCTGAACCACTTGGATGGATGTGCATCCAAGGTTAAAGGAAAGACATAAGCAAACAAGTCCTTGCTCATGCCCTTGAGAGCCATAGAGATGGAGAAAGCTCTCAAGTGGTCATCTGGGTCTTCGACCCCCTTGAATTTTGGGAGGTCACCCAATGTTACCTTTTTAGGAAGTTTTTCCCTCAGTTCAGGATCAATAATGTCATGGCCATGAGCCTGACCCTCGAGCGCAGGGATTGACTGGATCAATTGCTCGAGTTTTTCAAACCTTAGTTATGTCTCGGTCTTATCAGGAGGTGGTGGTGGCGGAGGAGTGTCATCTTGCGCTTCTTCCTCGGTCAATTTCTCTCTCAGCCCCTTAATCTCTTTGTCTTGTTTCGCAAGACGAGATTTCATTAGTTGAAGTTGGGCCATAATGGCACTAAGCTGTTCATTAGCGTCCCCCATTTCAGATGATGATTCAAAAGAGTCAGATGATTCGTCTGAAAATGTGAGGATGCGTTTGACGAGTCTAGGAGTAGGTTGAACTTGTATCCTCTCTGTCAGACGTTCCCAAGTCATAATCTCACGACCTCTCCTGAACAGAAATTGAATGGACCTCGTAAATTTTAAGAAATGATGCATTCGAAGTAAGAGATAGAAATGAAGGATGGAGAAATGGAAATAGAGATGAGATATGAGGATGAAAGTGGAAATGGAAATGGGAAATGATTATGATTATGATTATGATGGCGACATGGGCCTAACTATATGCATATGCGAGATGTGGACTTGACTGGGACTGGACTAGACTATGCAAGCAGACTAGACTCAGACTCATAAGGATGGTCTATGCTAGCTTCGCTAGACTTAGGGAGGAATTGGCTTCGCCAGACTTGATGAATTTGGGCCATTATGGACTTAGGGTAGACTAACTTCGCTAGACTCGAGGATTTGGACTGCTATAGATGTAAGATAGGAGTAGCTTTGCTAAACTCGGAGGGTGCCTTTATGGTCTTAGGGATAACTAGCTTCGCTAGGTCAATGGGTGCCGTTATGGACTTAAAGGGTGCCGTTATGGACTTACAGGGATGGTTAGCTTCGCTAGGTCAAGGTGCTGTTATGGACTTAAAGGGTACCGTTATGGACTTGGGATGACTAGCTTCGCTAGGTCAAGGTGCCGTTATGGACTTAAAGGGTGCCGTTATGGACTTAAGGAAATGCTAACTTCGCTAGACTTAATGGTTTGGACTTCTTCCTATATGGGTTTGGAATTGGACTTGATTATACTTAGGAAATAAGTTGGGCCTTATATGGACCTAATTTTGGACTTAGTCCTACATTGGTTTGACTTAGACTGGGAGATGCACATGGGTTTGATATTGGAAATGGACTAGGATTGGAATAGACTGGACTTTGACTTGGAATGGGCTTGACATAGACTAGGGTTCACATAAAGATGCAAATGGGCCTAGATTTGACTTGAATTAACTAGACTTATATGGGCCTAAGATCGACTCTAATGCTAGCGGTCCTAATATGATTGCATGGACTCAAATTTAGATGGACCTAATATGAATGCAAAAATGACTCTAATGCATATGGGCCTAAAATACATGCCAATGGATTGGATTTGGATGATTGGATTGAATGAAGGTGTTTGGACTGGGCTTAGAATTTTTGAAAAGAACCCCTTGTGTTTATCTTTTATTAGGAAAAGATGATGGATTAATTTTGAAAAATATTTTTTGAATATATGGTATGATGATGATTTGTAAATATTTTCGAAAAAGGTAGAATAGAAGAGGGTGTAGGATTGATTTTGAAAAATGTAAGTTTTTGAAATTGATTGGATATGATTGGATGGGATTGATAAGGAAGATTATTTGAACAACAAGGAGAAAATGGGAAGAGGCAGACATGCATGACAACCCTACTCTACAATGACCACTTTAGATGCACGTTTTAGGACAGACTCGACCTTGCATGAAAAGACTGATTTTTTGAATTAGGTGAGATCCCTAATTAGACCATGTATTACCCGAATGCAGACAGACAAACATAGGACTGAATGTTGGATCGACCATTACGGCGACTAAATCGAGGAAAAGCGCGCGATGCACAGATTGCATGCCGCGCAGCATTGCTGCGCGCGGCGCACAGCCGTGCGTTAGGCGCGGGAGTGGTGCGCCAGGCGCAACTTAATGCGCTAAGCGCACTATTTCCCAACATGTTTTTTGGAGATTTAGGCGACGTATTGGCCGATTGATGAATTTTTTATTGTTTGTTAGAAGCGATTTTAGGAACGACGCATAATAATTACAATTTGACAAGATAATAACAGGCAAAAATTGCAATCACAGGCAAATGTCATTTAGCATGCATGCAAAAGTTCTCAACCTAAAGTCCAGTTCTACGTTCAACAAGTGGTCAGGTTTAGGTTAAGGCTGAAAAGGGTCCATGACTAAGAGATTGATTACACGCTTCGTACCCTTGCTTAAAGAGGTGGCCACATGTAACATGCACTCCAGCCTCATGTCAGGAACAAGAGAACAATGCCATGGTTGGGTAGATTTGCTTATAACTAAGATCCAATACTATCGCTCAGGAAGCTTTCAAAAGGACAAAGCGCAAACCCCCCGGGGCGACCTCACACATAGAACATGTGCTAATGAGGCAATGTAGATTGTCCTTATGGTGGCTGAACAAAAAGCCATGCATATGCAAAACTGTATATTATTCTAAGGCATAAAATAAGAATGAATCGTATTTTTCAAGTTTCACCCACTCATTTAAAAAAAGTACTTTTTAAAAAAAAAAATCCTCCCCAGTGGAGTGGCCAAATTGTAGGCGTGTTTTTATTTCGCATACTCGGTGTGAGCGTGTATTAGATTTGACTACCACATTGTTAAGGTTTTATTGAAAATTGTTTTGAAAAAAGTCGCCAACAATTCTTTTTAGGAAGAATCAAAAACATAATTGGATATGGGAAAACCGTAGGGACAAATTATCCAATGTAGATTTCCACGTCTAGACTCCATATATGGTCAAAATGAACCAAAGATTGAGTTCGGGGGTGAAGGTACAACACAGTCAGGAACCATATTGCCCATTGTTGGCCTCTACTAAATATCGATTCATTACAAATTTTATACCAAAGAATAATCATATAATATTTTATACACCCTAAAAATATTTAGTCTAGGTTGGTTCAGGAAACACATAAAAAGACTATTTTTAGTAATATGTTATTAGGCAATCAATATTACAGGGAACCTAACAGGTTGTCCAAATTAATCTGATTAATGTTAGAACAATTCTTTAGGTCTTGTTTAGCAAAAATAACATGTGGGTGATAAAAAGCAATAAATCAGACAAACATATACTATGAATAGAATAATCAGGAAAACATATAATATGCAAAGGCATGAATAATAATAATATGAACATAAAATAGAAAATAGAAAAGGGGTTAAAATATACAGTTTAACAATTATTACTTAAAGATCTACATCACGAAATGGATTGTTAGTAACTTCAAGGCAATAAATATAATTGATTATTCAAGGATCCTCATAAATTATACCTATGCGGCTTAGATTGAAGAGCACAACGATCTTTAGGCGGAGCAATCGTGGAACCAGGAACGCAGTATGATTAGGAGTTGAAATTGACTTGAAGTATTGAAAGTGTTTGAGTGTTTGAGTATTTGGAGATTCGAAGTGTATTTCAGAAATATTCGTAAGTTTGTGTGTGCGTAAAATAATAATGAAAAGCCCTCCATAATTCAGGAAATCACGAATATTTATAGACAAAAGGGAGCGTGCGCCTCATGCACGTCCCGTGCCAGGCGCAGCCTACGTGGCAGGCGCAATGCCACGCGTCTGGCGCACATTGGTGTGCCTGAAGCGGCCAGCCCAATCAGATTTAAACATGTGTAAACGTGTTTTTGAAAAGATAGAAAAGAAAGTTTGCGTCTTACACAGGACTTGCGTCAGACGCAGGACTCTGTGTGAGTCACAAATCCACGTGTCAGGTGCTCATTGGCTCGCCTGATGCGTTCTGGCCAATGCACTGGACGCACGTGGCGCTGAGCGCAACCACCGCGTCCGGCGCATATTCCAGCATATTCGGTTTTTGATTCTACGCGTCTTTTGAAGATAATTTTCTATCCCTAAAATCTGGAGATTGAATTTTACGGATGTAAAACCTAATTTATATTGAAAATATTTATGAAAGATAATAAAAATATTTATAAAAAATATTTATTAAAATAATAAATATTTAATTGGGCTCTTGAG
The DNA here is from genome assembly GCA_947648045.1 of Beta corolliflora. Taxonomy (NCBI): domain Eukaryota; kingdom Viridiplantae; phylum Streptophyta; class Magnoliopsida; order Caryophyllales; family Amaranthaceae; genus Beta; species Beta corolliflora. The sequence goes on along the minus strand of CANSZD010003754.1, from coordinate 31,186 downwards.
TGGACTTACAAAATTTTATGGGATGAAAATACAATTAATCATCATGAACAATTAATTGGGCTTTAGAATATCATTTCAAAACACAATTTTGGATTGGTTCTTTAGATTGTTCTTCCGTTGGGTCGCGCCAACTATTATCGCGGTATGTTTCATCATTGGATCCTTAAATGGGGAGACACGATTATGTATCTACAATCACTGATACAAAAACTATCTACATCCTAATGGCAGATTGAACTAACTAAATGCATAGTTGCATAAACATGGAAGAGAAACACCACCTTGCGTTCAAGATAACAAATAAATTTGAATTTGACTAAGAAAAAGAAGGAACTTTAATTTAGATGTTTAAACGTTTCATAGTCAGCCTCACTAAACAACCAGAAAAGACTAACAACCTAGAAAAAAAACTCAACCAAGATCTAACAAAGCCAACCAATTCATTCCAAATTTAACGCAATCAAAGCAAATCAGACGAAAAAAAGCACATATTATAGACTAATTGAATGCAATTAAAAGAACACCAATGAGAGATTCATCCAATTCTGCGATCAACAACTTGTAATCCAATAGTGTTTATGTAATTTAAAGAGAATTATAATCACTTCAATAGTATTTTTCTAATAGAATTATAATCGCTTCAATAGTATTTTATCTAATGTTGAATTATCTAATTTCATGAAAATTATAATCCAACAAACAATATATAAGTAGAACATGAACAAATCTACAATTCGATCGATTAATTAAATATAATCACAACAATTTCCAACGAAATCCGTTTCATAAAAAGATTTAGATGTAAGATTGAATCAAAAAATTTTAAAAAATGAAAATTTTAACGAAATACTAACCTTCTTCTCCCATATTGTATGCGCCTCTCGAACTAATCATGAGTGTTGAATTTCACTGATAATCAGGGATTAAATTCACTGAATTGATATTGACAAAAAAAAAAGTAGTAGCGTCATGGAAGCAGAGTAACCGAAGAGAGAGAGAAGGGAGAGAGAGAGAGAAGGTTATGCTGAGAAGTGTAGACTGTTAGGAATTTTAGTTTGTTTTAGTTTAATCTTGGCCCCTTAAATGAAGCATGATCTAAGGGTTGGTATTTCTTCTCACTTCTCATGTAAAACACCTTCTCACCTGAACTATATATATATATATATATATATATATATATATATATATATATATATATATATATATATATATATATATATATATATATATATATATATATATATATATATATATATATATATATAAACCTAGAAAAATAACCTAGGTGTCAACACCAAAATGAAAACGCCAAAATATCGCCTCAATATCAATCCTCACGTTTACTGTGCCACATGTAGTCTTCTAATTGCCATTTGCTGATGTGTTACCATTCTTTTCATTCTATGCATGTGCCACGATTGAGGATAATTGGAAATAAAATCAAGAAAATTATAAATTAGGTTAACTTGCCTTATTTCAAGCAACTGATTTGTATTTCAATCAATTAGAATATTCATCTTAGGAAGGATTTGAAGAAATCCGTGATTGAATCACCTAATTCGTGGCCAATTGATTATGATTTGTATTTAAATCAATTAGAATCTTCATCTAAGTATTGCAACTTAAAAAATTAGCTTTATAAACCCGGAATTTTCAAACCGGTTGCATAATTTTTGGGAAAATCTTGCCATTTTAATAGATCGTATATATCTATTAGACTAAAATTCTACACTATAAATATGAGTTAGTTGAATGGCACCTAATGTAAACATTCTCCAACAATCCCAAAAAAAATTCAGAAGTGGAAAATGAAGATACAATTGATTATGAAAGAATTAGGGAGAAGAGAATCGGAGAACATAGAAGGGAATGAAGATACAAATATTTGTCAACTATTTTATTTTTATTAATTACAGTTTTAGAGGAATGATTTACCTTGCAATTGTGGAATTGAGAGACCATCTTTTGGGGCCCATGGTTTTCGATCAACCATCACGGTTGTCCACAGCAGCCACCAGCCCATGACGGAGAACTAGCTCCATGACGGGGGCCACAAGCGGATTGAAGTTACATATTTGCCCCTCTTATTTTTTCTTATTATGTATTTCTAAAGCTTTATTAAATCACAATTAAAATTACAAGTTGAGGAGTCAATGGAACTATGCAATTGTCCGTACATGCCAAAGATTCATGTTAAATATCAACAAACACATTATATATACCACATATTTAGCAAATTCGCCGTATAATTCGACTAAAAATATAATAAAATTCAACAAACAAATTCATAATCATATTTCAAATTTAAGAAAAAAAATTACCAAGAATTCTATACAATTTCCTATTTAAAGAAATCTCTCGAACTTTACTTAAATACTCCTTCACATATATCCCACATTCATGCAATTGAGGATCTTCACAAATAAAAGACATCCAAGGCAGAATTTGTCAATTAAACCCATTTGCATACACCTTAGTTCTTTTGAATTTGTTAATAAAGATCGAGTACTTCAAGAGATTAAGGCTCTGTTCTTTTGGACTGAATAAGTCTGAACTGAACTGAACTGAAATGAATAAGTCTGAATTGAACTGAACTGGTCTGAACTGAACTGATCTGATCTGATCTGAACTGAACTGAATTGAGTATTATTAATAATTACAAGTAGAATCATATTTTTATCATCATTGATAATGATAATAATTAATAATATTAATGATAATGATAATAATAATATTAATACTAATACTAATAATATGCATAATAATAATATTCTTATAAATTGAGTAATATTAATAATAATATTAATACTAATACTAATAATATGCATAATAATAATATTCTTATGAATTGAGTAATATTAATAATAATATTAATATTAATACTAATAATATGCATAATAATAATAATATTCTTATGAATTGAGTAATATTAATATTAATAATAATAATAATAATAATAATAATAATAATAATAATAATAATAATACTGATAATATGCTACATTGTTTAAACTTATTTATTTGGAGTTCTTCACCCACCAAAAAGTAATACTCCCTCCGTTTCCAAAAGTTCTTCCTACTTTAACCAATTTCTTCTCACAAAACTATTCAAAATAGGAACAACAAAATAAATCGGAGGGAGTATTACTTTTCTATCTTTCGCTTCTTTCACCAAAAATTACTCTTTTTATCACTTGTCCACCTTATTTTATATTCAATGGGTCAAAAAGTACTCTAAAAAAAGCTTATAAGTGACATTGCCAAAAATCTCAACAATAATAATAATAATAATAATAATAATAATAATAATAATAATAATAGTAATAATAATAATAAGAAGAAGAAGAAGAAGAATAAGAATATAATAATAATAATAAGAATAATAATAAGAATAATAATAATAAGAAGAATAATAATAATAATAATAATAAAAATAAGAATAATAATAAGAATAATAATAATAATATAATAATAATAATAGTAAGAATAATAATAATAGTAATAATAACAACAACAACAACAACAACAACAACAACAACAACAACAACAACAACAACAACAACAACAACAACAACAACAACAATAATAATAATAATAATAATAATAATAATAATAATAATAATAATAATAATAATAATAATAAGTTGTAGTCTGAACTGAACTGAACTGAAATGAATAAGTCCCGAACCGAACCGAAATGGCCATCGTATCGAACCAACCGAGCCGATCCGAAATGAACCGAAATGAATTTCCATTTATTCACCCAAAAGAACAAGAGCCTAAGTATTCTAATTTTTTTACTCTAATCTTGATGGATTATTTGAGACTAATAATGAAAGTTAAATGGTTGAGAAGAGGATATGAGAGAAAATACTATGAGACTAATCAAAATTCTAAGTTTGACAGGTATATCAATTGGTTTTTTTTTTGTGGGAAATTTTGATGTGGAAGAAAATGGTTGAGAAAGTAATGGAGAGATAAGAATGTGAATCGTTAGAAAATGAGGATTGAGGAAAAAAATTTAAGTAGATGAAATGGTGTGTCTTCATTGTCTTGGACCTGTTGGTTATAGAAAAACTATGGACCCATGGTTATTGGGTTGATTGGGATTATATGGTATTAATGATTTTTTCTAAAATTAAGTTAGGCAAATTTGTTCCTATCTGGTTAATGGTAAAATTAGTTAAGTTCCATAATGCAAAAACTAAGCAAAGATAAGATTTGACATTAAAAAAAAAAGTCTACCAAGTTTAGATAAGTTTAAAATATGGTCTAATAATGACCAACAAGATGTAATTAGTGCATATAAATTCAAGTTAGTTCATATTGTTTCAAATTTGGCTTTAACGAGTAGCAAACATCATTATTTTTTGAAAATATACTCGCTCCATTCCTATTTCTTCCAACTTTAACCATTTTTTCTCTTTGAAAAAATTGTACATAGGATGAAAAAATAGAAATGGAGGGAGTAGTAGACAAGTATTGTATTTGGTGAATTGGTGACTGTAAAACATATTAGACAAGCAATAATATTGAAATTTTAGCAGTCAATTGAAATGATTTAGTTAAGAAATGTTTGATCTAAAAAAAAAATTTATATTTTTTTTTGTCTTTGCCATCCCATTTAAAGGCTTTTGAACTTTAGTCATCTTTTGGTTATAATATAGATGCCTTTGAATGATGAATTATAACAAGTTTGAAAAAACAGGGACAATACAAACAACAACAACAACAACAACTAAGCCTTATTCCCAAAGTGATTTGGGGTCGGCTAACATGAATCGTCAACTGAAACCGTCACCAAAGGAGATGGCATCGCCAAGAGTGATAAAAAGGTTTTTTTTTTTTTTTTTTAAAGCAAGGTTTACACCAACAAGTTTTAAAAGAGGTTTTCAACAAAAGGTTTTAATACCAACACAATTGAGAAAAACAAATAAATGCAGAAATCACACCCCTTCCTCCACATGGATACTGCCCCTCCACTCACTTCTATCCAACGTCATGCTCTCCTCAATCCCAAGTAACCTCATATCACTTTCAATTACCTTCATCCAAGTCATCTTAGGTCTTCCCCTACCCCTTACAACTTGGTTACTCCTCCACTCTTCAATTCTTCTCACCGGTGCATCACCTGATCTCCTTTTCACATGACCAAACCATCTTAACCGATTCTCCCTCATCTTTTCTTCAATGGATGCAACTCCAACTTTTCCTGATCACTTCATTTCTTAATCGGTCTTTCCTTGTGTGGCCACACATCCACCGCAACATACGCATCTCCGCCACGTTCATCTTATGGACGTGGCATTGTTTCACCGCCCAACATTCGGTGCCATATAACAAAGCAGGCCTAATTGCCGTACGGTAGAACTTTCCCTTCAAGCTTTGGGGAATGCCGGAATCACAAAGGAATCCGGTGGCGCTTTTCCACTTTAACCAACCCGCGTTAATTCTATGAGCCACGTCTCCATCCAGTTCTCCATCCTTTTGGAGAATGGATCCTAGGTAACTGGAAGACGTTCGATCCTTGAACCACTTTGCTATCCAAAGTGACCGCCCTCGCCTCGTTGCTTGTAACCCCACTTGAACTTGCACTCCATATACTCCGTCTTACTTCGCTCAATCTAAAACCCCGGCTTCTAATGTATGTCTCCACAATTCCAACTTTCTCTCAATACCTTCCTTTGTTTCATCAATCAACACAATATCATCCGCAAACATCATACACCATGGTATATCATCTTGAATTGACCTCGTTAGTTCGTCCATGACTAGGGCAAAGAGAAAGGGACTAAGTGCGCAACCTTGATGCACTCCGATCGTAATAGGAAACTCTTCTGTCCTCCCCACCGTAGTCCGCACACTCGTAGTTGCCCCCTCATACATATCCTTGATGATATCTATATATTTTTGTGGAACACCTTTCCTTGCCAACGCCCACCAAAGTATTTCTCTTGGTACTCTATCATATGCCTTCTCCAAATCAATGAAAACCATATGTAGATCCTTCTTCCTATCACGGTAATGTTCCATTGTTTGTCTTAAGAGGTGGATGGCCTCTATAGTCGATCTTCCGGGCATAAATCCAAATTGGTTCTCCGATATCTTCACATGTTTCCTAAGTCTTTGCTCAATCACCCTTTCCCGAGTTTCATCGTATGACTCATTAGTTTGATTCCTCGGTAGTTGGTACAATCTTGTACATCGCCTTTGTTCTTATACAAAGGAATCAAAGTACTCTTCCTCCATTCTAATGGCATTTTGTTGTGTCTCCAAATCATGTTGAAGAATGTTGTCGCCATTCGATTCCTCTCCCCCTAAACACCTCCAAACTTCGATAGGTATGCCATCTGGCCCCGTAGCTTTCTTCAATCCCATCTTTTTTAATGCTGCAACGACTTCTCCCTTTTGAATCCTCCTCATAAACTCTCGATTTAACATACTTGGCGGAATGTGTACATCCCCGATGTCTTGTGCTTTATCACCGATTGAACAAGGTATCAAAGTACGACCTCCACCTATCCTTTATCTCTTCATCCTCCACAAGCACTCTTTGGTCCACACCCTTGACACATTTTACCTTTCTTATGTCTCTTGTCTTCTTGTCCCTCATACGCGCAATTCTATAAATGTCTTTTTCACCTTACTGTCGTATCCAATCTTGCATAAAGCTCTTTGTTTACCCGTGCTTTAGCTTCCCGTACTTGCCTTCTTGGCTTCTTTTCTCGCCTCTTTGTACTTCTCATAGTTCACATCGTCGCTATCTTTTCCCAAAAGTTTATAACTTTCTCGTTTGTTTTTTATCGCTTGTCTCACCTCCTCGTTCCACCAAGATGTGTCCTTACTTGATGGTACAGGTTCCTTTAGATTCTCCAAGGGCCTCTTTCGCCACTTCCTTTATACCAAGTTCTATCTTTGTCCAAATCGAATCTACATCCATTTCCGTGTTACAAGCCCAAATATCTTTATTAGCCATCTTAGCTAAGAAGTTCTCTTTGTGCTCCCCTTGGAGCTTCCACCACTTGATTCGCGGCTCCACATTGGGTTTTCGCTTTCTTAAAGACTCCCTACCCCGAAATCAAGCACGACTAGTCTATGTTGGGTGGTCGCGCTCTCACCCGGTATCACCTTGCGGTTTGTATAACTCTTCCGCCAACCATTCCTTACTAAAAAGAGGTCAATCGACTCGCGTTACTTCCACTCCTATACGTCACAAGGTGAGATTCTCTTTTCTCAAACCAAGTGTTCATAATACTAAGACCATAGGCTAATGCGAAATCCAAGATATCACTTCCCGACTTCATTTCTCTCCCCTACCCAAAACCTCCATGAATGCTCTCAAAGCCAACTCGACTAGTGCCCACATGTCCGTTAAGATCCCCACCAATGATCAATTTTTCATTAATAGGCACTCGTTGCACAACCTCCTCCAAATCCTCCCAAAATTGTTGTTTAATAAATGCTTCCAATCCTACTTGCGGCGCATATGCGCTTATGATAGTCACCGCATTACTCCCTAATACTAGCCTCGATACTCATAATGCGGTCACTCTTCCTCGAAACTTCCACCACATCATCAATATATTCCTTATCAATAATGATGCCTACTCCATTCCTACACTTATCCTTTCCGGAGTACCAAAGCTTATAACCCCACGGGGCTAGTTCTCTTGCTTTTCCACCAACCCACTTAGTCTCTTGAAGGCACATTATGTGAATCTTTCGCCTCCTCATAACCTCCACCACCTCCGCCGATCTTCCCGTCAAAGAGCCAATGTTCCATGTTCCAAAGCGCAACCTACTACCCCTACCACTACCACTACCCCGGACTAACTTCTTTACCCGCACCCGTCCCCGATGCGGGAACCCTTGCATTTTGACACCACCCCGGGCGCGGGATGGCGCGCCGCTTCCGGGGCGACGACCTAGCAACCCTTGCATACTTATCACTACACCCGGTCTATGAAGTGCGGCGTCGCTGAGTAGGGGACGCCCCCACGTTTTTCATTTGTCGATTCATGTCATGATATGGGACTATGTTTTATGCTGGCCGCCCCAAACCTACCGCAACTCTCCTCCTTTATCCGGGCTTGAGACCGGCAGTGAATGTCACACAGACACTCACAGGCGGAGTTAACAGGGACAATACAAAAGGATAAAAAAAAAAATAGTAAGACATATTCTAGTTTATGGTTACTTTAACCTTTTTTTTTTAGATGCTTGAGAAAAATGTGCAGCAAACACCTCCTCTATCGCCATTTTTCAAATTTTTAAATTTCAAAATGTTAGCTATACGGATATATTGAAAAAGGAGGATTATGATATTACCACCTAGCAGCAACGCCAGCGTGCGGTGGCGCCAGCCACGCTGAAGCATCGACAGAGAAGAGGGATAGGGGACAACAACGCTAAATCATATATGTTTTCTATGGTCGGTGTATATTATATATAGATAGATTATTAGATTATAGAATTCATCACAATAGTTTCTTTTTTTTTATTAATCTTGAATTTAAATGTTGTAATCTTAGGTTTTGATCATTGCTATTCCTGGATCCACCACTGTTGGTAGGTGATTTCGGTAATTAATGTAAATGTTAGACTTGCATTTCTAACTTTTGTTCATGACATATGGAGGGTTTAAGCTTAGAACTTTTGACATCTCAAAACACGAATGAGAGTAAGAAAAATGGCCGAATTTGGTGAGAGAAAATATGGTTTGGATTTGGGCTTTAATGAAGTGATCTAGTAAAACAATATGGTCTTATTAAGCTCAAATACTTAAAAAGTGGATCATTAAAACCCAAAACATATTTAAGCAAATTTAGAAAACTCATTTCATAGATAATTACGACTATGATTGCAAAACTAATATCTATATTTAAGAGATAAAATCTGTATTTTTCATAATATTTCAAAAAGATAAATGTTATCACATAATTAAGCTAATAAGATATATTTAGCCTAAATCAAAACTGTTTGAAATTCGGGCTATCACATTATATGTGGCATTGATTCAACTATTACAATTGTATAAATCTTCGAAGTATTCGGTAAGTCATTCACATTTTGTTGCTTCATTATCTTCCCATTCCAGAAAAGTTTTTTTGTCAACATTTCATGTTTCTTTTTTTGCTTTTTTTATCTTCACATTCCCATTCCATAAATCAAGTATAAAATTGAAGGGGATGAAAAACAACCTTTAGAATCTATCCTATCTTTTTTTTTTTTACAAGAACGATAAGTTACCACAAACTAAAAGATAATATCTTCAAACTATATTTTTAAAGATAAGTTAAACAGTAAAGAACCAAAAAAATTAAAATATCGGTTACCTTAGGCATATAAAAATGAGAATACTATAAAATTATATGTAATAGGTGGTCAGTGAGTGGCTTGAGGCGGTGGAAGCGATGGTGCATGACGGCAACAAGAAAGAGAGATAGATAAGAGAGAATGAGAGGGGCGTGAGTGGGACTGCCGGAAGCGGGTGTATGGTTGAGTGTCAGTGGTGGTTCGAATTGTGATTTTATCTAGGTCTTTGAGGAAAGCAGTAGGCGAAGCAAAGATTTAATCAACCTTTTCTTTTAAAAATGAAATAGCAGATCACATGATCCACCATGACAATAAATACGTCAACTACATAACAAATGAGTCATAAGCCAGTTTAAAAATATTTCCAATACACGATTATAAAATTTTAAATCACAAGCTAATATTAACAACATGGTTTTAGGAGAAACATTCCAAAATCTTAAATTTATAAAACAAAAATTTTTCTTGCAATTTGCATGGGTCTAAAATCTTAAATATTTTTATACTTTTTTATCCTTACCATCCCATTTAAAGGCTTTTAGATTTTAGCATATTAGTTTTAATATAGTAGATGCCTTTGAATGATGAATCAAGAGAAGGTTAAAAAATGGGGACAATACAAAAGGAAACAATATAAATTATAAGACATCGTACAACTTATAGTTACTTTAACTTTTTTTAGATGCCTGAGAAAAATGTGTAGCAAATTAAGAGTTACGTAGAATAATTGAATATAGTGCACGGTCCTAACTTTTAATTAATTTATGTGCAACAAATATTACCAAGCTTTGTGATTAGCTCGATATACATCCCCTATTCAAATTTCACAAGCAAAATTTGTCAACAACAACAACTATGTACTTATATAAATTGATCAAAGTGGGAGGATTTAACTTGCCACATAAAACCATGTAATTTGTTGGGTGCTGAAAGTTAATAACGGGACGAAGAAAACAAATAGAAAAGTATATTGTATACTTTGTACGTATAGTTTTTTTTTTTACAGAAGTTATATGTAGTATTTCATTCACTTTTACAAATTCAGGTAACATAATTTAAGGGGAAATATCATTAAATATATGATTCAATATTTTATAGTTTATCAACTTTTGACGCAATCATGGAATATATTAGTTTTGTTGGAATATAAATATTCTTATTAAACAAAAAAAGCGGTCTAAAAGTTAGAGATAAAGTAGTATACAATATTTTTTTGTATGGGTCTAAAAGCTAGAAACCTGCTTTGGTTAGGAATAAAAACCACTGCTTAATAAACAAAACAATTCATGGACATTATGCACAAGTCCAAATCATATCTACTAAAACTTTCCCGTGCATATTTGTACGGGTTAAAAACTAGTATATATATATAAATATATATATATATATATATATATATATATATATACATATATATATATATATACATATATATATATACATATATATATATATATATACATATATATATATACGTATATATATATATATATATATACGTATATATATATATATATATATATACGTATATATATATATGTATATGTATATATATATATATATATACATATATATATATATACATATATATATATATATATACATATACATATATATATATACATATACATATATATATATATACATATACATATATATATATATATACATATACATATATATATATATACATATATACATATATATATATATACATATACATATATATATATATACATATACATATATATATATATACATATACATATATATATATATACATATATATATATATATATATACATATATATATATATATACATACATATATACATATATATATATATATACATACATATATATATATATACATACATATATACATATATATACATATATATATATATACATATATATATATATACATATACATATATACATATATATATATATACATATATATATATATACATATACATATATATATATATACATATACATATATATATATATACATATACATATATATATATATATAGAGAGTCAGGATCCGATGAGAATGAAGAGTTATGTGAGAACAGATAAATATGTGAGAATAAATCACAACCGTTAAGATCATGGAAACCTAAGGGCTGTAATTTTCCCAAGCTCTAATAACCAAACCCATAACTTTTCGCAGCAACTGATCATTCTAAGCGTGAAAAACAACAGCTTTCAGATGACGAAAACTTGAAAACCCATATCTCTCATCATGTCATCATCGATCGATTTATTGCAAGAAAAAATCTGAACTTTTTTCTCTGATGAAAATTCATCCATCAAGTGTTTGTTCAATGCATCGATTTTTGGTGCTGCTCATTTGTTTGTATTTTCAGTCATCTTCAGGTACAGAATTCTCAAACCTAAACAAAATTTTGATAATCTGTTTTCCAGGCTTGTTGTTCTTAATATTATGCTTCTCTTGTTAAATTAGCTGTGTGATCGAAATTTTTATTATGATATATTACTAACAATGAAATTTGTATTTTGTTTTGTATGCTATATTGCGAAATTTTACAGCTTATTGTAGTTGAACTCATGCTTATTGTAGTTAAAAAAAATAACGATATGCTATATTGCGAAATTTTATAGCTGTATGTTGAGAGATATGCTTGAAATAAAGGTCATCTTAAGCTGTAAATTGAGGAGTTTTCGCTTGCAAAAGATTAAAAAAATGGTTTAGTATGCTCGTTATATCGATGTTCGATATTGTGGAACTGTTAAGAGATGTTTTTGAAATAGAGATGCCACATTCAGCTATATATATCAAGAAATTCTTATTTGTAAGACAAATATGGGCTCTATGTTTACAAAATCTGTTTGACATTTAACATTTTGTATAAGACAAACATGTTCATCATATGTTTACTACATGTATATCAGTGCTACACTACAAGTACATTAAATCTCAAGGACATTATTAAGTTCAAGTTGGGAAATTATATTGGATAGAAGGAAATAAGTTGATTAAAAGAAAAACATAGAAGTATAAAAGAAAGAAAATGTTATAGAGGTGTAGGCAGATAAGTGCAATGGGAAGTTTAGAAGAGTAATAGTACAAAGGAGGTAATAATCATGAGGGTCTCTTTAAAATAAAAGAAAATTGTAGGTTCGAGAAGGGTAGCCTATCTAGTATCTAAGAGGTAGCTAGCTTAATATGCTTTGGTTTCTCTTTTAGAAAAAGTTAGTCAGTACATTTTGGTGTATGATGCATGGCTAGTGTTTGCTTTCTAGCCTTTGGTGTACCAGTACAACTCATGTACATCAGATCTTTGCCATATATACATCATCGGTAACCTATAAGTACATTAAATCTCTTATTAATATAGAAGTTGGGTTTTTGGCAATATCATACACAAACATGAACTGTGATTAATGCATATCTAATTTATTCTCGTGATTCTTTCAATTAAGTTGTTTATTGTGTCTTTCAATTAAGTTTATTGTGTTCATTTTCCAGATTAATTTGAGGATTTCATGGAAACTCAACCTACCATTATGGAAGACCCTAATCAACATACTCTAACAACACAAGTAGCAAAGTGAATGATTGGCTTTCTCATATGTGAGAATAAGAATTTCAAATCAAAGATTTCTCCTATGTGATAGTTTGTGACTTTGTGATGACTATTATGCTAGTTTAGTACTATAGTAGTTGGTACCATTAGCTAATCCATGGCTTTCAAAACCTTCATTAATGTAAAAAATTATACTATGACATATTGAGTTTGATGGTACTAGTGTTCATGTTTTCATGATGAATTAGTTGGTTAAATACTATTTCACTTGGTTAAAATTCTGTTTTGCTATATTTTTGTGCATACATAATGCGTAAGATGAAACTACTGTATGCATTGTTTAGTGTGTGCATAATGCTCTATCCATGCTTATTATGTGAAGGTCAGCTTAGTTCTTGAGTTCCTAAAAATGCTACATGCATAGTTAAGAAGAACAAGGCTGCATTATATACTTTATATTTCTAAGCAGTGCATTTAAGCTCTTTTAAGAAGTATTTCCTATCCTTGGCACTTTTGGAAGTGTTTTGAACTCACTGCTTTTGTGATCTAGGAAAGAAAGCAACATTTTTCTTGCTCCTGCTATCAGACGTATATGGCATGTGTATGTCTATGCCCGAATGATTTGTTTGTTATGGTCCACTATGCCTTGAATACTTAAATAGTATTTTTTGACAATAGTTTAGCTTTGAATTATATTATATATAGTACATCTCTTTCTGTTCATTGCGAATGCCCTCCATGTACATCAAGTAGCTTTTGTAGGTACATCAATTAACTAACTTGGCAGCTTGATGCTCGTTTATTTACAGGAAGTAGTGGTTAAGAAAACAAGGGAGCTGAAGAAACTTTGTGAAATCACTATTTGATCGACTTGTCAACTTACTTGGAGAAACTAATACCTTGTTAAGATGCAATGTAACCACGTGATTTTCGGAACTTTCTCTTTAGCTTTTGTGCTAGTGTTAAGATGTAACGGGAACAAGATTGATTTGGTATTGTTTTTATCTATTTATTATTTATTTTGCAAGATAATTGAAATAAATAATGGATTTATACGAGCACACGGTTGGTTTATGCTTTGATAATATCTTTAAGTTATAGATTATAATCTAGTGTTCGATGATCATATATTATACACATACCTATTTCATCACACTTCTTTTTGTAAAATCATGAGCCTTTCAGGGTTATAATGAAGAACAAGAACATAAATAAGGTACAAAGAAGTGTATAAATGCTTTGACCAAGACATTTCGGTTGTCTTAATTCTTCTTGTGCTTTGTCGCTTTTCTCTTGAGATGCATAAATGTTATTTGTATGGTTCATAGAAGCATCTATATGCTACATTACTCACTTGTGTATCTAGTTTTGGACATGGATGCATGCTCAAGTGTGGAATTTATTCGTTGTCTGGAAGTTTTACAACTTTCATATTAAAATAAAGTGGTAAATGTCCACGTTTATGTTGGACTATCGAGTATATGACTCAAATACTCGAGGTGAGTTGAAGTCCAGGTAACATAGCTGACCTAAGTGATATAGCATCAGAAAAATTTGGGCTATGAATTTTATAGTAGTCAATTACTGCAGTACTGCTATAAGCATGCAATACGAGCTGGAGAATGGAGAAACATCATGCTGATAAATTATTTTGATGTTTTGTGGCGATTCTTTCACAAAACCCTAACAATCATTGCGCTATGCAGTAACTTATATGATGATGAATAGGATAAGTATTATATTTAGTGGTTGCTTACCATTTCATGAACTTCACTCCTATATTGGTTGTTGTTGGAGCTGATACGGGAGGATATTTTAGTGCATCAGAGGTCACTAATGTCGCATTTATATAAGTCGAGAAAGAGAATCTTGTAAAGCTTACTGACAGAGCAATGGTGATATTAGATACTATGTTGTGTGATGCTTTGTTCAAATGAGCTATAAAAAAAAGGACCAAATTAACCAACCGAATTCATAAGAAGGATTTAGGTGCGCTTTGTTAATCGAATGCAAGCTCACCAAATTCACATCATGAACAGAGAGACGACAAGGGAACAAGAAAGTGAGAAATCTATATGGTTTTAAATTTTTTTTGATGGATGTTGTTTCCTTAGCATCAGTCTGCAGAAAAAGTTTGCATACAGTACTACAAAGTGGCTAAATTACCCGGTACCTTGTCTTTGCTTCTCATTGTAACGTAGGTAAATAAACTGAATACTTGGTTGTTATTGATCCTTACCTCTGCCATTGGATTCGGGAACACTAATTAAGCATTTGAGATGCTAGAGAAAAGTAATTTATTATGGTTATTAGAACTATCTAGGTAGAATATTCGAATCCCGTACTTTTGGAGGACTTGTGATGTGGGTCACTTGTAAACATACACTTTAGTAATTAGATGGTCCTCCCAGTCCTACAAGTTAATCTTATGATGTAAAACGAGGGACCAAAAGAATTAACGAAATGATTCACTCTTATGGTAAGAGTAATTATATTCTAATTTCAGGCAAAAGAGGAAGAATATTAAGCAAGTAGACATTAGACAAGAAAATTTGCACTGGCAATCATCCATTGTGACTGCTGAGGTAGAACAAATTTTGTCTGTATGGATGGTTCGTCATAATAAACGTCTCTTTAAAGTCATTAGTTTATTAGGCTTGTCAATCTCTTTATTAGATCTAGATATTTGGTTATACATATTTCAATCTAGCTAAGTTTAATGTTCCGCTCTTGCTTTAGCAAAGGGATATGTTATGTACAAAATCGTTTCTCAAAACTACTAGGGAGAATAATAATCATCGCCGATGGCTTGAAAGTACGTCACTAATAGCTTCGAGTACATCACCGATGGCTTCAAAGTACATAACCAATTGAAAGTACATAACTACCCGACACGAGGAAACTTTACTCCAAAATCATCATTCATACTATAAGCATGAAAAGCATAATGTCGACCAAATTGTATGATGGCACTTCATACACAACTAAAATTCTAAAAAAAGGCTTATACACATGAAATTTTCAATATGTCATATAATCTATAGGTTCTAAACTTGTAAAATTCTACATCTCTTTCTTTCTTTACAAAAGATATTGCAAATTTCTCCGAAATACAAATTCTTCCAAGTCCTCGCTCATTTCATAACTTGTTTGACCACGTTGGAGTCATCCTTGAAGATCTCAAAACAATACATGGCTCTCAAAGTTTTCGGAAAGTGAGCCTAGAAATAAACATATATTCTTTAGTTTTGCAATCAAATATAACTAGAAAAAAGAACCTAAAAGAAAATTTCTTACATCGTTTTTTAAGCTAGTATCCATGAAGAAGTTCCTTGCACCATATACATTTCCAAGTACCTCATTGCATACACACCACTATCAACATCATCAAGCTCATTTGATCTCCATTGCATTTTGATTAGCTTTAGGTCGAAATTCATTATCTTTCCGGGCTCTTGGATCACCACTTGACTCCAAAAAGTTAGAAAATGCCTTAGCCTACAAACGCACATTATTATTGGTATTATAAACTATGTTTATAAAAAGAACAAAGCAATTGAGATGAATATCAAGAATTACCAATATTGTCGCGTAGCCACCATAATTCTCATTCAATATTCCAAAGAAGTATCCTTTGGTCAATAATATCAATATTGAAATGCTTGAAATTGAAACATAAAACTACATAACAACCACTCCGAAGAATAGGACAAAAGACTCGCAATAAGAGAAGAAATAAATAGTTAATCCCTAACCTTTGATCACTAATCCGCAATAAGAGAAGAAGTAATGGTTTGTCAATGATGAGTTATTTCTCATATAATATACTGCCGAGACTTTGTGCTTAATTGATAATCCAGCTATGCACACGAGTGGCATGAAATTAAGTGGCTAGCTAAGTCCTACAAGGCTTTAAAGCTGGCAGATATTTTTATATGGAAGAAGGTATCGTATGACTAACCATTTTGCTTATATACTTAGGTAGTAAGATATATTTATATTTACAGGAAAATTAAGTATCTTTTTATTCTTAACGCATACTAATTATCTAAATCTACTTCGTTCTTTCTTTCTTTATTTGTTTTATCTAAAAGTCATTATGTAATTGGTTAATCGTGAGACTTTTAAATGAGCGATGATAGATTACATAACTTATAAATTTGTGCCTATATAATTTTGCATACCCTCATAAAAAATCCATGTCCACCACTAGATACTGGTTATACTAGTACTACACTAAATAAAATTTTGTATTAGATGGTGTGGCCATTTCAAACCACAAAATGTTACAGAAAACAGTTTAAAAGTTAATTTATGAAAATTCTATAGAAAATAATTTCAGAAGTTAAAATGTTAGTACTTAAAACTAAGAGAGCTACGGTTAGGTTCACGATCTGACATGAGACCACTGTTTAATCTGCATGTCTGCTAAACTTAGTTTTTTTTTTCTGAAAGTCACTTGTTACACATACTTGTTACTTTTAATACACTATATTATTCTTTTGTGAGACTTGGAACAATTCACAACACGTGGTACAGATGAGCGGCAATGGCAGGTACGTATTAATATATAAATCAAGAGTAGTTGCTTACATGGTCCTAGAACATAGGAACCAGCTTCGATGTAGCACCATTTAGCATCATGCTTATAACTTCTATCTGAGATTTCCAGTGGGTAGATGAAATCTTGACAGACTAACACTCTCTATGTTCATCATATGGATTCATCCTAATAATAAAAGTTTTATTACGAATAAGAGGCTAACATTCTGTGATTTAAGCACTCAACACCTTACCACTTGTGAGAATAAGAGGTGTTAAACATCACTAATAATGGCTTAAAAGCACATCAACAATGACTTTAAAAGTCCATCACTGATGGCTTAAAAGTACATTACCGTGTAGGGAGGAGTGGGAGCTACTGATTTTCCACTGTTGGGGCCTGGGGGTGTGGGGAGCTCGAAATAAATTCATTAGGGAAGGAGAGCTGCAAGGGCTACGTTTTTCGGAAAGCGCAGCCCTTCGTGTATGAAGGGCTGTGGTTGTCAAGTAAAGCGCAGCCCTTTTAGTGAAGGGCAGCGGTTAGCCGTAAAACCGCAGCCTTTCGAACGATGAAGGGTCACGGTTTTCAAGGAAATCGCAGCCCTTTTATTGAAGGGTGCGGTTAGCCCAAAAACGCACCCTTCGTTACACGAAGGGTCGTTTTGGGCTAACCGCACCCTTAATGGGTTGGGCTTTTTTAATGGTGCGCGCACAAAGCTAAGAGGCCAGGGATTTAGGGTGCCCTTTCCTCTGCTCTCTCACTCAACCCGTCTCTCTCTCTCTCTCAATGCAGTCCGAAACTTCCCGTCTCTCTCTCTCTCTCTCAACGTCGTCGCACAAAGAGATCCACCAGCCCTCTCCTCTTCGTCGCGAAAAGAACTGGAAATATCCGGCGGCGCTCTCTCCTCTCGTGAAGCACGCTCTCTCCTCCTTCGTCGCGAAACTTCCCCCGTGAAGCACGCTCTCTCCTCAACCTCCGGCGTGCTCGTCTTCAACCTCCTACGATGCTCTCTCGTCTTCATTTTTTTCGATTTGTCGTTGCTGTAAGTCAAAACCTTCTTCTCCCTCTTTAGTTTGATTCCTTCAGTCCATAGCCCCAAATTTCTGATTGATTCTGTTCGAAAACTCGAACCCTAGAATTTGAATTAGGGATTTTCGATTTTGCCTCTTTTTGCTCGAAATTTCTGATTTTCGAGGTTATGTTTGATTGTTTGGTTTACTTAATTTGGTTTATAATTATGTAAGTTTAGTAGATTGGTTTTGTGAGTGTTTGAGTTTCTTGAAATTAGCTTTTGGGTAGTTGCTGTTTGTGAATTTGGAGTAAAGTGGGTCATTGACTACAGCTAGTAGTTTGTTGGAGATGCAAATGGAGAAGCTGTTGGAGAAATCAGTGCCCTGTAGGGTTCGGGCTAAGCGGGGTTGTGCCACTCATCCTCGTAGTATCGCTGAGAGGGTAAATATATTGATGCTCTATTCTTTTTAGTTTTGTGGTCACTAGTACAAAGTTGGTCTAAGGTAACATGTATGAGGTAACACTTTTCAAAATTCAGGTTTGTCGAATATGTATGTAACATCTTGGTAACACTTAAGCAATATGTAACACTTAATGTAACACATTTTTCATACGTAACATTTTGAAGTAGCACTTTTTCAATTGAGTAACATTTTGATGTAACACCTTCATATAGGTAACACCATTAGGTAGCACTTACATATTGGTAACATTTTAAGGTAACACTTTAAGATAAGTTTTTTTTAAAGAAGTATAAGTATAATTTTTAAAATTATAACATTAAGATTTTATTAATTACCTTGTATTCTTTCTTATAGGAGCATTGTACTAAACAAACTCATCTTCCCTCAACAAAAAAAAAACCAAAGTCATCTTAAATTAATCGAGTGCTAATCCAAAATTATGTCGTCGCTTAATTAGCCGTCAAAGAGAATTAAACTAAAAAAACAACATTTACTTTATTTTTAATTCCAATTAGGTTTCACTGTTTCACCACCGCTCTAGTTCTTCGTTCTAGTCAGACTCGCTCGCTCTCCTTCTTTGTTCCCGTAATGGGCTTATGATTAAAAGCAATTATTAAATGTTAATTATAATTATTAATTTAATTATGTATTGGATATTGTCATTTTATTTTATCAGGAACATATATACAGTATTGATTTGTTATGTTTTTTAAATATTTATTATTTTACTTTTACAAAATTATTACTATCGATATTGAAATTATATATTTCGGTTTCAATTATTTAAAATTGTTGAGTAGTATTTACCCAAAATACGAAACCAAATTGTTACGTTTGATCGGTTTCCTCATCCTTGTTTGTTGGTTCATTTGAGAACCCAAAGACCGAAACACCCCCTCTTACCCTTATCGTCGGTCGCCTAAACCCACAAAAACCCCCCAACCCCCGCCTTTTCTCTCGTCGCTTCCCCCGATCCCGCAACCCTCTATCTTCCCTTACCCTTTTCTCTCAAACCCTCGTCTGTCTCCTTCGCCTCGCCGATGTGCGCCGCCTCACCGCCACTTGCTTAGGCACTCGGGCCGACGCCGCCGTCGTGCGATATTAATTCCTCTCTCCTTGCATCTCTCTCATTACTCCTTGTTGCTGTTGGTGCAGCTTGTTTTTTGTCGCATCTCTCTGTTCTTCCTCGTGGTGGTGCTGCACCTCTGTTGGTGTTGCCGCTGCTACTACTGTCCTTTCTCTTCTCTCGCGGCTACTGTTGTCCTGTTCTACTATCTTCTCTCACCTCTGCGCGGTTGTTGCCGTTGTTGTTGTTGCTTGTGTGCCGCTTGTGCTGCCGTGGCTCTACTCCTCCGTCCTCTCGCTGGGTGCACAGCTCGTGGCCGGTGGTGGGGGTTTCTTCTTCTATTGTTGGTAATAACCCTCCCAATCTCTCATTTGAATTGAATTTTGTTCCATTGAAGTTATGAAATTAGTTGTGATGATGAAATTGTGTTCTGATTGATTATATGAATGAGTATATTAAATTGTAGTTACTTGTTTCTAGAACTCAAATGGTGTTATTGTTGTGTTGTTGTTGTTGTTGTTGTTGTTGTTGGGTGTTATTGTTGTTCTGTTGTAGATGATGCTGTTACGGCAACTGTTGTTGTGTTATTGATGTTGTTGAAAATCTTGTGTTGTCATAGAAACTAATTGAGCATTTATTCTTATGTTATATATGTTGACTAACAGATTAACCATAAATTCTGCATCACAAATTGGATATTGGCTTATCGTTTTGGTGTTAGTTCAATCTAGTTTGTGAGGTAAGTTCAGTTGGTGATACTATCTGGTTTTGAAATCTTGATTATAAGTTATTAAGTAAAATCATACTATGATTGAATCATCAGTTAAGATTTGGTTTGGTTTGTTAGTTATAAGAGTTTAGCCTACTTCGTTAGATTGAGAAAGAAATCATTACATAATATGAAATTAAGGAATTGGAATGTAATGCAAAGGAATTCTAAGTTAGGAATTAGTAATGTTTTGTCCTAGTTGAGTTAACTTTTCAGATTATGAACTCATTTAGAAATATAGTTTATTGTTGTTATTATTAGTTAGCGAGGTGAATTTTAAGATTGTCTAGCTAAAGTTGGTAATCATGTGTTATTGATTATGGAGGTGAATGATTGAGGATAACGAAGTAACTTGGCTCGTTTGTTTGGAGTTTGGTGAGTCGGTTTATGCTAATTTGTACTTATAATTCAATCTATAACAAGAATTAGTTGGGCTTGGAAGACTCGTTTTGTATGAAGTTCAATGTTGTTAGTTAGTAAGAGGTAATCTAAGTTTCTTTGGTTCTAAAATATAAGGTTGATTGAAAGTTATGAATTCCTATATAGTATTCATATTTTCTTAATTCCAGTTCGTTGTTGAGTTTTAAGCTAAAAGTATCGCAATTAAGAAGTTATAAAGGTATAAGTCAATTAGTAAATGACTATTTATCTAGTCTCGAAGAGTGAAGTGATAATAATAGCCAACTTAATTAAAGATAGAAATCGGATTCGGTATATGTTGATAATAATATTGATATCATTAGGAATAATTTCATTATTCCTAAAGTTGATTAACAAGGTTTATGTGGAAATAGATTTGAGTTAATTCGAGTTTACGAGAAGGTAGATAATTATGTCTAATTCTTTTAATAATACATACTAAACAAAACTAGTAGTTTAATAAACTCCTTTCATGATGGTTACTTCTTCTAAAGCAAGATGTAATTCACTTCTTTGTCTAAGTGATTCAACCATATTGTGTAGATAACACATGAGAAGGTTATATTGAGAAGGTTCATCAAATTAGTTTATTTATATGAAACTTAATAGGAATAGCTACTAGCTCTCGTTGTTGCTGTTAAGATAAATTTGGAGGTTAATTCTCAAGAGTTAAAGAGTATATAATTCAATTATAGTTTTGAAACATTGGAGTGGACTTTTTTTTATGGGGAAGTGGACTTTAAAAGTGAATTAAGTTGATTAATTTAACTTTAATACTTGTAAATAGAGTAATATAATAAAAGTCAGTTGTTTGGTTGGTGTTTACTCAAATAAGTTAGTTGTGAATTACATAAAAGAAACGTGTTATACGGTTGAATAAGTTTGTAATTAGAAACGAGGGATGCCCTCGCTCTATGTAATCATGAGTTTGTTTCATTACTATCCATGTTGCAAATATTCGAATTGATCAGAGTGGGAGGAAAAGTGGGAAACATGACGGGTTAATAATACCATTTGTTTTAGCTCGTGTTCTTTCTGAACATGTGCTTCACACCTGCACAAAAAATCCATGTTAAATATGCAGAGGTTAGGAATTTTGACACTAGGTTGTACCCTTGCTAAATACTTCCTTCGTTCTTTTTCTATTGCAATAATTACCATTTTAAGTAGTTTCACATCTATTGCAACAATCACTTTTGGTATAAAAAACAACTATAGTTGACATTATTACCTTTGCTTTATCCTACTAAATCTCTTATTAATTATTCATTAACCCACCTTTTATTGTTAAAGGGGGTACTTTTACTTTATTAAGTGATCATTTCTCTCTCCTACTCTAGTAAATTAAAGGGTACCTTTATGCTTAATTACCAAACTTTTTCATTTCATTAAAAATCGTGTCCAAACCTATTGTTGCAATAGATAAAGAACGGATGTAGTATCATGCTATGCATATACTGTAGTCAGCCGTTGAAGATTCCTATTTTCTTTTTTGTTCTTGCTGCAGGATGATGAAGATATTGGATATATGCTTTGGGAAATATGCATGCATGGATAGGGCGATGGAACTGAAGACGAAAGAAAGAAATGACCATAAGATTAATCTAGGATTATTTTGGGAGAATTATATAATTATTACTTGATTTTCATATCAACTATACATATTTTGAACGCAGTAATATATTTTCAGTTGATGAATACTACTCTTTGGCTCATTCTTTACAATAACTGTTGAGTTTTGTACTCATTTATATCTATAATATCATACTATTTCCTCTTCGTTATTACGTTTGTAAGTGCTAGTATTCTTATCATTGTATGTGTGCTGACAAATTTAAAAATGTTACTATAAGACATGTGAAATAGATGTGTTACTATAAAGCTAGTTAACAAAAAGTGTTGCTTAATATCTAATAAAGTGTTATATATACTGACTTAAAATGATACATAGTACTAATAAAGTGTTACTATAATTCAAGAGATGACATAGAAAATGCTACTATAGACGTAAAAGTGATACATAAAAAATTAAGAGTAACACTATGAAAATGATACATTAGTTTTAAGAAAGTGTTACATTAAAGAATTTTGAGTAACACTTGAGAAAGTGAAACATTAGCATTGGAAAGTGTTACCGTAGAGAATAGGTAGCACGGGCAGATGTTTCACTTATAAAAGTGTTACCCATTGTCTAAAGCAACACTTTTAGGCCTTTAAGTAACACTTTTAGGGTGATACATTAGGTCAATTATGCACTAGTGGGTTTTGTGATTAAAGGAGGCTTCATAGGTGGTTTTGTGATAGATAAGGTAACTGAACATAATGTCTTAATTTAAGCGGCCAAGTGGGTGATTGGTTATTGATTTCATTGTCTATTATCCTCACAATTATGCGTGCTAAGGAAATTGGTTATCTAACAAATGAATTATGTAATTGCTCCTATCTCGAATATAAATGTAACTGTTGCTTTTGTATAAATGCAGAACTCCCTTATGTTGATGATGATGATGATGAACATGATGGTGAAGAAGTCGTCTCTGAAGGTATCTCCCACTTTTTTGAGGGCCACATTGAAATTTGGTTGGACATAAGCATTGAGCAGTCCCCCTCCCCCCGTGAAGCAAAAGGGAAATAAAAAAAGATAGAAAAAAGAAAGCACCTCTTACCTTACTTTGATATTCTCAACTTGCAAGTATGGTTTTAGCACACTTGATTAAGGTTGGCTTCAATGTGAAATTACGAAAACATCTTTTGTCTCGTTGTTTATAATCCTACTACTGTCCCCACTTAGAAATAATTGTCACATTGTCTCATTGTCCTATTTTCTTTTTTTGATAATTAAGGGCTTTATACAATTTTAAATGGAAACCCTTGTTTATAGTTGGATCATTCCTAGATATTCTGTCCCTCTTACTCGATGTTAGTAAGGAATTCTATGAGAGCTGATTACAATCTAGAATGCTCTTGTTTATAGCATGATACATGGTTAAAATGCTTTTCAGGTGCGCTGCCGATGCGAGTACACCATGACTAATATTATTCTGGAGACTCGCGTGAAGAAACCAAATGGAGACAAAGTTATAATTCTTTGTCCGATTATGTTTTAGAAATTAGAACCCTTTTATCCGAAGTTGATTGTTCGAGGATGAACCTTATTTATCCCCCTTTTCCCCTTAGTTGAAGATGATTGTTCGAGGAATTAGTATGGGCATTGTAGCCCCTTTGGGATCATGGTGCTGGTTTTATTGAACTGTTTCTGGCCTTGATTGTTTGCTTCATGCATACAGTTGGTGAATATTAGTTATTTATGGATTTTTGTGGGATTTCTTGGCCTAATATGCATCTAAGTGGTTATTTTAGGACTTTAATTGTTTGATCCATGGATAATGAAGTGGTTACAACTTGATATTTGTGTGATTTATTTTCTTTGTCTCTAAGGTGTTGTGCAGTAATTTGATACTCCAACATCAACAAAGACGAGCAAATGTTGACCAACTAGTTTTTGTTTTTGTCTCCCCTCCCACTCTTCAAATTCCCGATGTGTTATGTTCATTGCGTTAAATGTATATTGTGGGTCATAGGCTCATAGTGTAGGCTTCATGTGTTTCATCTAAGTAAGGTCTAGGGGTCTAGCAAATTTTCTTCATACTCTTGTAGATGTTTTGTCTATCTTTCATGTTAGAACTGCAAATTTTGGGTCATGATTCCTTGTTAAGCGCATTTCTTCCTCCACACTCCACAAAGGTGCACACCCTCCCTTCCCATAACTTCCTACATTTCAACATAAAATCTCTCCTTCTTGGCTTTTACATACACTTCTATCCATTATTCTCTTCCGCCGCGGCCGCCTTCCGCTCAATCTTCTCAATCTTCTAGCATACCCACCACATTGTAAAAATTTTCTTTCTCTTCCCTTTTTTCACTCGTTTTATTCCCTTTTTGCCACTATTTTTCATTTTAGGAGTAAATATTTACCGCTAGCATAAAATTGAATGTGATTTTTAATTTACTCAATTTTTGGTTTAAATGTGTTATTATTCAAGCCAAGTTTTAAAGCTTTTTCTTTGGAGAACTTATGGGTATCCTGTTTTTTCTTTGTTTCTGTTTTTTTCTTTCCGTTTTTGTTTGATTTCTCTTTCATCATCAACTGGTATAGGATTATTATTATTTATGTGTTATGTGTAAAAGTATCTCGACAAAAATTGAAAAGGGCCGCACCCCGCCCCCGCTACACTCCCACCCCCACCGCCCAAAGACCCCCCGCTACACCCCCCCCCCCCAACGCACCCCCAGACCCCCTCCCTACACCCCCACCCCCCACCGCCCAAAGAAGACACCCCCCGCTCCCCCTCGCGCACACACCCCCCCGCACCCTCGCCCTCCCACTAGCCCCCCGCACACACACACCCCCCTTCCCACACCCCCTCCCATGCAAGGACCCCCCGGCTCCACCGACCCCCCCCTCCTACCGCTGTAGTCCCCTACCTACCGTTGTAGCCCCCCACCCCCTACATAGCCCCCGCACACCACCCCCATTCACGGACCCCCGCCGCACATCCCCCTCTCTTTTATTGCTGTTTCTCATGTCTTAATACTGTTGAACGACTTTTGCAGATATATCTATTTATGTCGAGGTTATTTTTGGGAGCCAGGGAGGCAATTTGAGCTTTGGAATGTTAAAGAAAACTCTATAGGATTTTAAACCTGGGCTACAATGCATCTACAATATGAAGCAGAGCAATTGCCTACACCTAGCCGCTGCCCACGAGCCGCCGCTACCCCTAAGCCGCCGTCGCCTACAAGCTGCTGCTCAGTAAGAGTACTAAAAGATACATAATTTTGTAACTTTCTCTTTATTTGTATTAAAACATAATTTACAATGAAAAATGATACTTTTATATATGCATAACAGTTTGGTGATATTTTAGGACTTAAAAATGAAATTTTTTATTTTTTTTTTGTTTTTTTGGGTCACAAGGGCTGCGGTTTTGATAAAAACCGCAGCCCTTTATCTATAAAAAGGGTTGTGGTTTAGGCCTAAAATCGCGAACCCTTCCATATTGGAAGGGCCGCTGCGGTTTAAACCGCAGCCCTTCATTGTGAAGGGCTGCTACGGAAAGGGCTGCTAGCCAAAAACGCAACCCTTAGGGCTGTTTTGACCGCAGCCCTTCCGTTTTTTTTCCACTAGTGTATAAAAAAAAGAGGATCAGCTTAACCAACTGAATTCATAAGAAGGATTTAGGTGCGCTGTTAATCGAATGCAAGCTCACCAAATTCACATCATGAATAGAGAGACGACAAGGGAACAAGAAAGTGAGAAAGCTATATGGTTTTAAATTTTTTTTGATGGATGTTGTTTCCTTGGCATCAGTCTTTGCATAAAAGTTTGCATGCAGTACTACAGTGACTAAATTACCTGGTACCTTGTCTTTGCTTCTCACTGTAACATAGGTAAATAAACTGAATACTTGGTTGTTATTGCTCCTTACCTCTGCCACTGGATTCGGGGAACACTAATTAAGCATTTGAGATGCTAGAGAAAAGTAATTTATTCTGGTTATCAGAACTATCTAGCTAGAATATTCGGAATCCTGTACTTTTGGAGGACTTGTGATGTGGGTCACCGTAAACATACACTTTAGTAATTAAATGGTCCTCAAGCCCTACAAGTTAATCTTATGATGTAAAACGAGGGACCAAAAGAATTAACAGAATGATTCAGCTCTTATGGTAAGAGTAATTATATTCTAATTTCAGGCAAAAGAGGAAGAATATTAAGCAAGTAGACATTAGACAAGAAAATTTGCACTGGCAATCATCCATTGTGACTGCTGAGGTAGAACAAATTTTGTCTGTATGGATGGTTCGTCATAATAAATGTCTCTTTAAAGTCATTAGTTTATTAGGCTTGTCAATCTCTTTATTAGATATTTGGTTATACATATTTCAATCTAGCTAAGGTTAATGTTCTGCCTCTTGCTTTAGCAGTGGATCTGTTATGTACAAAATCGTTTCTCAAAACTACTAGGGAGAATAATAATCATCGCCGATGGCTTGAAAGTACGTCACTAATAGCTTCGAGTACATCACCGATGGCTTCAAAGTACATAACCAATTGAAAGTACATAACTACTCGGACACGAGGAAACTTTACTCCAAAATCATCATTCATACTATAAGCATGAAAAGCATAATGTCGACCAAATTGTATGATGGCACTTCATACACAACTAAAATTCTAAAAAAAGGCTTATACACATGAAATTCTCAATATGTCATATAATCTATAGGTTCTAAACTTGTAAAATTCTACATCTCTTTCTTTCTTTACAAAAAGATATTGCAAATTTCTCTGAAATACAAATTCTTCCAAGTCCTCGCTCATTTCATAACTTGTTTGACCACGTTGGAGTCATCCTTGAAGATCTCAAAACAATACATGGCTCTCAAAGTTTTCAGAAAGTGAGCCTAGAAATAAACATATATTCTTTAGTTTTGCAATCAAATATAACAAGAAAAAAGAACCTAAAAGAAAATTTCTTACATCGTTTTTTAAGCTAGTATCCATGAAGAAGTTCCTTGCGTCATATACATTTCCAAGTACCTCATTGCATACACACCACTATCAACATCATCATGCTCATTTGATCTCCATTGCATTTTGATTAGCTTTAGGTCGAAATTCAATATCTTTCCTACTTGGATCACCACTTGACTCCAAAAAGTTAGAAAATGCCTTAGCCTACAAACGCACATTATTATTGGTATTATAAACTATGTTCATAAAAAGAACAAAGCAGTTGAGATGAATATCAGTAAATTACCAATATTGTCGCGTATCCACCATAATTCTCATTCAATATTCTAGTAAGCATCCTTTGGTCAGTAATATCAATATTGAAATGCTTGAAATTGATACATAAAACTACATAACAACCACTCCGAAGAATAGGACAAAAGACCTGCAATAAGAGATGAAATAAATAGTTAATCCCTAACCTTTAATCACTAATCTGCAATAAGAGAAGAAGTAATGGTTTGTCAATGATGAGTTATTTCTCATATAATATACTGCAGACTGTGTGCTTAATTGATAATCCAGCTATGCACACGAGTGGCATGAAATTAAGTGGCTAGCTAAGTCCTACAAGGCTTTAAAGCTGGCAGATAGTTTTATATGGAAGAAGGTATCGTATGACTAACCATTTTGCTTATATACTTAGGTAGTAAGATATATTTATATTTACAGGAAAATTAAGTATCTTTTTATTCTTAACGCATACTAATTATCTAAATCTACTTCGTTCTTTCTTTCTTTATTTGTTTTATCTAAAAGTCATTATGTAATTGGTTAATCGTGAGACTTTTAAATGAGCGATGATAGATTACATAACTTATAAATTTGTTCCTATATAATTTTGCATACCCTCATAAAAAATTCATGTCCACCACTAGATACTGGTTATACTAGTACTACACTAAATAAAATTTTGTATTAGATGGTGTGGCCATTTCAAACCACAAAATGTTACAGAAAACAGTTTAAAAGTTAATTTATGAAAATTCTATAGAAAATAATTTCAGAAGTTAAAATGTTAGTACTTAAAACTAAGAGAGCTACATTAAAATTTAGTGGTCTGGTTAGGTTCACGATCTGACATGAGACCACTGTTTAATCTGCATGTCTGCTAAACTTTAATTTTTTTTCTGAAAGTCACTTGTTACACATACTTGTTACTCCTAATACACTATATTATTCTTCTGTGAGACTTGGCACGATTCACAACACGTGGTACAGATGAGCGGCAATGGCAGGTACTTATTAATATATAAATCAAGAGTAGTTGCTTACATGGTCCTAGAACATAGGAACCAACTTTCACTGAAGCACCATTTAGCATCATGCTTATAACTTCTATCCGAGATTTCCAAAGGGGTAGATGAAATCTTGACAGACTAACACTCTCTATGTTCATCGTATGGATTCATCCTAATCATAAAAGTTTTATTACGAATAAGAGGCTAACATTCTGTGATTTAAGCACTCAACACCTTACCACTTGTGAGAATAAGAGGTGTTAAACATCACTAATGGCTTAAAAGCACATCAACAGTGACTTTAAAAGTCCATCACTGATGGCTTAAAAGTACATTACCGTGTAGGGAGGAGTGGGAGCTACTGATTTTCCACTGTTGGGGCCTGGGGGTGTGGGGAGCTCGAAATAAATTCATTATGGAAGGAGAGCTTCCTGTTCCTGAAGAAACATGTGCCTATCTGGTGAAGATATCTCATGAGCTGCGTCAGCCTTTGGAGAAGTGGATGAAAGGTGGCGGTGGCAGGTCTGACCTGCTGCAGGCAAAGTGGCAACTTCCACAAATCTCATAGCTAAAGATGAACTATGATGCAGGATATTTGGGTGCGCAAGGGTCGTGTTTGGGCTTCGCAATTAGAGATGAGAGGGGGGAGCTGGTGTGCTGTGGGGTGGAGCAAGCTACAGAGGACAAGGAGGTACTCTCTCTCCTAGAATAAAGCCTACTTGCATCACAAAATTAACAAATTCCTATCCATTTATGGATCTTATCTCATGAGCAATGGCATCAATATTAGAGCTTCGACTTTAAAAACTCTTCCAATGCTCTCCACTCAGTTGCTCAGTTGCTGCAGATAGCAACAACATAAATTACATAATAGGCTCACAAAGTTTACTCACACGCAAACATATTCTTGGACTGCAAAACCATGCCCATCTTCAAGGGAAATTGATCATACCAAAAGGATAATTCAATTTTATCCCAAACTTATTTAAAATAAGAGCACTCCAAAATCAGGTGTTAGCCTCTTCCCACTATTACAAGACAAACAACAACAAAAATAATCCAAAGATCAAACTTGTGCTTGTCAACTTTTTCCTTCATATCTCAATATGACTATCAGAATTTCCAACACAGACTACCCTTTTTGCCTTATCAATAATCTCAAGCAACTCATCAGGATATTATCAATTATCTATATTTACACTATCAATATTTTCATGCTACTCATTAGGATATTATCAATAATCTATCAATATTTTCAAGCTACTCATCAGGATATTATCACTAATCCATATTTACGTGATCAATATTTTCAAGCTACTCATTAGGAAATTATCAATAATCTCAAGTTACTCATCACTCATCCATTGAAAGAATATGTCCTTAGATATCCCGAAAATTACTAAATATAAATAGGAATAATATTATGAAGATAATAAAGTTAATTATTTTAGTAATCGTATTTTCTTGCTAGAGAATAAATATGATTAATGGGACAATATTAATTGGGCCTATAACTAAAATATATTAATCCTATGAGGTCACACATTGTAGCACAAGTTGGACAAAGCAATCCAAATCCATTTAGGATTAGGGTTGGGCCGGTCCAAAGGGGAATAGGAGGAGAATTAGTCCTCCTAACTAACCTATGACTCTTCTATTATATATAGGATATAATATTAGAGTTTAGGTGATCAATTGTTTAATCATTTCTTTTCACAAGAGAGAGAAAGTGAAACCCTAAACTATTCCTCTCTAACCGGCGCCTATACCACCAAAACGCAAGGGATCTTTTCTCTTCCGTTCTAGCGCACGTTGGTGTTAAACCGGGTGCTCGTGGACCGATTGCAGAAGCAACACTTGGGGCTCTCGGATCTTAAAAGCTTGCATACAACAGGAAATCATGCTACAAAGGGTTTGATATTTAATCCCTATTGAATGATTCATGTGTTTGGATTATGTTTGCGATCCTATGATGATGTTAGGAAATTGTTTCCCGAAATTCCGCTATTTGCATCTATATATTCCTACAAATGGTATCGTTTTGCCTAATTCATAATATTCATATGATCATGTAATTGCATGCAAAGTTATTAATTTTATTCAATTAAGGGAGGATTTATTTATGGCTTGAATTCGCATAATTGATATTTGATATTAATTGATTGGAAATTATAAATAACTAATTTATTTGTGATTTATGCTCAAAATAATTTTTAAAGGTCCA
>CANSZD010003753.1:0-140097 GCA_947648045.1 Beta corolliflora | reverse complement strand
CTTAGCCAGAGCTTTCTCAGAAGAATAGATCCACACTTATTCCTTTCTCTTTTAAAATATATAAATTGGAAAATATTTATACTTAGAAATATAACTTTTGTAGCTTAATAAGAAAATAAAAACATATGCAAAAAAAATGTAAAAATTATGCACAAAAAATGTGCAAAAATGCGAAACTCTTAACTTATATGCCCTTCCTAAATCTACTCAAATCCCCATTAATAATCCTAAAGGCTCTGATACCACTTTGTAACACCCCCAAATTTCTCTCTTTTTGAAGAATATATTTTAACATAAAACACTGGAGAAACTTGAGAGTATTACTGCCACGTGATAATGTTGAAGGCTAAAACTACTAACTACTAATTTAACAATGCAGCGGAAACTAAATAATAATAACTTCTTTATTGATAATATAAAACTTTATTATTCAACTATGACAATAATGGAATCTATAATAAATAAAAATAGCAACCCTAGCTTAAGTATTATTCCTCACTAGCTCCCCATGGAAGCGGTATGCATCAAATCAACTCGTAAATTTTGCTCACCAAAAGGGTCATCACAGGACAAAGCCATAAACAAAAACAAACGTGTGCTATAAAATACTGAGTACATGTATATGTTGAAATATAAATACTTTATTAAACATTCAAAATAATCTCTATAAGCCTTCCTCGGTACTCAGAATAATTTGTATAAAATAAACACATAATCCTTTAATAAAACTCCTTTCCTCGGGCTTGTAGTACCTTTCCTAAAGTGTGCACACCCCCAAGTTTAGTATTCCCTTACCTTAGCCCATTACGAGGGTTACTACCTTGTCCACACACGACTTATACAAAAAGTATACTGGGTAAAAATATGTAATAGCCACCGTTCATGCTCAATAAAAATGTCGTTGCCATTTCTTTATAATCATGATCATAAAAGATCATATACTAATAAAAACCTTCTGAAATAATAGAATTAATAATTCTAAAAGAAAACCTCGACCCTTTATGTATGCTTAATATAACTTGATCATGACATAGTGATAAAAGCTTGAAAACCTTAAAAAAGAGAAACATACGAATATTAAAAGAAAACTCAAGTGTGAGTTGACCACCAAAGTAATGAATACTACGCACAACTATTTTCATACATAATACAATGTAAATCTACTATACTGGACATGCGCAAATAATAATGAAGCCATAAATTATCTTGACTAAGCCGCAAATTCTCTGGATCAAACATCACATAATTAAAGTATGAATTTATCGATTTAGTTTAAGTTCATAAAACATTCGGGAACTTTTAACATGATCACAATTAAACCTCATAGCTAATATTAATGAACTCATAAGACATGTATTTTTAATTCAAAATAACACCCTAGGAAACAAGATACTACGCATGCATAACAATACATTTAAACATCTACATATACACGCACCTCAAAATTAATAAAACCACTAGGAGTAGAGAGTAAGAGAGGCTAAGAGGGGAGAGAGAGAAGTTTAAACTCGAGAAAATAAAGAGATTTATTTCCTCAACTTTGGTGAAGATTAAGGGGGTGGAGGCCCCATTCATAATAAGTTGACAAGTAGAGTCGCACTAGGAATCTTTAACTAAAAAGACGGGTTTGAGAAAAGATAATTAATTTCAACTAAAATACACTATTTCTTTATGATCATATAGCTGGAATAAAGAAGTATCTCCATAAGATAAATAGTCTAGATGCTTAAAATCAAAAGATAACTAAAGTAACCAAATTTGATAAACATGAACTTAGTTCCTCAAAAGAGTTGCCACAGGTCAATGCTTTTGATAATTTTTTTTCTTTTTCTCTTTTATAAATCTTTGTAAATCTTGTAAATCCTTTTGAATTTTCCTTTAAAATATTTTTAATTTTATTAAACTAATCACTTAGATTAGAATTTGTGAACTTAGGCTCAATATTTAATTGGGCTAGAATTTATTTGAAAAACCCATAACCTTTCTAAAAGCCTATTTAAAACCTTTATAATTACCACAAAAAGCCTTTTTAATAAATAAACCTTTAAAAATTATAATTAATAACTTACTAAAAATACTGAGTATTACAATAAGGGCAATATGTCATGTCAAAAAGACCTGGAGCTTATAGTAGTAACCCGCTTGAGATGTTGAAATACACGACGCATCTTTCGTAGATAGATTGACGGGACTTCACCTTTGTTGAAACCTTTGTTCACAAGATGATAATTAAATCCTAAGGTCCTAAACATAAATTTCTTCCTGGATTCTAATGATTGAACTTGCAAAAAGCCACATCCTGGTGACATCTCGATCTCGCGACGAGGGTAACTAAAAGTTTTACCCCGTAAGGCCAAAACTCGAAATGCTGGGAGGTTGAAATGTAAACCACACTAAATTCTAGAAAGGCCCCACAAGATGCATCTTGATGCGTGATGATTCCTAAAATCATCACATTAACTTGAGATAGGTTAGCTTCGATTGAATTCACCCATTCTTCTGATTCAAGATCCGAGCCCGTAATCCCAAAAACCGAAAGATCGAGCTTTCACAAACATACATATCTTCCTATCCTAGAATAAGAACTACCTCTCATCCTACCCAAAACCCTGGACCTGTAAGCCGGTCGAACCCAACAATGCCAAACTCCGTGAGCAACTCCTCTATGTGATCGGATTTCCTAGACTGATCCCCTCGCCCTAAAGGAACCACGATCTTTCTATTACCCACCTCCAAGACTACTAAATCTCACTTTAGCACAACCATCAACTAAATGGCAAGGATAAATGGATCCGGATATGACTAAACTAACACTAAAATAGAGAACATAATACAACTAAAAAAACAAAGAAACGATCACCATAACCAAAGCGATCTTCGATTACGAGTCGTCACTATACTTCTGCTTACTCCGATGAACCGGCGACACCCGAGTCACAACAACAAAAAAAAACCAAAGGGGATCCGGGAAGGGGAACCTAAATCTAACCACTTGGAGAGGTAGCCAAGAACAGGGAACGGGGAGATCTGGGAACCCATCCCAAAACTTGAATAGGGACGAGGGAAGGATGAGGCAAGGAAGGGAAACCGAGGAAAGACCAAATTCAATCCTAAGAGGGAACGAGGAAGGAGAAAGAACGGATCTTGGAAAGCAAGCAGGAGGTGGGAGCGGGAAGAGGAACGGCTAAGGTGGACGCAAGGGAGAAACGACTGGTAAAGCAAACAAGGACCCGGGTAGGGAAAACAAATGCAAGGAGGGGAGAGCCACACTAAACTAATCTCAACCTACGAAGCAACGACGGAACTAGGGCTCGCAGTGACGGGCCGGGATCACACCCCACCGTGAGCCTAGGGATAATTGGCGACTGAGGTGGAAGTTTTAGGGTCTAGGGTTTGGGAGCTCGAGAGCAGAGAGAGGGACTAGATTCGTGGTGAGAATATCAATACTCTAGAAAGCCTTTACCTTTATGTGTGCAGTAACTAGACTTAGGCATGGTATACATTCGCTAGAATTTGTTATATAGATATACTTCTTTGTTTAGAATATTATTATTACTTATCATTCTAAAATAGATTAATTGTAAGACATAATTAAATAATACATATCGATGAAAATAAGGCCTATTCAAAAGTTATATATACTAAATTATTGTAGCTTTGTTGGATCGTTAAACAAAAACCCCTAAACCAAACTACTTTAACCAACCATTAACTAAGCATAATGGCAAACAAGGTCATTCTTCCACAAGGACTAAGGGTAACCGCGTAAAATGTTAATTATAATAAGTTAGGATGAAGATATAGTTATATGTGATTAAAAGGGAACTAGGGTAGGGAATTCACTAATTATTTCAATTAAGAAAACAATTAGGAAAATAAGAGGGTAGTCTAAAGAGAATGAATTAAAAGGGGTCATCTAAAACATCCGTAATTATATTCTTTCAAGCTAAAGAGGGTTACACTCTAATTGAAAATTATGTCATATTTTCATGCAACAAACCCCAACTCAAGAACGAAGGATAAGATGACTAAAATAAATCCCTTAACTAAAACCCCTATTTTCATAAATAGGGAGCCAAACCCCTCTTCAATTTCATCTTTCAATCCTTCATTGAAGTGACTAATAATTAAGTTTCCATGGAGGCCAACCAAAAACTAATGATAAAGTTCCTATTGTTCATTTCTTTCCTCTGCAAAATTACCCAAAATATCACGAACCAAAGGCTCACGATATCATTAACTGGCTTCATCCTCTTCCCAAAATTACTACTCATAAATCATAATAAATTATAAACTAAAAGATTTTAACAACTATTAACATGAACTAAAACACTAATCTAGGATTAACAAGTAAATAGACCCATAATGATAAGAAAATAGGAACATAAAGTTAACAAAACATGCAGAGAAAGGAAGTAAATTCTCATTAGGCTTGCAAGGAGCCTCCAAATCTTCAAGTTTCCTTCCCATTCTTTCAATTCCAAGTTTTCTCAACAAGTTTCTCTCTACTTCTCTCTAAAACCCTAACTAAACCTCTAAGTAAGCTTATGGAGGCTAGCCTCCTCCCCCCAAAAGTTAGGTCCGTGCCTTTTGAAAGGATTAAACATTACATCATTAAACGGGTCGAAAAACGTGGGATTTCCGCAGAGGCAAGCGGAGCGCGGGCTCCATATATATAGTTTGGAGAGGGCTCTCCGATACAATTCTTGGAGCAGCATAAGGTTTTCAGCCGCTTTTAGAGAGGACACTCTAACAACACCGAGCGGGAGCTCTATTCTGGCAGACGCCTGGCTTTAAACAGCCATATCTCTTTCATTTTTCATCGAAATTGGAGCTTGTGACCACTTGTTGGTTAATCAAGCCAAACTTTCATATCCAACTTGAATCAATGAAAATATTTATTGTGATGAAAGTTATGACTATTTGAATTTGAACCTTGTGCACAAAACCTTTCAAAAGCTCTTATTTTGCCAAAATTGCTCCATTCTATGCTTTATAGTTTGTGTGTGGTATGTAGACCTAGCAAAACCTTTCATATCCACTCTATAGTTTGTGTGTGGTATGGAGACCTCTAAGGTCGATCCTACAACATCAAACACAAATAAGGCATTACCAAACCCTATATAAAATATAAATAGCCAAAATAACAAATATTCACAAATAAGCTACAAATAACTCAATTACTCTAAATTAGGCAAAAATAAGCTAGAAAAATGATAAATGAAGAGGAAAATGACTCTAAGCACGAGGAAAATAGTATATTGGAGTGATATAAATATCACTCATTAATAACTTCAGCTTTTTTAGATTTAAAATTCGATTATTTTAATCTACTCATCAAAAGGCAAATGTTGCATCTAAAAAAAATTAATGTATAGCATTGTTATTGTAACTCGACTACTAATCAACGTCATTAGGTTAGTTAACTCCATGATTAGCAAGCATGGAACCTATATACGGCCTGCATCGCCGTACTTTCCAATCGGGCTACACAACAATAAATTCATAGAAGTCGAAACATGTTATAGCCAGAAACGTAATTATCCATTAACAAAAACTTAAGTTAAAACTTAGTCACCGTACATAGCCTGGACATTTATTATGATCGTAAGTGTTTAAGAAAGCTAACTAAACTACATAACTACTCCTCACTCGCTTACGCCCATCCCATTAGCATCATCCGCACTCTAAAATGTAGTGACAAAGCCGCCATGAGTCGAGGCTCGTAACATACTACTCTAACAACGTAAACTCATTTCATAAATCGTTTTATTAGCAAATGTGGAGGAGAGAAAAAGTAAAACTATTTCATAAACATAATATTGTTTGATCATAATCATTATCATATATCTTCTATCATGTCTATAAGCATAGATCATTTATTTGGTAACTTGCGAGTATAACCGAAGGGACGTCTCCCCCGTAACATAACATCATCGTAAACTAAGGGCACCACCCGAGTGACCTAAAGCCCTCACAAACCCAAGGTGGCGTTAGTGCCCAAAGTATAGTAATGCGGTGCCAACCCGAGGACATTAGCCCTTATAAAGGTGGGGGAACCGACTGTATTGTACGTGCACGACCCAAGATAGCGTATCGCTAAGAACCGTCTTTCACATGAATTTACTGGTGTTTCATAACCCTAAGTATATTCATAATCATCATGATATAACGCATCGTCATGTAACGTCATCATTTTATAACATTATTATAGTCCATATCATCATATTCATCACAAAACATTTGCCATCCCGCGAATCCATATACAAAAGAACACATATGTTTATTAACTGTGACATTATTATAGAACATATTTAGAAAGTAATGCAAGGCAAGAAGACGTTAATTCGAAATCCCGCATAATGACTTTCTGTAATGGGCGCTTTGTAATATCCTTTATCTTCTTTAATCTATTCAAGAATAGTTTTATTAATATATGTTTCATTATTTAGCTTTTAAACCTAAATATTAGTTAAAGTTTATTATAGTCATAGAGTTCGGCTATAAGGTCATAAAGCGGCTTCTAATAGTAGTCATTACTAATTCTAAGTTGTCTTTAATCTATTAAACTCTACTTTAATCAACTAATAAGTGGAATAACTCCTTTAGTTATACTTTGGATTTATCTAACAATTACAACTCATAACAACTTATGCTATTTCATTTTATTATAGAAGCACATTGTTTATGTTCATAAATTATTATCATTATATGAGTCCATAGTTAATTATCAATTGATCGCCTATTATTAATTACTAAGTTTGTTGCTATAATAGAACCCTTAACATTATCATGATATTATTTAGTTACATTAAACTAATAAAGCAAGGTCACATGTTATTATATATATAAGTAGTTTTGGTCTTAAATTGGTCTCCAACATTAACTACTTATAAGCTTATTGGTTTTTAATTAGTTTCGACTAAACTCAACTAATATAGTAATTAATGGTTATAGCCCAATATGATCTATACTAATCAAAATAACCAATTCCTTCCATCTTTTAGCCCAACAACATACAAATCAGTTTCACTAACACTAAGCTTTAGTTCCAATGGATTTATCCTGGGCCCAAACCTAATATTAACCAACTAAGGATAATTGGGCTTGTATTTAAAACAACATAAAAATTGTGAAGTCTCAACATTAGAAACGTGGTATGTGATGTATACTTCTTCGCTTCTTAGAGCAGGGACGACAAGCAGCGTGGCTTTCGGGTTCCTGGC
This sequence comes from Beta corolliflora, assembly GCA_947648045.1. NCBI lineage: Eukaryota > Viridiplantae > Streptophyta > Magnoliopsida > Caryophyllales > Amaranthaceae > Beta > Beta corolliflora. Next base: position 132,871 of record CANSZD010003753.1, on the reverse strand, counting down.
TCCGGTGGTCGGCAGTGGTCAGCAGCAACGGCGGCGCAGGTCGGAGCGGGGCTGGTGGCGCAGCAGGCATCTCCGGCACGGCGCGCATCAACGAACGGAGGAGAGGCGCGCGAAGGGTCGAGCGGAGAGAGATGAGTGATGACGTGAGGAGTACGTGGCTGGGCTTGCCTGGCAGGTGGTCGGAGTCTGACGGGCAGGTGGGTCGAGTGGTGCCAGAGGGTCAGGCGTGTGTAAGGTGCAGCAGCAGGTTGTGTGGTAATGGTTGTTGCCCAAAACAGAGGAGATGGAGGGGGTGATGTTTGAAGGTGGGTGACAATGGCTATTTATAATTATGAAGCTTTTAGAAAACTTCAAAGTCATGCTTAGTACTTTGAAGATAACAATGGATGGAAGAGAATTTTAGATGAGAATTCTTCTCTTGGGTTTGGATGGTGGCAGTTTAGTGAGAAATTTTGATGAATGTAGCTTTGGTTGCTATGTAAGAGAAGAAAGAAGGATGATGGGAAAAAGTCAACAATTTTGGCTCTATAAAATTGTGTCATCCTTGTTTCATTTCTTCTTCTTTTATTTATTTTAAAGAATAAAATACCTTAATAGCTTATAATAGTTTATTCAATTAGAATTTCATTGATAACCTAATTAGTAAAACAATAATTAGTTAGCTAATTAAGCATGTTTAGATTTTCGTGATATTGCCAGTTTATTAAAATCTAGATCCGAGCCTTACTATCCTAGCGACTCATCGATCCCGAACTCAGCTTAAAAATCTTTATTTGTAGGATCTTAATACTCTAATCTTACGAGCACGCATCCTATTAAAAAAGATTCATAAACAATTTCACATATTATCTTTCTCCCTATTTGATTTTAAGGGCTTGTTACTTCAATCTTAGAGTATAGAACTACTAGCACCATTTGCGAATGAAAAAAAAATTCATTGTTAAGCTGCGGAAAATTTTTAAGATGAGCCTTCGACCATATTGTAGCATAATTGTCACTATTTTACCCAATTCTTTGATCTTTTTATTATATGTTCCGATTTTGTCGATTCGATCCTATCAACCATCGAGATCCAGGGTAGCATAGATCCCCGATCCCAATAACATTAAGAAGTAATATATGATTACTACCATACTTCCTATGTTGCTTGCCAATGCATAACGTTAATCATTAATAACTCTACTTCCTATAAGTAAAAATTATAAAATTTAATATTTTCAAACCAGGTGTTTGAGGCGATCTAACAAAGAACCCACACGACTATATTTTTCCTAATGGGAATTTACAAAATACAATCAAAAAGAGCTACAGCAATATTGTAAAAGTCAAAATATTTCATGTTGAAAGGGAGGAAGTCTCGTTATAAATTATAAAGAGATTATAAGTTGGGCATTATCAAAATAGATGTTTGTCTCTTTATATACTATATTTAATTTGCTTAAAATATGTTAATACCCTTGACATTCGAAAGAGATTTAAGTTTCGATTCATAAGTGAATCTTTTGACTTGTTGAATCTCGGGAGGGCTATTGCTTTTTTTGTTTTTCTTGTGTTTACCTCTTGTTGGAAATTTTTTCAAAGTTTTAGATTTTGTAATTAGATTATGCAATTTCAATTGAAATGGAACAAAAAGGATATAGGAAAACCAATCCCAAATAAAAATAAAATTATTCCAATTGGATATTTAATCAAACGCTACATCAATTAGATCAGAATTGAACACATATGGCACTGGTTTTCGTTGGAGTTGATCAAAGCATACAGACTAGTCACTTAAACTGAGGCCCAAGGCCTCTCGTGTCTGAGCTTTTTAAAGCTTGTGTCTTTTCATGCCAAAATTTGGTTCCCTATAGATGCGCATTTCACATAAAATAATGCGCGCGAGGGCAACCTACAATCCTAAGTTGTGCACAGTGTCCGTCCTTTGGGACCGCACTAGTGACCCCTGGCCACCTTATTGATCGGACTCTTGAATTTCTTGAACCGTGGACCGGATCAGAAAAGTCAAGTCCTATAGGTCCGAACTCTGTTTGGCCCTGTTTTGAAAAAATTAGCCATACATAAATCATCTTCTGACCTATTTTTCACCTCTCTTATTTCTAAGATATGATTAAACTTTAAAGGAAGGAAAAAGGAGGTGTTGAGTAAAAATGATTTAGTATTTCAATAGAAATTCGGGGATGGGAAAGGGGATAAGCCATTACTTTGAAATTATTTACAAAATTCAAAGGGTTTTCTACCGGCTCTGTGTAGGAATTTGGAATCTTGATATTACATGGATCGAGGACTGGACTTGACTTTCAATCCGTCCTCAGTCCAATATCCCGGGTCAATTTCAAATTCATGTTCAACCTCGCCTGTGCACACCCCTACCTAAAACCCATCAAGCACACTATCGTTCCATTTTTACCTCATGTTTTTTCCTATTAGGTTGTGTCGTAATCGTACGCCTAACTAGCTGGCTTAATATCATTTTTTCGGAAATGAATAAATTTAATTCACCGAAATCCAAATGTCAATACGGCAAGTCTATTCAAACCCCGGTCTAGTTTTGGCTGGATTTATTTTTGCAGAATTCTATCTTATATCTTGGTTAACTTGAAACTTATATTTACCGAACTTATTAAATTCAACTTATTCTACTAAGTTCACTAAAAAAACCCTAATCTGAGTATAAGACAAGACAACATGAACATTTCACAAGTGGAAGCCATCAGTATTACTGAACTCATCAAACAATAAAAATAAATTCCAAAACAACAATTCAAAAAAGAAAGTAAAAACAGGAAAAAAACCTAAGCACGTTTTCTATCAACATCCTTAACAAGCTGGCCCATCTGAAATTTCCAAAAAGAAAATAAACAAAGCCCAGCCCAATCAACATAAAGGGCCACAACATACTCTCCTTCATTCTCTTCGGACACTATCTCCCCTATCCTAAACCACTCTCTCTCCTCCGAAATTCCCTTTATACCCTCCCGAACATACCCATATACCACATATACCCTTCCACACGTCCTACAGTAATAGACGTAGGAAACTCTCTTCATCAAGGGCAATTTTGTCAATTACTACACCCTGGGCCTAGTTGTCGTCACTCTTCAAGAACCACGCGCTATTCATCGAAACTACAACAACAACGCCGTCATCTCTAACGGCGATTCCATCCGCCAACGTTAACTCCTCTGGTAAAATAACGACTTTTGCAGTTCCGTCAACGGCGTCAACTTCGAACATTTTTCCAGTATTTGATTGGACGACGAGAAGGTATTCTTTGGTGTTGATGTAAACGACGCCGTTGAGTCCAACGTAGGAATACGGTGAGGTGTGATCTACTGGATAATGCGTGAAAATCGGCGATTTTGAGAGGATTGAAACGGTGCCGTTTAAGCCGAGTTTCCAGGATGAAGCTTTTCCTTGGAGTTGGTGACGTGGCGTTTCCCGTGAGGGTCGAAAGCGACGCCGTTTGATACGCCGGTGGAAGGAAGAGGAGAGAGAAAGTGGAGGTCTAGAGAGGTGCGCTGGAGGTGGAAAGAGGCGAGAAATGGAGAGCCGTTGATGTTAACAGCAGCGAGGAGACGGCGACGGAGATTGTCGACGGAGAGGCCGAGAATGGTGGAATTTGGGGAATTTGAGGGGAAATTAGGGTTAGGGGTTTCGGCGACGCCGGCATCGGAGACGGAGATGAAATTATTGCCGTGAAGCGAAGCGACGGACGAAGTGTTGAGAGGTAGGATCGTAAGCTAGGGCCTTCTGGATAGAGGCCTGGTGATCGGAATTTGATGGAGGTAGATTTGTGGATTTTGAAGGGAGGAAGAGGAGAGGAGAGAGTGAAGAGGAGGAGGAGAGATAAAGTGTGGGATGAGAGTTGAGACATGGTTATACTTTTTGTTGAAGTGGGAATGATGGGATAATGGATTGAGGAACTTATAGGTGTGGGGGATGAGTTTGGATTTTGATGAAGTTTTGGGTTGGTATTGTGTTGTGTTGTGCTGTGTTGGGTTCGAATGTTTAAGAGGAGGATTGAAGAAGCCCTTGTTCAAGTTGCTAAAAATTGTTGACTTTCATCTCCAGGAAATAATTGCCTCAAGTAAGATCTAAAATCTTGTCATAATAATCTGAGACTAATAATAAAACTAAAAGACCCCACATTTCCTCCTTGTTTTTTTGAATGTTATGGGTGAAGCTGGATAAAGATTTTGTTTTAGGGCTTTGCTCGCGTTTCAACTTATTTAAAATTACTCGAACAATTTAGACCTTATTAAACCTTATCCGTATTTTTATATCTTATCTTAACTCATTGGACATTATTTGCGCGAAAATTCGAAGAGAGCGGACTGCGAGGACCTTCCTCTGCGCCGCGCACCTGCCTCCAGCACGAACCTCAGCTTTCCAACGAACATTTCCGCGACTCCACCTCAATTTCTTTCCCCTCAAATTTTTCACTCCACGTACAGAAATCAATAAACATCAAGATTATTCCAAATTGACATTGTAGTCAGAATAATGAACACACGCTAATTTTCATCGAACATTCGTAATCCTAGTCTGAACGTTTGTGGGACCCACCCTGAATTTCTCTTCTCAAACTTTTTCACTCCCACGAAGCCATACAGAAACCAATAAATATCCGAAGCTTTATTCCAATGGGTATCAGGAATATAAACGAACACACGCTAATTTTTATCGAACATTTGGAATTTTAGAATGAACATTTATAAAAAAATTGGTGTGATAAACACATTCTTTATGGTGAATGAACAATTGCAATTTTGGATTGAACTTTTCGCCTAATTTCAAATTTCAAGAATGCTTCGAATTTTAAAAATTCAAAATTGCCGCCGATTTTCAAAATTCAAATTTCAAAATATTTTTCAAATTTACTATTATTCATTTCTCACTACTTTAACATAATAGCCGATTCAAATGTTAGTTTGCTCATCCAAGTCTTCAAAACGCTCTTTCAAATTGCATATACGCTCATCACGCGATAAATATTTACGTCATTACTTATATGCTTCATTGCAGATGAACAAATGTTCACTTTATTAACATAATGTTGATTCAAATGTTAGTTCGTTTCATCCAAGTTTTCAAAACGTTCTTTCAAATTATTTATATTGCTCATCGTGATAAATATTTACGTCATGTCATTACTTATACGCTTCATCGAGATGAACAGATGTTCACTTCATTAACATATTGTTGATTCAAATGTTAGCTTGTTCATCCAAGTCTTCAAAACGTTCTTTCAAATTACTTATATGCTCATTGCGATAAATATTTATGTTGTCATTACTTATATGTTCATTGAGATAAACAGATGTTCTTTCCGTAAGCGTTTTTGGCGTAATGAACCCGCTTTTATGTGTTTATTGCTGCGCTTTGGATGGTGCGCACCATCCTCTCTACCTACACTGCGTGCGCACCATCGACGGATCGTGGAGTGTCTCAAACTCGATCCTTAGTTTTGTTGAACCGAACTTATCGGAACTTATTCGAACATATCAAAATGTATAAGGAGATTGAATATAAGGTGAAAGAATCGATCCTTAGGATTTAAAACCCCCAAAAAAAGCAAATTGAATAAATTATATATTTGTTTTTTCTTTGCAAATTTAATTATGCTTGTTGATACTAATACAGATACAAGGGTGAATTGGTGATAGACCATCTAATAGTTTTCCAATCTATGAAGTATTATTGCTTTGATTAGCATATGCCCTCTTTGATAAATAAGGGGTTGGAGCATCCATCCCATTGTCTTTGGGAAAGAAGATGCGAATTTCAAGGACGTGTTCGACATTAGCTTTGGACTAGCTTTTGGCAAAGTAGTGCTTTGGAGTACTTGCCGTCGAAAACTACCAAATTTTATTTTAAATTATCACTTCTAGTTTTGGCCGAACACTCATCTCAAACATCTAATTCCACCGTATTTAAAAGGAAAAGTTCTCTCTCTAAATATTTGCTCTACCCTCTCTCCTCAAAAACCAACTCCCAAAAACCCTAACTCCTAGGAACTCGCCGGAGTTCCTGGGCGCAGCTAGAGTCTCCTAGGCTGCCTCCCACGAGTTCCTCTCGATTTTCAGCCTTTTATTTCGTTTTTTTCGTAGTTTTTATTAATTTTCCCTAGTTTCCATAGTATCCGGCGGGGTCGTGTTCCTTCGCATCGCCGGCCACTCTTCCGTTGGAGTCTTAGGTATGTTCTTCCCCTTGGCCGAGTCTTCTTCTCCCCCTTCCCGCGTCTGGGCCTTAGGATTTATTTCCCATCCCCCACCTCCCGTTTCGCTGTGTCGCACCACCGGTCCTAGTGTTTCCATCGGTGTTCCCTTGGATTTGCAATAATCGACGAGTTAGTCGCCCGGTTGTGTGCTTGGACCTCCCTTTCCCACTTCCTCTCGTTTCGCAGTCGGGGCTAGCTAGGCCTGGGCGTCCCCTCCCTCATGGCCTCCGTCGGGCTTCCCTCCTTCTTCCCCGGTTATCGGGGCTTGGGTTTTCCCTATCCCCCTTTTCCCGGGGTTGTTACCATAGACATAGAGTATGTTTCTCAAAAACATCACATATATACCTTTCACTTTCGGGAGTTGTGAAGTTTAAGCCGAATTTACTTCAATGCTACGACTTCACATAGCAAGATAATGTGATGATCGAAACTAAAACAAAAATATTTGGAGGACAAATAAATAAAAATACAATGACTATGACATGTATACCTTTCGGGATGGGGAAGGGGATGCTCAACATTGTGATCTTGGTGGGGGCTAGTGAAAGGAAAGATCATTAATTAAGCGAACTAACGCACCGAACATTAGTATGTCTTTACAAGGGAACATTATTATGGTTTCAGAAGTGAACATATTAAGTGAAGCAAAATGATGAATGCAAAAAACAAATGGCATAATGCACTGAACATCAAAGGATAGTTTGCAGTGAAAGGAATACTTAGTGTTTTTTTCTAGAAATAGTAAATGTTTATTAATCAAGTAAACATAAATGAATTATGCAACAAACAAAAGCGATTAATGCAAAGAATATTAGTATGGTTTGCATTTAAATGGAAACTAAACATTATTTAAGTAGATTAAACGAATAATGCAATAAACAAATACGGATAATGCATCAACATTAGTATGTTTTTTAATTAAGTGAAAAAAAACGAAGAATGCAATAAACGAAAAACTAATATTGCACTCTAACATTATTACACTCATGAACATTAGTATGGTTAGAAGTGAAATGGAAAATGATTTTTAATTAAGTGAACAAAATGGAATAATGCAAGAAACAAAAGCGAATAATGCACTAAACATTAGTGTGGTTTGCAAGTGAACATACCTATGAGGAGGTTCGTCAAACTTGCCACCAAAATGTTCTGGCATGTCGTTGAAAAAGCCGGGTGTTAGGAAATGAACATTATGGAAAATGACAACAAAAAGTTAGAATGAACATTATGCAAAATGACAAAAACAAAGGTAATGAGTAAGTCCAAATAAACATAACACTCCGATAAGAGAACATATTAACATCTCCAATGAACAAAAGTAAAATAGAAAAAAAACAACCGCATCTTAGCCTTTAGTAAGTCATATAATTGCCATCAATAGGAGCACAGGTTGCTCCTTGTTTTCGCCAACATTGCGTTTGAACTGGGGAAACAATAAATGATTATAGAATCAAATATAACTCATGTTTTAAAGCATATAATTGAAAAAATATATATGTTGCGCTTATTAAAAGGTGAAAATTGGTAGCTCATAGTCTAAAATCCGGCCTTAAGGTCAATTATACAATTTCTAATGACTCGTTGGAAAAACATAATCCGCGAGATAATATTGGAATTGGAAAATCGATTAATATTTTTACCGTCATGATTGTTAGTGGAGAAATTAGCAAGCCGGGGGATGCAAACTATCAAAAATCATTCAAAGATGGATCATCGAGACATGGTAACTTCTCCGCAGCTTTGAGGTTCCCACACTCAAAAGCGAGGTCCAGTGAAAAGATGGACCATGACAACCCTCGCCTATGGGTACATTTGTGTTTGCTTCTTTAGGGGGACTTAGTTGTTGTGGTCAAGATGCCGGCCAACCGCCGCGCTTCGATCAACTCCCGAATGAATCCTCGACGAATAACCAAGGTCCCGGCTCAATATAGACTGTAAGGGCCGGGTTGGGATGTATGGAGAAAGGGTTGATGCAAATGTTGTTGATGTGAACCGCAGTCCTTGCGCCATATAAGCCCAAGTACATTTGGTGCAACATCATGCACATTGAGTGGTTGGGGGGGAGTAGGAGCCACATCAAGTAGAGTGGTCAACTCCACTAGATTGTCCGCGATCTTTGCATACACTCTTGAACTTGGATCTCCAAGTCTCGTTGCACAATAAAAGATGATCAATAGACATTAAATATATACATTAAACATTAGATAATCAACTAAAGAGAATAACACAAAGGTTTAGTCAACTAAAGAGACATTAGATAATCAAATGAACAATGTGTGATACACACTAAACATTTGAACACACCACTAACATAATAAAAAAACGCTGAACATTGTGTAAATGCCAATGAACATATATAGAACCCCCACCGAATATAAAATGATGCACGAACATATATAGAAACCCCAATGAACAATATGCTTTGCTCATAAACTAAAAAAATAATTAAGGTATCATGCCAAACATTAGTAGTAATACAGTGACAATTATACCTCAAGGTCAAAATGGTTTTTTGTTGTTGTTGTTGTTGTTGTTGTTGTTCCAAATCCTTCTATGTGGATCCTCGGGGAGAATGTTGCCTCTGCCAATGGTCTCGCCGCGCTCAAGGTCCAACCTTTTGGAAATCAAGCGTTTTATCCCATACTTGAAGGAGAGGGTTGAGCGAGAGGCTTTAACAACCCTTTGGACCCGATCAAAGTAAAAAACCTTAAGAACAAACACTAAACCAAGTTTAAAACCAATAAAATAAAGAACAAATCAAGTTCAATGAACATATGTAATAAACGCAAAAACATAAAAAATATTGTTAATGAAATGCAAGGGATCATACAAAGGTGTCTCCAATGAACAATTATAAAACATAAAGAATGATAACAATGCCGCAACTAGTAAGTTATAAAACATAAAGAAATGTATAACAATGCCGCAACGAAGAACTACCATAATCACAAAAGAATCACAATTATTATATCATCGATAATTATTAAGATAATACAAGGAACATTATTGTTAATTAAGTGAATAAAAGGAAATGTACAATTATTATATCATCATAGATTAAGATATGATATTTCCTCAATGAAAATCTATTATAATCACAAAGAACATTATTGCTATTTCAATGAACATAAGAAGCTATATCGCAAAGAACAACTACCATAAGAACTTACAATAGAAACTATAGAGTTTCTTCCAAAAAACAACTAGCATCATACACTATTGCAATATTTATAATGAAACAAATTGCAAGATCACACATAATGTTTCATACAATGAAAACAATAACTCAAACACAAATATTATTATATGAAATGTACACAATTATATCATCTTACATTAAGAGATTATATCAATGGACATTATAGTTATTCTCGCATGAATACGAAAGTGATCGCAAGAACAACTTCCATAACATCTTATAATAGAAAGTATGTAATTTCTTCAATAAACAACTACCATCATCACAACGAATAATATAAGACATTAGAAATGGCAAGAGATCATAAAACACTTACCATTAGAAATGGAAGGGGACCATAAAAGTAACGGCTAAAGTGCTCGGCTTTTCCAAAGATAAGACCGATTGTAGGGAAGGCATCAATGTCGTATTTGCACCCCCTGTAGCCTCCCGATATTGGTATATCACCTTCTGGCAAGAAAGAAATTGGATGAGGGCCGAGTGTCGGAGGTAAATTTAATGCAGTAAGAGTTGACAAATACCAGACCAAAAAAGTCCTAATCCAATTGGGATTAACTTCATTAGTGAGGTCCATGAGATGGTCGCTAATGATCCTAAGAGATGGGACACCTATCTCCAAACCTCCATGATATGCCCGCTCAAACTACCAACATTTCCCAAGATTCAACTCCACGCTCAAAATCATCAATACTAGGACCTTGGAATGGCAAGCCATAAATGAGGTGGACATCAACTTCCTCCACTTTTATAGATCGCCCCCATTCAAGCAACAAGCCGTGTACTCGCTTTCATCATACATGGCCATAATCCGGGGCACATATGTACGGATCATTTTGGGGAAGTCCATGAGGAGGTTCCCCCCGTAGCCAATGTCAATAATGGCTTGCTTCAGGTGGTTGGTCACCATCCCGAGGAACTTCGGGAGGATTGCGCCGTCGCACGATTTTAGAAGAGTATAAGTCTTCTTCGTTAGAGCTTAACAACCGTACGTAGGTGTATATGGCGTGGAGCACGTGGGGGTGGATAGGGGGTGATGGTTTTGGCCGTGGAGCACGTGGCTCGGGTCCGGGCTCTTTCCTACCCTTCTTGGTATCCCCAGGGTGAGAATAATAAGCATATTACAATGATCGTATGTATAAACATTACTATGATTTACAAAGGAACATTAGGATGATTTGCAAAAGGAATGTGAGTATAAATTTCAAAGGGAACATTAGTATAATTTGTAGTAAAAAGAGTATGATTTACGCTAACATTAGTATGATTTAGAGTGAACATTAGAGTTGCATTGAAATGTATAATGTTTTTTATTAAGTTAATATAAAACTAATAATGCAAGAGACAAAAACAAATATTGAACCGACCAAAGGAGTATGCTCGGAGTGAACATTATTATAATTTGCACCGAACTTTCGAGTTACACCGAATTGAAAATTGCTCTAACTTAAGTGAACATAAAACTAATAATGCAACAAATGGCGATTTTGTGCACCGAAACATTAGTATGTTTTTGTGAACATTAGCATTTTTTTACCAAACATTCGCCATTTGAAATATAATGGAAAATATTTTTAAATTAACATAAACGCATAATGCAACAAACAAAACGAATAATAGCACTCAATATTGGTATCGTTTGGAGTGAAACATTAGTATGGTGAATTGAAAATTGTTTTTACTTAAGTGAGCATAAACTAATAATGCAACAAAAAACGGTTTTTTGAACTCAACATTAGTATGTTTTTAGTGAACATTAGTATTTTTTTACCAAACATTCGTCTCGCTTTGAAGTATAATGGAAAATATTTTAAATTTAACATAAGCACATAATGCAACAAACAAAAACGAATAATGCATTCGAATATTAGTATCGTTTTGGAGGAACATTAGTAATGGTTAGCAAAAGAAATGGAAAATGATTTTTAATTAAGTGAACAGAAGAAGAATGCAATAATAAACAAACGAAAAATACACTAAACATAAGTATGTTTCTCGTGAACATTATCCCAAACTAATGTAAAAATACAGTAAACACACTCCCAAAAAGTTTATAATCCCAAATCGACTATAATGAACATAAGCTTACTTTGTTTCGGAGAGGGGCCTCGTCTTTTTGTTGTTCACTTTCTATTTACCCTTGTCAAGCACTCGCTAGGGTTGCCACAGTTAGGGATCTCAGCATCATTAAACCAATGATCAAATAGTCGGCCTGTATGTACATTTGGTTAAATGAACTAAACATAAGGTCAATGCATGTATTATACCTAGAAGTGGCGGGGATTGTTGAGTCGGTTTTGTGGCGTGCCTTCCTTTATCGCATGTGCACTACTAAACATTTTAAATACAATAATCAAAGATTTTGTAGAATGAACGATAAAATTAATGTGATGGCAATTACTATATTGGGATGAAGACACAACAAATGAGATAACCTTTTGGGGTGAGGTTAGTCGCTTTTCTTTGTCACCAAGAGAACCGAAACAAAAAAAAAAAAAAACTTTCAATGAACATAAGAACCTTTTACATTGAACATGCTTTTTATATAGATCCAAAAAGGTGCTTCATGAAAGGGATGGCAAGTGAAGAAAACCCTTTTCATTGAACATGCTTTTTTCAAATAAACATTATCACAAACGCCCTAAACAAAACCCTAATTCTAAATCCTCATGAAACTCAACAAAACCATAATTCTCATGAACATGATTGGAATGAACATACATGCAAAAATTATTCCTATTACGAACTAGAATTCCAAAAATATATTTTTTCCAAATATACATTGATACAATTACAAATAACAAATACCCTTGTTCACTCAAACAATAAACATTATCACAAATACACCAAACAAAACCCTAATTCTAAATCCTCATCAAACTCAGTGAACAAAACCATTATTCTGATGAGCATCATTTAAATGAACATGATTGGAATGAACATATATGCAAAATTATTCCTATTACAAAAACTAGATTTCCAAGAACATCCCTTTTTCCAAATAAACATTGATACAATTACAAATGATCAAATACCCTTGTTCACTCATACAATAAACATCATCACAAATACACCAAACAAAACCCTAATTATAGTTCCTCGAAAGTCGGTGAACAAAACCATAATTCCGATGAACATGATTGGAATGAACATGTATGCAAAAAATTATTCCTATTAAATAAATAGATTTCCAAAAACATCTATTTTCCTAATAAACATTCATACAATTACAAAATAACAAATAGCCTTGTTCACTCATACAATAAACATCATCACAAACACACCAAACAAAACCCTAATTCTAAATCCTCTTGAAAGTCAGTGAACAAAACCATATTTGTAATGACCCTTCTTGGAATTAACATACATGCCAAAATTATTTGGATTCCAGAACTAGATATTCTAAAAAATATATTTTATTCCAAATAAACATTGGTACAATTACAAAAAACATTACCGTTTTGGGCTTCTTTGATTGCTTTTTTCTTTTGCATGAGATTTCTTCATGTAAGTTATCAAATGGCGGTTCGATGAAATTTCAGGCTCGTTTGAACAAAAAACATTCCGGTTTTACCCACTAATTATTAAAAATAATAGTATTTTCCCAAAAATTATACTTACATATCTGTGGTTGATGAATTTGTTCGACCATCACATTTGCTTTCTTCATTTTGTGGAAAGCTATTTTTGGTTCAACATTAAAAATCAAAAAAACTTATTAATATGAGGGGAAATAATAATAAAAATAATAATGCAGCGAAAAAATAAAAAACATGCAAACAAAAGAAGTATAAAAAGCAGAGAATTTTCAGCAAAAAAATAAAAAAAATGCGCCGAAAAATAAAACACTTATCGAAGTGATCTGCATTTGAGTTCGGGTTGATGACAGAGAAAGCTTGAAGAAAATATTGGTGGTAGGAGAGAGAAATGTAGAGAGAAGTGAGAGAGTTTGGTGAGAGAGTTTGATGAGAGAGAAAAAGGTGAGAGATCAGTAAAAGGTTGGAGTCTTTTGGATTTCGTGCGGATTTCAAAAAGTTTCCCATGTTGGCAAATTTTTAATTGTTCAGTGAAATTATGAAGATGTTTATTGGGTTTTTTTTTTCGCTTCGCGTTTTGTTTGTTTTAGGTGCGTTTCGATGGTGCGCACCATCCTCTTCTTACACTCGTGCGCACCATCGACCAATTCCCGAAAATTCCAAGGTGCGCACGTAAGCACCTTCCTCTAGATACGCACGGCCTCCAATGAACATCCAGCTTCCAATGAACATTTGTGGGACCCACCTCAATTTTTGTTTCCTTAAATTTTTCACCCCATGTGCGTTGTAAATCAATAAACATCAAGATTATTCCAATGGACATTGTATTCTAATGAACACACGCTAATTTTCATCAACATAATGAACATTTGTGGGACCCACCTCAATTTCTCTTTTCTCAACTTTTTTTACCCCATGCTGTAGTGTTGTAAACCAATAAACATCCAGCTTTATTCCAATGGACATTAGAAGTATAAATTTAACACACGCTATTTTTATTGAACATTCGAATTTTGGAATGAACATTTATAAAAAAATTAGTGTGATAAACACATTCTTTTGTTGAATGAACAATTGCAATTTTGGATTGAACATTTTCGCCTAATTTCAAAATTAGATATGTTTTCGAATTTTAAAAATTCAAAATTGCTATGATTTTCAAAATTCAAATTTCAAAAATATTTTTCAAATATACTATTGTTCATTTCTCACTTCATTAACATATTGTTGATTCAAATGTTAGTTTGTTCATCCAAGTCTTCAAAATGTTCTTTCAAATTATTTATATGTTCATTGTGATAAATATTTATGTTGTCATTACTTATATGTTCATCGGAGATGAACAGATGTTCACTTCATTAACATATTGTTGATTCAAATGTTAGTTTGTTCATCCAAGTCTTCAAAATGTTCTTTCAAATTACTTATATGTTCATTGTGATAAATATTTATGTTGTCATTACTATATGTTCATTGGAGATAAACTGATGTTCTTTCCAGTGCGTTTTTGGTTTAATGAACCCGCGTTTTATGTGTTTATTGATGCGTTTTGGATGGTGCGCACCATCTCTACCTACACTCGTGCGCACCATCGACGATCTGTAGAGTGTCTCAAACTCTCGATCCTTAGTTTTGTTGAACTGAACTTATCGGAACTTATTTGAACATATCAAAATGTATAAGGAGATTGAATATAAGGTGAAAGAATCGATCCTTAGGATTTAAACCCCCAAAAAAAAGCAAATAGAATAAATTATATATTTGTTTTTCTTTTGCAAATTTAATTATGCTTGTTGATACCACTAGGATACAGTGGTGAATTGGTGATAGACCATCTAATAGTTTTCCAATCCATGAAGTATTATCGCTTTGATTAGCATATGCTCCCTTTGATAAATAAGGGGTTGGAGCATCCATCCCATTGTCTTTGGGAAAGAAGATGCGAATTTCAAGGACGTGTTCGACATTAGCTTTTGGACTAGCTTTTGACAAAGTAGTGCTTGGAGTACTTACTATCGAAACTACCAAATTTTATTTTAAATTATCACTTCTAGTTTTGGCACGAACACCTATCTCAAACATCTAATCCATCGATTTAAAAAGGAAAAAGTTATCTCTCTAAATATTTGCTCTACCCTCTCTCCTCAAAACCAACTCCCAAAACCCTAACTTTAGGAACTCGAGTTCCCGTTGCCGCCAGCAGTCTCCCCGGGCTCTCCCATGCAGTTCCTCTCGATTTTCGCAGCCTTTATTTCGTTTTTCGCAGTTTTTATTAATTTTCCCTAGTTTCCATAGTATCCGCGGGGTCGTGGTTCCTTCGCATCGCCGGCCACTCTTCCGTTTGAGTCTTACGTATGTTCTTCCTCGGTCGAGTCTTCTTCTCCCCTTCCCTCGTCGGTCTTAGGTTTTATTTCCCCATCCCCCACCTCTCGTCGTGTCGCACCACCGCTCCCTAGTGTTTTCTTCGGTGTTCCCTTAGATTTGGGGTCACTCCATGAGTTAGTCGCCCGGGTTGTGTGCTTGGGGCCTCCCCTTCCCCCTCCCTGTTTTGTAGTCGGTTAGTTAGGCTTTGTGCGTCCCCTCCCCCTTCCCTCCCCGTGGTCTCGGTTGGGCTTCCCTCCCCCTTCCCCGGTTGTCGGTTTGGGCTTCCCTATCCCCCTCCCCTTATTTTCGTCCGTCATAGTTGAAAGGCATCCCCTCCCCCTCCCCCCCTTTTTTTAGTCCCGTGTCGGCCATATTTGTAGGGCATCCCCTTCCCCCTTCCCCCTTTTGAGTGTTGTGCCGGTCAAGGTTGTAGGGCGTCCTCTCCCTTCCCCCTAGTTTTCCGTCCCCTCGCGTCTCTCCGGGTGCGTCCTTCTTTCCCCATTTTTTAGTTTTTAATTATCCACTCTCGTTGTTTAGTTTAGTTTCAACCGTGTTAGTATGGTTTTGCTCGTTTTTAGCTTAATCGCGATCATTTGTTCATCGTTGGAGGTAGTTTTTTGCATTCAAATGTTGAATCCGGTTTATGTGGTTGGTTAGGGTTTGCGTGGCAAGCGATTTCCATGGATGACGGGTTTGTTTTATCCCATTTTGGAAATCGGATGGTTCTTCGAGATCTAACCATGATTAGATTTCAATCTCGCTTGGTAATGATTTTCTCAATCATTACATCGACAAAACGATATCTCAAGGTGGCTCCCCAATTTGTTAATGGGTTTATAAAAACACTCAACTGAAGGAGTTTCTCATCAAAAGCAGAAGCTCAAATACCCCCGCCCAAAGGGTATTGAGTCACAAAGGAATGTGACTCTTACAGGACTCCGATCGTAGAATCCCATGTGACATAAGGTCACGGGGATTGGTCCTGTTGCGAGTTCCTACTCGCCTTACTTTGGTGCCTCGCGTGTGAAATGCCCTGCCCTCCCATTCGGTCAGTCAAGGATCGGGCGATCGTCATCCACCAAAGAAAAGAACTTCCCCTACGTTCGCTATCATTTCCGCCTCCCGGATCGACAGCTTTATCCTAGTTTAGGTTCTTTATGTTTTGGGAATTGTTATGTAGGAGCCAGTATCGCTCAACTTAGTTTCCTTTCGTTTGTTTAGTTGTACTAGTGTTACGATGTACCTCGCTTTTAATTAATGCACATTTTCCCGTTGTCAAAAAAAAAAAAAAAACATCTAATTCTACATTTACCTTTGACAAATAATTTACATTACAACTAGCAACTACTTTGATAGCTAATTGCCTAATTTTGCCAAACAATTCACCTCATCAACCTTGGTGAGAGGGAGTCTAAACATGCAATCTAGCAAATTCGATGCAAAGTTTAAGGACTCATGTAACATATTACTACATTCGATACAGGAACTCTTGTAACCAAAAGTAAAATTTATAGTCAAAGCCAACATTCACCAGCCGAGTCGCTCGACTTAGTTTGACATAATCTCACCGAGTATTTCAAGTTCAAGTTCAAGCTCCCGAGCTCAAACTACATAGGAAAGCTGAATTTGGCCTTCGTGTTACGTTTGAGTTTGAGTTCTAGCTTGGCACGACAAACACAATGGAATTAACTGTTGGTTGTTGCTGTTCATCAGCTCTATGGTTTTGTCCGACTTGGGCAAAATAAGATAAGAATTACCTTAGTTACTAATCACATGGGAAAATAATGCTCTTGGGTGTCTTCGGGTATTGTTTTTCCTAAGTTCATGAGGCCTCACAATTCACAAACATAAATTCAAAATGATTTTGAGTTTAGCTATTTTAGTACGCAAACTAAAACTGTTGTAATGAGTTTAAATTTGGCTTATTCCATCAAGCCGAGTCAAATGTTTAACACATCTGTTCGTGTGGGGGCTGTATTCGTGATGATTATCTGTATGACTATCATTTTCTTTTTAAAAGAAAGATGGTAACAACCAAATTAGTACTATTTGCTCCATTGGTTTTGAGTTTCGGGATATTAGGAACATGAAGTGCATTTGAAAGGGCGAAGAGAAATGTGGCGTGTATTTGAGTTTCGGGTACTAGAGCAATTAGCAGCAATGAAGGCAATTTCTTATATTCTTCTGACATACTATGATAAGCATAATTAGGATAATTCAACAGAGAATGAGTTGATGGCACACTACAATTAGAGCCACTACAACTAGCAGATTACACACCTCTGCCAAGCGCAACGGTTGGGTTGCAGGAATTTATTCTAGATATTACACAGTACGTATTTTTACCAGCTGGATTACTGATCTGGTACATTCTTCGACGTTTAAAAGAACTGCAAAAACAAAAAATAAGGACAAAAGAACAAACTATTGTTAGTACAATATGTGCGAAACAAGCTTAATAAAACGAAGTTTTTGAATAAGTGAAATATAAGAATTTTCCAATGTGGAAATTCCCCTCTCTGCATGGGTCGGTCGCAAGAATTGTTGGCAGAGTAAAAGCTACTCTGTTGGTTCATGGCATAGTTGGAACCCAACCCTCCACCACCGAGGTGGTTGTTGTGGCAGCCATGTCCTTGATGGTGGCCCATCCCCATGTTGCCCCATGGCCCCCATCCCATATCCTGCACTGGCATGGCCATAGCCACCGGAGTATCCAGCCATCTGGTTACCACAGTAATTGCTCCTCGAGCCCAAGTTGGCTGTTTAGGAATTGTGGCCCATCCCCATTGAGCTGTATGAGTATTCTTCATTTTCAGCCTCACTGTAAGAGCTCTGGTACCGGAAGGCCATGATGATTTCCTACTTTCAAGTTGATGCTTGTTTTGTTGGCAGCATAGCACAATACAAATTGGTGTGCTTATATAGTGGTAACAAGTATTGAGAATAGCTTCTTTCTTTTGTTTATCCCAAATCATTTGCTAATCTTATGCTCAAGCTAAGTGAATTTGGAATCATATTGCCTTTACTTACCCGAAGCCCTGTCCCAACTATGCCATATTTGATCGTTTTTTAGAATTTCTTCAATTTATGATACCTAAACGACTTTGTGGTGATGGCATTATATATTGTCTGGTAGAGATAGTTATAGAATTAAAGAACACTATAACAGTATATACTAATAACCATTATCATCTCTTAGAACTATTCTAGCATAAGTTTAGCTTGCCTGGCCTGTCTTTGTACGATCTTATGCATAACCAGGCAGAATTTCAAATGATTGGCCTACACAGAGTAAATCTACATTTAAGTTAGCCATATATTGAGGCCATATGTTATTCTTCCAATTTTATATTATAGAACGAGTTTGGTGGATGATGGCATAAACTATTGTGGTGATCAGGGGGCGCTGTAAGTGGAGGGTCATGCTGATGGGTAAATATGCTAATATTACTTTCAGAAATTCTTCTGACACCGGAGAAAGCTTTAGGGTTACTCTTTTTTTTTTAGGTCTGTCTGTGACTCTGCTCCTTTTTCCTTTGTTTGGAGAGAAGAATGTTTAATTTGGTGTAAGGTTGTAACTTTCATCTGTTACTAGATGCATATATCTGTCCTCTGTTACAATATAATGTTAAGCTACAGCCTACAGGTGTTTGTACTTCTTTGTAGAGATGCACATACGGAAGAGAAGCTACTAGCAGACACTCCCTTAATTAGTCCATTGGGTTTGAACCTTGGAATAGTGGTGGCTAGATCTTCGTTGTACTGCTTTTTCTTGTCAGCTTGCGCGAAACCTGACTTGGGGGAAGTGCAGACTATATCTAATTTGCTCTCCTAATTCAGAGTTTGAATCATGGTTAAATATAAAATAGTAGGATTTGGCCAGAGAGTGGTTGTTATAATCAGTAAAACTGATTATATTCAATCTATTCAGAACAGATTTCAATACTCAACAACGTGACCTGCACTTGAATCTGGGGGTAATGACTAACAACAAACGAACCGGTGTGGTGGCTTACAAAATGTGGTTCAAAACATAAGTATAGATAACTAAAATCAAGATGATCACTTCAATTTGTTGAAGAGCTTATAGCTTTTCTCACCATAACAAATTTATTTAAAAAAAGTCAGTAATTCAGGTACAAAAGGTCACACAACAGAGAGAACATAGTAATATATCCAAGATACTAGACCAGTCAAAAAAATTCCTATTATAAAAGTTCAGACTTAGTCATCTAATATGCTACCTCTCAGGGATCGTTATTATGTTATCCATGTTTATCGTATAGAAAACGAAATTAATCAAAAACAAACAACCAACTTCAATATATTCTTAATAATTAGATCTAACAATATAGAACATCATATAGTATACACAACCATGAACCTAACAAATAACTAGCAATTTTAGCAATAAAATACAGCAAAATCTTAGAAAACATAACAGTTAGAGAATCGAACTAAGCAGAAAACTCAAAAATTCAAAGTGAAAGAACAAAACTTTAAACATAAAACCACCAAATAAAAACATAAAACTAAAAATCAGATCTAATTGAAGAGCAAAAAAAAAAAAGCAGCAAAAACGATGTAAATAAGTAAACCCAACCAATTAATCATCAATGTCCAAATTCAACAATTGGCATCTAAATATTCAATTAATCTAAGAATCTAACATATATAAACTTATAAAAGTTGGAAAAGACGAAATTAAACACAAAAGTTCGAATCTCAGTCCTCAGACTTACTGCACATTTGGCGTTACTGGTTCAGAAAACCGCTTTGCTGAAGTACTGAAGTCTGTATTGCCCAAGTGGGGTCCGTGTCTGGGTCGCGGTCGGCGAGCTGTGGCCTATGGTCGCCCGGCGCTCCTCACTGGTTTGGAGTAGTTTGAAGCTGGAGTGAGTGAGAGAGGAGAGGAGAGAGGAGAGAGGGAGAGAAGCGTGAAATCCTGAGAGGGAGAGAATGAATCAAAAACGTTATTCCAGCGTAGCGTGATTCCAGCCTTTCTTTCTTTTTTTTTTTTTTTTTTAAGTTGACTTTTTTTTGAATTTGGGCTGCAACAGACCTACCGCACTTCTGCGTCCGCCATCGTTTGCTACATCTCACTTGGAGAGAATCGTGAGAGAAATTTTGAGTAAGATTTTATTATGTAATGTGTTAAAGCCGCAATGTAGTAATACATGGAGTATTTATACTCAGCTAGGAGAGTCGCCAACACGGAACTCGCTACAATACAAAGAAGAGAGAAAGGGTCACAAAGAAGGCAACTTAGTCCGTAGAACTTATACTCACCTATATCACCAATACCCCCCTCAAGCTTGGTGTGGAAAAGACTTGAGCATGCCAAGCTTGGAAAGTAAAGTGTTGAATCGGAGCGTATTGGGGAATTTTTGTAAAAATGTCCGCAAGTTGCTGAGCAAAAAGGCATGTAATGAACTTCAAACAAGCCTTCCATAATTTTATCTCTAGTGAAAGTGGCAATCAATCTCTATATGTTTCGTCCTTTCATGAAACACAGATTGTGTGCTATGTGGAGTGCACTCGATTGTCACAATGCAAAGAAACAAGTTTCAACTTGAGAATGCCAAGCTCTTCTTGGGAGCCAAACTAACCAAGTGATTTCTCGAAGCAAAGAAAGGCTATGGCCCCGTATTCGCTTTCCGAGGAGGATCTAGAGACCGTGGATTGCTTCTGCTTTTCCAACTCGATGGGAGATGAACTGGAAGCAACAAAACATAACCCCGAGATCAACCTTCTTAAATTAGGACAGTTCACCCAGGGATTACTACAGATAGGCTTGTAAAGAGAGATGATCGTGAGGCCCTTAAAAGTATACCCCCGACTGTGAGTGGAGGCTATGTACTTGATGGTATGCATAAGAGCATTAAAGTGAGGCATCCTAAGCATATGCATAAACCCACTTAGTGTCCGAACGGTGTAACTTAAGTCAGCTCTTGTGTGTGTCAAGAAATTAAGCTTGCCCACAAGACTTCGTACAATTCAGATCGTGGTACAAATTACCTTCTTCACTAATAACTTTAGATTAAGAGGAAGTGGAGTGGATGTTGTCTTGTTTGAAGAATAACCAAGAACCAGCTCTTGTTGCCCTTTTGTGAATTTATTTTGAGTAAGAGCAATGCCATCCGTAGTGTAGTTAACTTCAATACCTGAAAAGTAATGTAGTCTTCCCTAAGTCTTTTATGTCAAGACTTGATCCGTATGAGACTTAAGTTGCCGAATAGAGGAAGAATCTGGACTCGTGACAATAATGTCATCCACATATACAAAGAAGAATAGTAAGATGACCGTAAGATTTTTGAATGAACAAAGAGTAATCATATTTGGACCGCTTGAATCCCAAGTGAGTAAGTTCTTGAACAAGTTTGGCAAACCATTGCCTAGATGCTTGTTTTAATCCATATAAGGATTTCTCGAGTTTGGAAACATAATTATTAGGATTAGGAACCCCTTCTAGCATCTTCATGTACACTTCTTCATGAAGATCTCCATGAAGGAAGGCATTATTGACATCAAGTCGATGAAGATCCCGACTTTTAGAAGAATGAAGAAGAATACTCCTCACAAGCAGACATCTTGACTACAGGGGAAAAAGTCTCCGATAATCTACTCCATATTTATGAGTAAAGCCTTTGGCCACAAGTCTCGCTTTATATCTTTCCAAACTCCCATCCGCCTTTAAGTTTCACTTTCAGAGACCCATTTCGTTAATAATGGGTTTCTTCCCAACCGGTAAAGGAACCACATCCCATGTATTGTTGTCATTAAGAGCATTAATCTCTTTGCTCATACTAAGATCCAGGTTTCCGATCAATAGATGTTTATAAGAAGAAGGCTCTTGTAAATTGTCAATGGAAGAAAAGAAGAGCTTTGTGAGGTGGAGAATGGAAATGGACTAAATTACACCAAGTTTTTGTTAAGGTAGCAACTCTAGTGGGAGGTGTAGTAAACCGAAAATCAAGAAGATGTGTGGGGTGTTTTTGTAGGTCTAGTAGATCTCCCGAGAGGAACAAGAGAAGGAGAATTGTATATAGAAGTATCGGGGAGGGGGAAACAGGAGTGTCATTAGTGTGAGAGACAGAGGAAGAAGATGAGTGTGATGTAGCAGAGGAGAGAAAATTGCACTAAGTGCCGGAGAAGTAGCGTGTTGTAGTAGGTAATATATGATGAAAAACATCAGGGATATCATAATAAGAAAGTGGAGGACGAAGTAGTAGAGGGAATAAAGAAAGGTATGTGTGAAGTAGGAAGTGGAAGAAAGATGGTAAGGAAAGTGTCTTTTATGGAAAATAACATTCCTACCGACTGAATTTTCAAAGTGTGAAGATTTAAGACTTTGTAAGCCTTTTGGCCTGGTGGGTAACCAATAAATACACAAGCTTCGGCCCTAGGATCAAACTTAGATCGATTTTGTTTGAGCAAAGATACATAACACAAGCAACCAAATGTTCTAAGATGGTTAAGATCGGGGAATGACCATGAATTTTGTAGTAAGGAGAATAAAAATTCAAAGACTTCGAGAGGAAGTCTATTAATAATGTGGGTCAAAGCAAGAATAGATTCTCCCTAAAGATAAAGAAGGAAGTTTAGATTGAAAGAATAAAGATCTCGAGTGTTTCAAGGAGATGTTCTGTTTTCTCCCACAACACCATTTTGTTGTGGAGTTTCAAAGACAACTTTTCTCAACATATAATGCCCTTTAGATGTATGTAACTAAGACAAAGTACCCTCTCACAATTCTTTAGCATTATCCGATCCGACAATGAGAATGGAAGCATTAAATTGAGTAGCAAAGATATGAAATAAAAATTCGAATCACATGAATAGCATCGATTTGTATTTCAAGAAATGAACCTGTGCACATCTTGAAAAATCATCTACAATGGTAAGAAACAATTTACAACCATTACGGGTAGGTATTTTGTAGGGACCCCAAATGTCCACATGAATCATTTGAAATGGTCTATGGGTTTTTATTGAACTATGAGGGAAAGGTAATCGAGCTTGCTTTGCTTGGGCCGGACAAAGTCGACAGAGACACTTTAAATGTGACTAAGATCAATTTCCGGTTTTATTAAACTAAGTTGTTTCATAGGAAAATGACCTAATCTCAAATGCCACAACTTGGCCATTTGATTACAAGAAGATGACACAAGAGTAGCATGAGCAAACATGTTTAGGAATGAAATGTGAAATAAGCATGATGATGAGGCCTCAAAGGCAAAGATGACCTTGTTCGAGCTTACCAAGAGCTTGTACTTGGGTCAAGTGCGCCCGAAGAACACAAGATCGAGCATTAAAAGACACATCACAATTCATATCCACACATAGCTTGTGAATAGAAATGAGATTAAACCGAAAATTAGGTACATAGAGAACATCTTTCAACAAGATATTTTCGTTAACTGAACCGTACCAATGTGTGTAATGGATATTTTATTACCATCCGGAATGGTAATAGTAGCATCGCATCGTAAATAGGAGTGTATGTTTCAAACATTGCTAGATTATGACAGATGTGGCCGTAGCACCACTATCCAAAGACCCACTCGCATTAAAAGTAGTCATAAAGCGTAATTTACCCGCTAAGAAAGCATTAACCTGAAGCCTGGGTTCTGTTGTTCAGCAACAACAAGATTTGAAGCAAACTCATCAATTGATTGTATTGATCAATGGTAAGAGCAGAGATGCATCATGAGAATTGTCTCGCATCTCTTGCAAGTCTCCATCATCATCAACCTTGTGCCAAATTTACACTTCTTTCCTTTTGCTCCAAGTAGCGAAGGTAGCCATTCACCGAACATCTTTCAATGCCATGTCCAGCATCTTGCAATGATCACGTACTCAAGATGACCGTCTCTTGTTACCAAATAACATCTTGGCCTGATTACAAAGATTCTCATTGTCTATAATTACCAAAAGATTTTTATCATAGCCTCGGCGTGCCTCTACCTCTCTTGAAACCTTCTTCCGTCTGGCAACGCCAGAGCCAACTGCCGCCGCTTCGTGCAACTATATTACTCACTTCCCTATGTCTTTCTTTCTCGCACACATAATCTATATGCAGCTTGTTATATTTGGTAGAGGATCCATCATTAACACATTAGTCCTCACCATCCCAAAATCATCATTCAACTTCATTAAAAACATCATAAGTCTTTTCTTCTTCACCGAGACCGCAAACATCTTTTGTGTCAAATTAAAGCACATGAACAATTGTTACAAGAACAAAGTGGAAGGGGATCAACACTCGTCTAACTCATCCTGCATTGCTTTAATTTTTGTGAAAATTCAAATCGGCCATTTTTTTTTCGATGTAACTCGATAAGGTTTGTTTCTAAGGAATACCGTGGTAGCCGATGTATGCCCAAATCTTTCCTCCAAATCTTTCCACAACCTCTCTTAGCGCTTTACAAAACCAAACACTCTTGTTTATATTCTTTTCTAGTGAGAAAAGCAACCTGCATTCCAAGCACAAGATCATTACATCTCCGTGCCAAGCTTTATATGTGTCTCCAGTAGTCGCAGGACAAACCACGTATCCATCCACAAATCCTAGCTTTATTCCTAGATGAAAGAGCTAACATAATGGACTTCTTCCAATCATTATAACCATTTCCATTAAACAACTCATTCACTCGCCTTGTGTTACTATTATCGCAGGATGAATATAAGACACACTTCCTAACACAAAGAAGAGGGATCAACACTAGTCTCGCATTTTTTACTCCTCAAATCGACAAGAAATACACAATATCTTCAACAAATCAACTTACAATCCACAAAAAAACTCCAATTATCTCAACAAACCCTAACAATCCACAAACAACTTCAATTATCTTGACACTACAGTAATCTTCTTCAATCAAGATATTCAACCAACAAGAAATCATCAAACAATCAAGAACCTCTAAATTCCGATCAACAATTCTTTGAAAAACTTCTACTATCTAAGAATTTCAACAACAATTTTCGAACAATTCAACGATTCGAAAAAAACAATCAACAATCTCTAATCAACCTAGATTATCTAAAGAATTTACTGTAAATTATTTCGCATCAACCTCGTAAATGGAAGCTTCAAGAATTTGCAAGAATTTCGTCAATTTGAGTTCTGATATTCATGTTATAATCAAGAAACCGATTATATTCAATCATTCATATCGCATTTCATACATCTCACTTAGAGAGAATCGTAGAGATAAATTTTGAGAAGATTTTATTATGTAATGTGTTAAAGCCGCAATGTAGTAATACATGAGTATTTATACTGGGCGGAGAGCTCGCCAACATGGCACTCTTTATAATAGAAAGAAGAGAGAGAAGGTCACAAAGAAAGCACCTTAGTCCGTAGAACTTATATCACCTATATCACCAATAGTGGTAAAATGTAAAGAGTAAAAATTGGAAGGCATAAAGAGAGAAAGTAACAAGAGAACAAGCTTATACCTTACTAGTTGCTCGTTCTCTTTGTATGCTCACATTAAAAGAACATAAAGGCATCATAAAAGGAACATACTATGCACTCAACATGATTTTCTCATTTAAGAAATGACATGCAAGTACACGTATAAAAAAAAAAGTGAAATATGATAAAAGAAATTGCGTATGCACCGAAAATATGCAATCGGCACATCATGCTCCCATATATAGGATCTAAATTGAAGTGAGAGAACAGGTTTTCAAGAGGAAAGATGAAATCCACATCACATGTGGAGAATCAAGTATACAAAATTTGGTAACAAAAAGACAACTTTGGGGACATCCCAAAAATTGCTCACAAGAAGATAAATATGGGACACAGGGGTGCTTCAAGAAGAAGCACGAAACATTCCTGCATCGCACTCAAGTTATTTGAGAAAATATTTAGGCTAAATCAAACTGCCATTTAAAGTCCTTGAGTTTCTATGTGTCCTTTAAGCCAACCTCATCCTTCAATGAGCCGAGGAATCCTACACCCGCCTTCGCATAGAGCTTCATCGATCTTGCTTACAAGTGCAACCGCATGCTTGGAACACTAAGTCTTGTAATCTTATTTCCTTCCTAGATGAACTTCTCTACCTCATTAGCATCATAATGTTAATGAATTTTCAATCTTTGTTGGCATGGAGAATATAGTAATAATTATGCCCGGCTCATAGAAATCTGTCTCTTACAAATGCAAGAGTGCACAAGACCACTATTAAACTTGAGCTTTAACTTGGGAAATCACGTCAAGATTTCGTTGCACAATGGGTAAATTTGCCATGGAGATCTTATATATGATATGCTATTACACCATGACTCTCAAAGTCTAAGGCTCTCATCTCGAGGAGCGAGAAACAATGGTATTCCGTGATCCGAATTTATTTATCAATCTATTTACTCGAAGCATTGCTGAAATACGTAATGAAAAAAAGACATTTTTGTACCACTTGATGTCCATAACACATTTTCCCCGCCTTTGTCTTCCTCTTCTCATAACGGGATCCCCGTAATGTTTAATGGACAAGTTATACATATTGAATGTGCTTATTCCCGTATGGCAAAGTAGCAAGTCTAAGAAGGAAGTTCCTTGAATTCAAAGAATTGGAATTTCGGATGGGTTCGTGGATTGTTTTCAACGATTTTGCTTGATAGTTTCTAATTCCTTCCCATTCTTGCAAAGTGGAGATTTGGGCAATGAAACAACTTTTTCGTAGATTATATGAAAAAATTGTTGGATATTTAGAGTATCTGAGTGTTGGTTTTTCATGGTTCGTTACGTTAAGTCATATAGGATAAGGTGTCGTGACTTGAAGTAACGTGTAAATTAGAGTTGATTAATGTACGTGATACATTAAAGGGAGAGCGCGCGCTCGGATGGAGCGTTCGCACAAAGTCTGGGCAGAACTCGGCTTACAAACGCGAAATGAAGGAGGTGGAGGAGCGCCGCTTCCTTGAGCGCCCGCTCCTTTAAGGAGCGCGCTCCTTTGAGGAGCGCAAGCTCCCTGGCCGCCTCTCACTGTTTCATAGGGCAGCTTTGGAGTGATTGTTACATCAGCTTGCTTTTTGCTTCTTTAATACGTAGCAAAGGCTCTAATGATCATTATCCAAGATATGTGAATGAAAAGAAGAACCGCAGAAACTCTCTCAAAGTTCTATAAGCAGATTTTTTCTCTTCATTGCATCAAATTCTTTATTTTTCCTTTATTCTCATTCTACTTCTAATTTCATAACGAGCGTGATCTTCGTTGTTCTTTTATCTCTAAGTGAATTCCTTTGTAACCCGTGCTCAAGGGGGGTAGGAATATTGCTTTTTGGGAAAGTGTCCCAACACGCCTAGAAGATTCATTAATCATCTTTGTCAAACCCTTTATCATTTTCTAACAATCCAAAAGCAATATTATCCGAAGGATGGCTACGGTTCGGGTGAGATTACTTCGAATTTTCTCGAAACTTGATAAGTTTGAAGGCGTTTGGTTTCCGGGAGATGGGTATGAAGATGCATTTCCTTCCCACTGCTAAGTGTGGCATATGTTTTGAGCACTCCCCAAACCCGAGGAAGGGGACAATGAAACACTGCCAAGAAACGGAAAAGGAACAAAGGGGAGAACGATGACTACATATGATGTGGTCAAATATCTTAACGGTACATGTCCGACACTTTGTTTGATGTTTATCAATTCTATGAATCACGGTACGTTTTGGGGATGACCTTGAAGCCTAAATACATGGCCGAAGATGCATCTAGTAAAAGGGTCTTAGTTAGCAATTATAACAACCCTAAGATGGCCAAAACTAGGCCATGATGGAACAATTCCATGAAATCCAAAGGATTGTAGGAAGTTTTAAACAACAAAAGTATTAGTATGGATGAGGACATTTATTGTATCTTCAATAGTTGACAAATTACGCCACCGGAAATTGGAAGGATGTTAGGAATACTCTAAACATAGTAAAGATGATATGAATTTGGAACAATCGGGTGCTCATCTCTGGGATCAAGAGGGCATTCGGGTTCAAGATGGACAAAAGGAGGTAAATCCTAACTTCTACCATTAACATGGTGGAGGATGGAAAGTCCATAGACTCAAATCCTAAGAAGAGGGCTAACAATTGCACCAAAGGCTACAATTCCAAAAAGCCTAAGAACGGTGGAGTCAATCAACAACGGGTGTTGGGAGGGGCAAGCCCTGACACTCTAAGAAGGATCGGCTTCCTGTGGAAGAAGAAGATGAACAAAAGGAATGAGCAAGGTGGCGAAAGGCGAGTCTGCAGTCAATCCCAAGCCAAACAAGGTACTTCAGGCACACTCAGTACGTAATTCGGGTTTGAATTATATGTGTATGATTTCTCAAATCTGAAAATGTGATGATTGTTCATGAAAAATCGATTCCTGTGAGCTTCAAGGCATGTGTGCAAGGAGCGGCCTTCATTTAAAACCTTCAAGGAGGTGGACAATGGAGAAGTCTCTATACACGGGCAACGATTCTACTCGCTTCAAGTTCTCGTGTAGGACAAGTAGAGTTGGGCCTTTAGTTCCGGAAAATCTCTAGTGTTGAGAGATGTTCTATTTGGGTCCTAACTTAAAGGAATCTTTATCCGGAGCTAACCTTAATCGTATAGGTTTTAAAATGGTTTCTAGAGCTCCTCATAAGTTCATTTTATCTGTAGGTTTGCTCATATGGTTTCGCTACCTTCGTAATGGTATGTTTAAACTTAGCATTTCGAATGCTTTAGTTAACAATGTGTGTGTTATTAATGACAATTCTTCTCTTTGGCATTTAAGACTTGGTCATGTTAATTATAGAAAGTTATATTCTATGCATATGATGATTTAATTCCTTCCTTTGATCCAAGTATTGAGAAGTGTAGTATATGCATGTTAACAAAAATAACCAGGAGTTCTTTTCCTAATAATGTGGAAAGAGATACTAAATTGCTTGATCTCGTACATAGTGATCTTTGTGATTTTCATAGTACAACGTCTTTAGGAAACAAGAAATATATAATAACATTTATAGATGATTATTCACGATTCTGTTATGTATATTTGTTGTCCACAAAGATGAAGCCCTAGATAAATTTGAGATCTATAAAAATGAGGTGGAATTGCAATTAAGTGACAAGGTTAAACGGTTTAGAACCGATAGAGGTGGTGAGTTTCATAATCCTAGTTATTTCCAAGCTTTAGGAATAATACATGAAACAACCGCGGCTTATACACCACAACAAAATGGTATAGCGGAAAGAAAGAATAGAACTTTACAAGAAATGGTAAATTCCTATGTTATCCTATTCTGGTTTAAGTGATGGTTTTTGGGGTAAAGGGTTTTAACGCTTGTTACATTTTGAATCGTGAGTTCCAATGAAAAAAAAGGAACAAAGTAACCCCTTATGAAATTTATGGTACAAAAGAAAACCAAATCTAAGTTATATTAGAGTTCGGGGATGCAGGGCAATAGTTAAAGTGCCGGAACCTAAACGTAAAAAGTGTAGGGTGAAAGAGGAGTCAATGCATCTTTTATAGGTATGTCGCTTCACAAAGAAATCCTATAGGTTCTATGTTATAGAACAAAACGACTTTGGCTCGGCTCACACCCATTTGGAAGCTCCAGAGATGCTATTTTTGATGAAAATAGATATTCATCGGTTCCTAGACCAAAGGATATAACTCCAAGTACCGAAATTCAGAAATTGATCAAACTAATGATCAAGAGTTCGATGAACAAATTCTAGATGAGAATGTTGCATCTACATCGCCACAACCTAGGAGAAGTAAACCTATCAGGAAAGAGAAATCCTTTGGCCCGCATTTTCATGTATATTTGGTCGAGGAGGATCAAGATATAGCGTTTTAACTAAGTTTCCATATGTTTATAATGTGGAAGGGGATCCTTAACGTGATGATGAGGCCATGAAGTCTCAAGATGCTCCATTTTGGAAGGAAGCTACATGATGATGAAATGGACTCGATCATGGGGAATAACACGTGGGTTCTAGCGAATCTACCTCCTAAATGTAAACCAATAGGGTGTGAAATGGATTTTCAAGAAGAAAATGAAAATCGATGGAACTATCGGGAAGTTCAAAGCCCTAAGCAGGGCACAAGGCTTTTCCCAAAAAGCCGGTATTGATTATTTCGATACATATGCACCCGTAGCTCGGATCTCCACTATAAGGTTATTAATTGCTCTCGGCAATTCATAATCTCGTGATCCATCAAATGGATGTCAAGACCGCATTCTTGAATGGAGAGTTAGATGAGGAGGTTTACATGAGACAACCGGTCTGGGTTTGTTGTCAAAGGTCAAGAACAAAAAGTTTAAAAAGTTAATTAGATCTTTGTATGGGCTAAAACAAGCACCTAACAATGGCATCAAAAGTTTGATGAGGTAGTGTTGTCTAACCGCTTCAAATTGAATAATTCGCATAAAGTGTGCATATAGCAAATTTGATGACAATGGTCATGGTGTAATGATTTGCTTATATGTAGATGACATGTTAATATTTGAACCGATTTATCCCAAGTTGAGTGGACTAAATCTCTTTCTTTCGTCTAAGTTCTCAATGAAAGATCTGGGGGAGGCTGATGTCATTCTAGGCATTAGAATTAAAGAAGCAAAGGTAAATTGAGTTTGTTCTCAATCTCACTACATCGAAAAGGTTCTTAAGAAATTGATGTTAGTGGTTGCTTGTATCAACACCAATGGATCCTAGTGAAAAATTATTACCTAATGAAGGTAGTGCCGTGTCTCAACTCGAGTACGCAAGGGTGATTGGATGTTTGATGTATGCTATGACGAGTACTAGGCCGGATATCGCATTTGCGGTAGGCAAACTTAGTAGGTATACTAGTAATCCTAGTATGCTACATTGGCAAGCTATTCATCTGTGTCTTAGGGTATCTCGGGAAAACCAAGGACTATGGTTTATCCTACAAAGGGTATCCTTCGGTTTTAGAAGCGGTATTCGATGCGTTGGATCTCTAATAAAGAGGATCACTCTTCTACAAGTGGATGGGTATTTCTACTTTGAGAGGTGCAATTTCTGGGCTTCCAAGAAACAAACTTGTATAGCGGATTCCTCCATGACTTCGGAGTTTATCGCTCTTCCTTCCGCAAGTAAAGAGGCTGAGTGGTTAAAAATCTCATGATTGAGATTCCTTTGTTGCCAAAACCGATATCGCCGATAGCTTATTCATCAGGACAACGATGCCGTTTAGCAAGAGCATATAGTCAAGTATATAACGGTAAGTCAAGACACATCAGCGTGCGGATAGTTACATCCAAGGACTTATCAAGGATAGTGTTATCACCGTCGACTATGTACGTACAACGTATAATCTAGCGGATTGTTTTACAAAGGCCTTGCTAGAGATAACGTAAAGAGGATGGCAATCGGCTTAGGATCGAGCCCTCGTGAGTCACTGTAACGAGGAATCTTAACTTAACGCCCAATATGACGTTGGGTCCTAAGTTCAATAAGATTAATTCCTTCATTTGGATGGATTTAAAAACTTTATTCATCCTTGTATGAGTTCTATTACCGTGTTGCATAAGGAGGTTGTATAACTTAATAGGTCTCTTGCTCAGGCTTTCACTACAGCATGTATTTTAGAGATCTACCTATGTAAGTGTGAAGTTTAGCCGCTCAAGGAGCCACCGGGGCATAGCTTTGATACACTTATGAATAGATATGGACACAAGGCTTTATGTGCTCGCTATAATGAGTTTAAGTAATTTATCTTGTGTGTATAGTATCCTGGCTTCATTATGTATTGAAATTGTTCAATCGTTATCGACACCAATTGATACGGATACTTGGAATGTGTAATCGTACTATGCGGAAGTTCAAGTTTTATACACTTTCATTTATGCATGAGATGTATTTGCTGTTAATGATGTATGTGCTAATTATACAATTAGATACTCTAAATGGGGGAGGATTGTCTGGATATTTAGAGTATCTGGAGTGTTGGTTTTCATGGTTCGTTACGTGAAGTCATATAGGATAAGGTGTCGGACTTGAAGTAACGTGTAAATTAGAGTCGATTAATGTACATGATACATTAGGGAGAGCTAGCGCTCACGATGGGAGCGTTCGCACAAAGCCTACAGAACTCTGCTTACAAACGCGAAATGAAGGAAAGGGTGGAGGAGCGCCGCTCTTCCTTGAGCGCCCCGCTCCTTTAAGGAGCGCTCGCCTCTTAGAGGAGCGCAGCTCCTCGCTTTGCCTTCACTTGTTTGCGGTTTTCGAGTGACGGCGTAATTGCCGTGTTTTTGCTTTTTTAACACGTTGCAAAAGGCTCTAATGATCATTATCCAAGATATTAGGGAATGAAAAGAAACCGTAGAAACTCTCTCCAAAGTTCTATAAGCACAAGTTTTCTTCATTGCATCAAATTTTATTTTTCTTATTCTCATTCTACGAATTTCATAACGAGCGGGATCTTCGTTGTTCTTCTTTGTATCTCTAAGTGAATTCCTTGTAACCCGTGCTCAGTGTAGGGTAGGAATATTGCTTTTGGGAAAGTGTCCCACAACTTCTTAAGATCTACTGTTCATCTTGTAATCATCTTTGTCAAACCCTTTATCATTTTCTTACAAAATGACCGGTAGTAAAACCTAGTACTCGAAGCTTTGTTTAATACATGAGTAGCATGAAGTTAATATTTTTTTTGTAACGCCCTGTATTTTAATAGACTTAATAGAAACACTACATGATAGTACCAGATCGAACTAACATTACATCTTTTTATTTATTATTATATAATAATAAATAAAAAGATGAATGCTTTGGTCTGATCCTGGTACACCATGTAATGTTTCCATTATTAGAATTATATTAAAAATTACAGGGCGTTACATTTCTCTAATCCCGCTAAAACATTCATTTTATCAAATGAATAATTTCAGCTTGTGGCTACATTCTGTTAGTAAATTCTGCAGCTTGAGCAACTTGGTTTTTCACAAAACATATCTCACCTAGTATTTAGTCTTAGCCACATGGGCTACATATATGATCATGCCATTCATATTTCATTGATGGTTTAATCAGGAGCTTCATTGCTTCCTCCATCTCACAATGTTTTCTACATTATCCTTACATGGATTAAACAAAAATGGTATTCACCTATCTCTATTGAGTTGAATACAAATCTCTGATCTCTATAATATCAATGTTTTCACATTCCTCATCACCTCACCTTTTCCCTCTCTCCTCGCTCTACCCACTTTCTATATCTACATTATACACTTATTTTCCTTCTCTTATTTATATACCTACTCGCATCAGGGCATCCTACATCTATATGCTACTTTAATAATTGTGTCAAACCCTATTGTGAAAACATTGTGGGGATGGAGGGAGAAATATCTGAATGACTTCTTTGCTAATTTATACAATATGTATATCTCTGAGTTGCGGGATTTCTGCAGTTGGAGGAGTGAGCTTTGTGGATAAATCATGTTTATATTGGAGAAATCTTTTACACTTAAGGGAATTGGGTGTGTCTTGGTAGGTTATGATTTTGTTATGCATTGGGTTTAGGAGGAGGGCTAATATGGGGAGTACATAGACCAGGGAGGTTAGCTAGTAAGTAAGTTAGCTATGAATATAATAGATTTGTGGGAGGAAGGGGTATGAAGAAAATTATTGAGAGTTCATTTTAGTAGTTAGCTTTGGGAGTGTGACAATTCACTGAAAACTTGATAATTATCTTTACATTTTCTGTAATTTCCATTTCTATCAATCAAAACTCACCCTTCATCTTCTTTTTATTTTACTGTTGAAATTTCCAGTTCATTAGAGATTTCTGTATTAGCTTTTGCATAGTAGGATTAGTGTACTACACCTCAGAAGTCAGGACATAATCTATATATATCAAAACCACACACTATATGTATAAATTTCAATAAGATAAGGGGCTGAAGTAGATCATTTACTGTAATAGCAGTACAAATGGAGAAGAAGAAAAACATGCTAGTATTCACTAGCACATTGCCACAATTTAGGGGGAATTATTGTATTGATAGCCTGGGATTTTCTGTCAATTCGCTGAACTTGTATGCAGAAGCTCATGTGCAATGCTAGTTTAGCCTAAAACAGATCTGCCAGATTGGAAAAGAGTGCTATAAAACGGCAAGTAGGGGCCTAAATTATCAGAGAAAAAGTTCAGAGTTCAGACTTTAGATGTCAAAGCTGAATAAATATATGATTAGAACACATATTTCCTATAGCAATACGGTGATACCCCTAAATTATGTTCTCCTCCTTCCTCTCGATGACTTCTGCAGCTCCACCATGATGGTGTCGAACCTAGCTACCTAGTTATGATATTGGCTTACACAACACCCTCAGGCCCTCAACACATTGAGTTTTTTGTGACCATTTGGGTAGCTGGATGCCGTTCCAGCCTTGACCCTGCTGTACCTGGAAGTCTCAGATTATGATTCACAACGGCCATCAGGTATGACCTCCCTCTCATCATCACACAGGAATACTAAATTCTGTAGTAAGTCATTTTAGTGGGACTTGTGTAAGACTATGCTTTTTGACTGTTTACTGTCTATTCTTTTGCTTGGCTTGATGAGATGAAAGGGTGAAATATTAAGGTCGTATATTGGTGAAAGTGGAATAATTTTGACTCTATTCTTTTCCTGCTTATCATGTATCGGCCGAATGCCATCTTACTTTTGAGAGTTTTCAAAATGCTTGTTTCTAGAAATCAACGACCTTCACAGTGAAAATGTGGCATGTTTGAGGTCAAGTTGCTTAGCTGGAGGCTCAGTTCTAACTTGGGAGTAATTGAGTCTACTGGTTTGCTTTTAGATCATCTTTGAATTCGACTTCCTTTTCCTGAAGTGTTCTGCTGTTCGTGTGAGCACATTTTGCATTACTTCTAGGTAAGTTATATGATGTCACTGATGAAGTGTAAATTGTAAAGGCAATAACTCTCACTTCTAAATTGTAATCAGTCACTAACTTACTACTTAGAACACATTTTTGAGGTAATGAAAGAAAGCTTCAAGTTAACCATCCAATCCACTTAGTTCTTAAGGCAACCTTTTGCTTTTGGTCCATGGATGCTCAGTCTGTGTGGTCCAGCTATAACGAATATGTTGCGTATTAAGTATAGCCGATGGCGTCTTGACATCAAATGAAGGTAGTGATTAGGACATATCTCAGGACATATGGAAAGTTACTGATCTTGTCATTATCAGGACGTATCGCATGATTCATATGATATATTAAAATTATGTCTTTTCTAGTTATAACTTTATGGTCTGCTTTGAATTTTCCTCAAGTCATATATCTATAAGATCAGCAGTTCTTCATTTTGCAATTTTTTCTTTATTGGTGTAGACTTTGGGGTGTAGTTGCTCTTTTCCATGGTTTTATTTTAGGAATGTAATTAGAAATGGAAGTACCCTCTGAAACAAGTAATGCTGGGAACTAGAATGAAAACTATATCAGTGGCAAAAAATTATGCAAGTGAAGGGAATTTCATGGATTTTATTTAGGGTTTTTTTGGTCGAAAGTACTTAATAAAACACAAAGCAGAGGAATCTACCTAATAAATTTTTTTTTTTGCCTAAAAATACCTATTAAAATACTCCCAGTTGTTAATAACAACGGCGCTTACGAATTTCGGCCAAAACACCAAATGATAGCTTGTCAAGAACCACTGTCTCCTAGTAGAACATGCTGTTTGTGAGCAAACTAGTACTATTAGCACATTTATTGACAAGCGTATGAAAGTGTTGCAGGTTTTGAAATTGGTAATTCCATTTGATTTCCAGATGAGGAATATAGACTTAGAAGTCACGCATTATCATCTTATACTTCCTAGTTGCTTAATGAGGGATTCTCTTACTAGGAGACAGTGGTTCTTGACAACTATCATTTCTGTGGTAGTTTTTCCACATGTGAAGCTAGTGTAAAAATTGTATATTCATGCCAGGAGTTGGAACATTTGCAGAAAGTAAATGCCATATTAATCATAGAAATAATGGATTACAGTACGATTGATAGTACTGTACATGGTAGTACTGGAATAATGAGCAACTTATTATACTAATACTCATTTGACAAATTGCTGTCAGTTGTTGCAGGCAGGAGCTAATTTGCTGCACTGATTTAGCACATCTGCAAAGAAGAAAGAGCATTATTAGTTATTACTACAGGGGAAAATGGGTGACTGAATAAATAACATAGAACAAGTTTGAAGCAACAGTTGAATAAAGTGATGTTCGAACACATACTCCTCCTGTATGGATCGTACTCGTTCTCATAAACAATACGCTCTTCCTTCCTCTCAATAATCTCAGCACCACCATGGTGGTGGTGGTGGCCATAGCTAGGATGACACTGCTCTATACACAACATCAGTCACCACATTGTCTGTGGCCACCACCATGGTGGTGGTGGTGGCCATAGCTAGGATGCTGCTGCTCATACACAACATCACTCACCACATTGTTGTGGTGGCGGTGGCCGATTGGGTAGCTAGGCCTTCCATATCCACCCTCAACCCTGCTGTATTCAGAGTAAGAGTCGCATGGGCTCTCACGGATGACCTCCTTCTCGTAGTAGTTGTTTCCACAGTGTGCCATTGTTGATATATTTGTTGTACTCTGGTACTTTGTGGTGGTTTATTTTTCTTGCTTGGTGAGATGTAAAGGAGCAATATGGTGTTCTTATATAGTGGTGAAAATGGGAATATTTTTGGGGTCCATTTCCTGCTTTTATGCATTGATCGAATATTTGAGAGACTTCTTTTGATTATTGTTATCCATCAATGAAATCAAGTTATCGAATTGAGTTCTTGTAGTTGTGAAACTAAGGAATAATTGTCCATTTGCTTGCTTTATGTCTTGCTCGAATCCCACTTTCGTTTTGTGAAGTAGGCAAATTCTGACTTATTCCACTCTCTTGGTGTAGGACATTTTGAACTGATCCTCTTGTGCTTATTGTCTTCACTCTGAAAATTATGGCATCTCTAAGATTAAGGTTATGCTCTCTTCACCGAAATAAGCGATCTCTGGCCCGAATTTATTAGGCGTTTTGCCAAGCTTCAATCTTTCGTTCTAGCTGGCCAACTATTTTAACCGAACTACCATATTTTTATGTTAATTTATAAAAAAAAAGTAGATATTCATGCGATCTTTTAATCGTCTATTACAGACTTTTCAAATATCTTTCTTCCATTTACAACTGATTCTTGGTCCTTGAGTCTTGAGGTGATGAAAGAAGCTTCCAGGCCACCCTTGCAATCACCTCTGTCACTCTGTCAGTAATGAATAGCTACCTTTCTTTAATTCCCTTTTTCCCATCAACAATCGTTTTTTTTTTCTTCTATTGATACCAAACTGCTAATGCAGAATGAGTTAAAATGTATTGATGAAAATTGTTATTATTCATTCTCCAGAGAAAAAAGAACGTTATTCATCAAGCATGTGGTTATCATGTTCAGAAGGCTATACAAATGCTACTCTCTTCGTTCGCTTTTCTTACTTCTATCACTTAGGGATTAGACTATTCACATACTCACTTCGACTATATACTTTACGAATATAAATTTTTACGTAAAATGTAATCGGATTTGTCCTAATGTGTATTTTCAAAATATTAGTACTTTTTTTATTAATTTTACTAATCGATCATGAAAGATATCAACTGGCCAAAATTACGCCGCAAAATGTGAAATTCCTAGTTTATAGAAGTAGAAAAGAATGGGGGTAATTGCCAAAATGGCCATAAACATTTTTCTTGTATATCCTCGTAGGGAATACTTTTCTTTTCGATAGCAAAGAGAATCATTTATGCAAAGCTTTGAGCCTTGATGTATTAGCCTACTTCGTAGGCCTAAAATCTTCAATGTTTTGGTTGACTGGTAAATGTAATTATTATTCAGCATCAGATTGACGAGTGATCCAAGTTGGTTCATTGTGTTAGTGCTACCCCATCTAGATTTGCTAAATTATGCTCTTCGTGGAAAAGCTGTGAAAGCTGCTCCCTTTATCTCAGCAGCCAAGAATCAGAACATCTTAGCTAGCAAGATTTCTACAACTCTCTTAGTACATATCAGGTAAGCATTTAGTGTTCAATTTCGATTTTTTTTTCACTCATTATATGCTTACCTGTAATAATGTGATTGCAAATTGTAAGCAAACACAAAACGCCTAATTAATGCTTCTTTAAAGAGATATATTCTTGAGGGGTATAATGTCTAAACTTTTTACTGTTCATGGATTATTTGGACTTCTACACCCATGGTCCATGGATGATGCATATGCTGGTGACCAGACCTGCATGCATGTCATTGCAAATAGAGAAGTATGAGATCTTACCTAATTAAGTTCATTACTAGAACGTATTCCTCGATACATAATTTTTAGGTGCTAATGGGAACACCTAGAACTATATGCTCCCAAGCACATGTTTTTGGACATTTGTCACATATTTCGCTTAAATGAACGATATGTAAAATGTGCAAAAAATTGCGAGAAGGAGCATCTAATTTTAGGGTGCTCCCGGGAGCACTATGGTCTATGGAGGCTTTGCGGAAGAATGGGGATAATTACTCCTATGCATTATGTCTAATCATCACCGTAAGTCCGTTACCCGCATTGAATTTTTTTCTTTGGCAATAACCTTTTCTCTTGGTCTTCTGAAAGCCACGTCTTCGGGTTTTAGTGGCGGAGCCGAATATGGGGGGGGTAGCTAATGCAAGCTAAGTGTTAGGACTCTTATTCCTATTATATAATGGATATGATATTATTATGCCTAGTTTGCATAGCAACGTGACTCCGTCCTTTAGATTGTATTAATATTTTTGATGATGAATGAGAACATAAGACAACTTGACCAAATCTTATCATGGTATCAAGAACAGAGATCCTTAACCTAAAACCTAATTAGTTTTTCCCCGAAAATCAAGAAAAAAAAAAACCAAAAAATCCTCAAACAAGAACCAGATTTTTTTCCACCACCTACTACTGTTGCCAGCGCATTCCAATTACTATGGTGATGAATGACAGACCTTTTTCCCAAATTAATTGGACATTGATCGACATAACAAACACAATGAGGTATACGAACAAAATCACATCGCATACCGCAAACTACAACCACGCCCGGCAAAATCTTCGCCGCGGCCGTGGAAGGGGTGGCAGGACCTGTGCTTGGGCGCACAAAATCATGGACTCGGTGGTGTCTACGACCACTGGGGTGGCTCTCACACCAACAGGCCGCCGTGAGATGCGAATCAATGGAGCTTGGATCACGACGAATCACATGATGATGAATTTGAGGCCATTGATTCGGAGCGTTTCCTGCGGCGTTGCTCGAAGATTGATGAAGGCAATGTACGTATCGATAGCATTAACAAGGCAAACGAAGAAGACGAAACGATGCGTAAGATGACGAAGATTGCAGAGGAGAGAATGTAATAAACGTTTGCAAAGAAAGTGAAGTCGCGGGGTCCAAAAAGATTAAGAAGCTAAATAGTTTTGCTTTCTTGAACTTTTGTACAATTAATAAAGCCGTCACTAGTTGATGCGCTCAAGTTATACTCTGCTTATATGGTATTTTGGGGTGACCTTTGCTAAGGAGTTCGATCATAATTGTTAACGCTTGGGCTTTCATTTTAGCTCTTAGCTTAAGTTCGAATTTTGTATATTAATTATAGTTAAAGTTGTAAGTTTCGAGCTCCTAGAAGCATGAGGGTTGGAACAACTCCACAACATCGCCGCACTAGCCAAGCACCGCCGCAAGCTCACGCCTCCGCCGCCAGCCGTCGCAAGCCCGAAGAATCACGTCGCCCAAAGAAATCACGTTTTCCTGGCAGAAGCTCGAAGCCCAAAGAGCCTAAGATCACAAGCAGTCACACTCAGCAAGGAGCTCGAGACTCGCGACTCCGCTCTTCGCGACTCGCGAGGATTGGCGCGACTCGCGACCATCTTGTCTAGCTAATTCGTACGGAAGACAGTACTTCGCCGCGATTCGCAATCAAGATCGCGACTCGCGATGCTTAAGCTCTGGGCAGCCACGCTTGGTGTGGGTTTAAAAAGCTTCCTAAAACCTAATATTTTGGG
This sequence comes from Beta corolliflora, assembly GCA_947648045.1. NCBI lineage: Eukaryota > Viridiplantae > Streptophyta > Magnoliopsida > Caryophyllales > Amaranthaceae > Beta > Beta corolliflora. Next base: position 92,476 of record CANSZD010003753.1, on the reverse strand, counting down.
GAGAGGGACCTAAGAGGACAACACATTCGAGGAGAGAGAATCTCCAACACTCCCTTCTTCTCCTGTTATCTTCTCTTTTTAGTTTTCATTTTCTAGTTTAGTTTTAGAGATTTCAATTATGGAATTGGCTATCGCTATGCCGATCGTAGCTTGAACCGTTCTTCAAGAAGATTAACATGAAGCTTCAAGCATTATTGTGAGATCTTTCCTCTCTATTTAGTTTCTTTGATTATGGTTCAATTTCTATGATCTGTTCTATGATTATTGATAATTATGCTAGGAACGTTACTAGTTTGATCGCGTAATTAATCTAATGCTAGATTTAAGAATAGAATCGGATTGTTTTATTCTTTTATCTATTTGTAGCAAACCTAGGGAGTAACTTAGATGCAGATCGCCTTGGTTATTTCTCGGGGAAATTGAATCAACCGTTGAATGTTTATCGCGTGTATGACATTAGCGTGTCTATCGGTTCTCGTATTTATCGGCCGCTATCGATCGAACTTAGACGCCGGACGGACTAGGTTATCCTTTAGTTAGGGTTTTATAGTCACGCCGATCGTGCTATTCAACTAAGAATAAGGAGAATGCGAGATTAATTCTCAACAATAGATAATCATGGAAATAATTAGAACCGAGGTTCAATGATCAATAATGAAATTGAAGTGGATGTTAATCTGATTCAAGATCTTTCCATATTGATTTCTCATTTTATTTATTTGCTAGTTAATTTTAGTTTGTTTATAATCTACTTGAAAACCCCTTCGTTATTAGGTTTCTCACCTTAGCTTAATCTAGGTACCGATTCACGCTAAATATTAAACTCGTCCCCGTTTCCCTCAGGATACGATCCCTACTTCCATCATACTTGCTTAGTGTGCATGAGAGTAGGAGAAATTTATCTTTGGTTAGGTGTACACGCGAAACGCCTACCACTAGTCTATGTACTCCCGATTGTGTCGATCTATGGGGGGACACCAACCCCAAGATCCCGATGTCGTAGGTCTTGCGGGGATTACACCGTAACAATGGCAAACTTTGTTAGAGTTATTGAATCTCCCTCAACCTAAACATAGGTTTAATGGTAAATTCTTATGGATTTTAGATACCCTAGGTGCCACCCACCATGTCACTAAGCACGTTCTCTCACTTGTGTGAGCCCCGAAGAATTAATGGTTGTCCTGCTGATCGCCCCGATGGTAGTACCGCGATGCTATACATGAGGGAGATGTGATTCTTCCCGAAAACTTGAAAATTACTAATGTTCTATCTCGTGCCTAATCTCGATTATAACTCGATTTCTATTCCACAATTGTTGGATTCTCAAATTGTATTATCCAATTCACTAAAACATTATGTGTCTTACAGATCGCAAAACGAGGACGTTGATTGAGCGGGTGAACGAAAAGATGGACTTTTCTTTTTCGATGTGTTCCAAACCGGAAATATAATGGTTATGATGGTACGGCATTGATGGATATATGACATAAGCGTTGGGTCATCCTTCTGAGAAAGTTCTGCGACATTTACCTCGTGCGAGTCCCTCTACTATTACTAACCGCAATAAAGACGGGTGTGATGTCCGGTTGCGCCCATCAACCTAGAACTAGTTTTCCAAGGAGTGATAGTAGAGCTAGTAGGATTTTTGAATTAATACACAATGATTTACGGGGCCATATAGAACTAAGTCTCGCCCGGGTGCTTCATATTTTTTTAACAATCGTTGATGATTTTTCCCTGGACTTTTAGGACTTATTTATTATATAATAAATTGGAGGTTGCAATTATGTTTCGCATTTTGTGGCATTGGTGGAAAGACAATTTAATCGCACAATTAAACGTGTTAGGAGGATAATGGCACTGAGTTTAATTTTTTACGCCCCTATTTTGTGAAACAAGGGATAATCTTTGAAACTTCATGTGTTAAAACCCCACAACATAATGGAAGGGTCGAACTAAAACATGGACACATATTAAATGTCGCACGTGCATTGCGATTTCTAGCTAATCTACCTTTGAAGTTTTGGGGGGGGATCAGGTTCAACGATCGTCATTTAATAAATCCAACCCCCACCGTAGTGCTTCGATTATAAAACTTCCTATGAGTGTTTGTTTGGGCAAGCCCCCTAAGATGACGAATATCTGATTTTTGGTTGCTTGGTGTTATGCTTATAATATTTATCATGGGGGTGATAAGTTTGCTAGTAGGAGTCGTCGTTGTGTTTTTGCTGAGTTATTCTTATACTTGTAAATGATGAAAACTATATGACTTAGACACCAAACAATATTTTGTTTCACGTGATGTGAAGTTTCTGAACATAAATTTCCTTTTGCCGTGTCTCGAACCTCGTGGAATGAGTTGGCTGTCGGGGGACAAAGGGAGTGGATGAGTTTTGTGATGAGAGATGCCTATGCCCCGTTGTTGGGTTCCCGCTGATGTCGAAGGGGGACTCGGGGCGCAGGCGTGGATGTGGCGCGCCGGGAGGGCCGAGCCACGTGTCGAGATCGCGGAGCCTCGCTGGTGGCTGGGACGGCGCGCCAAGTCCCGACCGGCGTGGCCATCGAGGCTCGGTGTTCGGGGAGTGGAGCTGAGAGGAGAATGTCGAGATGTTGGGAAGGGGGAAACGAACCAAAATTCCAAATAAAGTCGCAAGATTTCGTGACTCATACTTTAGTGAAAAACGGAAAGTTCATCAACGCAGCACCTGCTTTCAACATCGTCCCCAGTACTCCCTATCCTATTACACATTATGTTAGTCATGAAAAGTTTTCTCGGATAAACATCGCAGATTTCTAGCAACCTATAATCAAGAGGGAACCCCCAAAGTCATTTAAAGAAGCTATGAAGCATGAAGTGGTGGCGCGAAACCATGGGAGCCGAGATAAAAGCTCGGGAGGATCAAGGCACATGGGAATTGCAACCCCTTTCTCCCTAAGAAGAAGGCATTGGGGGAGTAAGCGGGTATATACGTAAAAATATGATGAAAGGTGGAAAATTGCAGAACTGGCCAAGGCCGATTGGTTATATTTGGTCATCATCAGGTGGAAATTATCGATTATAATGAAACTTTTGCCCCGTAGCAAAAATGACAACTAAGCTCGTACTTTCCTAGCTATTAGGCAACGGGAAAAATAGGATATTCATCAGATGGATGTCCATAATGCGTTTTTACATGGTGATTCGGGAAGAAGAAGAGTATATGAAAATTCCTCCCGGGTTTCGTGGAGGAAATACTAACTGGGTGCGCAGGATGAAAAAAATCGTTGTACGGTTTTGAAACAGCACCTAGGTGTTGGTTTGCAAAATTGGCCACCGCTTTGAAAAAGCCTAAGGGTTTAAGCGAAGCCTTATTCGACTATTCCCTGTTCACTTCGACCGGGAAAATATCCAACCGAACGTTCTTATATATGTGGATGATATGATTATTGCAGGAATGATTAGGAAGCTTTACCCAACTTCAAATCTTACCTTGGAAAATGTTTTAAAATGAAGGATTTAGGTGCTTTGAAATATTTCCTAGGCCTCAAATTGCCAGGGGCCGCAGTGGAATTTTTATGAGTCAACAAAAATATGCCTTGGATATTATATCCGAGGCCGCTTATTGGGTGCCAAGCCGCTGAGTTTCCTATGGAACAACACCATCTCGCCGCTTTGGATGATGGTCCTTTGTTTGGGATGATGCGAGAAATATCGCAGATTGATGGGCAAGGTTGATTTACATTGTTAGCTAGACCCGGACCTCGGCATATTCTCGCTCATATTTTGTCACAAGCTTATGCACGCTCCTAAAGTTGCTTCATCGGGAGGCCGCTCCGAGAGTGGTTAAATATTTGAAGAAAAATCCGAGACGTGGAATATTATTTCGTTCGATAGTGACCTCCGCCTCAAGGGTGGTGTGATTCTAATCAGGGCTAGTCGTCCCTATTACTCGGAGATCCCCGAGGGGGTGGTTTGTATTGTTGGGATATTCTCCCCGTTTCCCGGAAGACTAAGAAGCAAATTTACAAGTGTTCGATCGTCCGGGCAGAGGCGTAATATCGTTCTATGGCCGCTATAGTTTGTGAATTAAAGTGGTTAAAGCAAACTACTAGGTGATCTTGGAGTTCAAAGATCCCGCAGGATGCGATTATATTGTGATAGTCAATCTCGCGTTATATATTGCCAAGAATCGTGTTTCATGAACGTATTAAACATATTGAGGCCGACCGTCATTTTATTCGTGATGCCGGGATCGAAGGATTAGTGAGTCCGTCATATGTTCCTACCGAGTTTCGCTACGTATATTTTTACTAAAGCACTTGGTAGGACTCAATTTGAATTTTTGTTGTCCAAGTTGGGCGTTCGCAATTTGCACGCTCCAACTCGAGGGAGGTGTTAGGACTCTTATTCCTATTATATTATAGATAGATATTATTATGCCTAGTTTGCATAGCATCGTACTCCGTCCTTTAGATTGTATAAATACTTTGATGATGAATGATAACCGAAGACAACTTGACCAAATCTTATCACTAAGACTAGTTGGATTTACAACCTATTACTGAGTTACATCGCTCCCCTTCGATGGGCCATTATCTCAGATTGTGGCAATGTTAGTGCCTTCTATCTTGCTTGCAAACCGTCGCAACATCAACGCACTAAGCACCTTGAAATGGACATGCACTTCGTTCTCGTGAAAAGGCCTCTCTTGGTTGTATTGGTTTCTCCATGTTACATCTTCCTATCTTTACATTGGCATTTTCATCAAGGGCTTACTTCACCTTCATTTTTTGACTTTTGGTCCACTCTCAACATCTGTTCTCCCCGCTTTGGATCACAGGGGTGTCATAGCATATGTAAATATGTTGAATATTTCATATGTATCTTAGAGTAAATATAATGTATATAGTCTCCTAATTAGCTAGGTCGTAACTCTATGTGGTATGTAGAATACAAGTATCCGAATACCTTGATCAAGGCCTCCTACTAAACTTATAGCTGCATGAAATGCACATTGCACCCTATCAGCAAGTGTTAAGACTTGAGAATCTAGCATTGCATAACTTTAAAGAATTGATGCTCTTGTAGGTAAAACAAATATGATTTCTGTCTTTGTAATAAAGATAGTGAACAAGATCGTCTCTGCCTCTTTAACAGAAATTTGGGATGAAACCACGGCTGATATTCAAAATAATCATTCTGTTGTTGCTGATGATAATAACTGAAGCAAGAAATGTCGATAGATTTCTTGTTGCATTCTCCAAACTGACTTGAACATCTTTCTATCTGTCCAAAACTATCTCGGCTAGGAGTTCTGCACGATTTCTTTATTACTTATCTAGTGACTATTTTCTGTTAGTTGTTGACTTCCATGTAGTATTATTTTTGAAGACATTGCGTGTATGAGGTAGGCGCTTGGCAGTTCGCTCTGTATGTGAAATTACTTTCTTGCTCATCTATACAAATTGAATAACAGTCTACTAGAATTGGTGTGCTCTGGCTCTCAGTATAAAAAAGGAAATTTTCTTGGATTATGCTTGTTTTTCTAGGATCACTTCCAGCTCCCTATATATGTAATTTTGAAACAAGAGCCTAACTACCATTGCCTTTTCCCTTCTTACCACTAATATTGTTCACAGGTATATATGTCTGAAAACACATTTTAGTACATATTTCTCTTGATATATTAATTCAAATAAACTCTGCTTAGGGATAAGGTTGTTTACATCTTGTCCTCTCTAGACTTCATCAATGACAGGAAACGTGCGAGAGTTGTTTCTGTTGTGGCATATATGACAGGAGTGGTATCATATTACTTTAATGCATCATGCTAAACAATCCAGGTATTTTTTGTTGCATGCATGAAATCATTTTACAAGTAGTTGGTTAATATGGATTTTCCAACTTGATCCATATATGTTGCATGTGATATTTGTAAAGCTAGTAGTATAGCGCTATATCAAGGAACAGAACATAATTTCTTCTCTGGAGGACAAACATCATGTATTTAAATTCCATTAGAAGTGGTGTACATCATCAAACAAAATCCTAGAAACTAGTGCATGTGTACAAGCCAAGGGGGCATTTTATTCTGCTAATAGATAATTGCTGTCAATTTCCCTGGATCGTGTAGGCAGTAGGCATCCTCAGTAGTACTGCTGCACAAAAATGAGCCACATAAAAAGGAGCAAATTAGGTGACACAATAATAATACAGGAAAAGGGGAAAAAACTTAAACCATGTATTAGGAAGTATTTCATTGTTCCCTTTTAGTTTCCTGTTTTAATTTTTAAAGTTGTTAATATAAGTAGTAGTAACAGGAACCAATTTAGACATGTAAATATGGTTGAAACCAGAAACTGAACGCTAAAAATGAGTAGATGCTAAGAAATACATACCCTCCTATATGGGTCATAGGAACTGTCAACTATGCGCTCTTCCCTCCTCTCAATGATCTCGGTAGGCCCACTGTGGCGTTGGTGGTGGTGGCCACCAGAGATGACATCACTCACAATCTCACTTACAACATCGCCCACACTATTATGGTGGTTGTGGTGGTGGTGGTGGGGTACGTGGTTTCCATATTCATCAATCGTGTACTCATCTGAGTAGTTGTCATATGGACCCTTACGAATGACCTCCTTGTCTATCTCATAGTAGCTGTTTTCATAGGGACGGTTAAGGTATGACATTGTTGTTGATTTGGCTTTCGGATGCCTAGAAGTTACCACTATAATTGGTTTTGTTGCTTGTCTTGAGTGAGATGCAAATAAGCCAATGTCATAAGAATGCTTATATAGTGGTGATAAAATGGGAATATTTCCAGGTACGTTTACTTTTCTTTTCTATGTTTAGATCGAATATTTATTTCTTCTCTTTCACACTTTGTTAAATATGGGCCTGGGCCGCACCCATCACAAGAAGAGATAATCCACTTCACAACACAAAGGAGTTTCCACCTTAAAACCATATGGCACAAGGGAGTAGCCCTTCGCATTATAAAGTGAATCCATCTCTCTTCTTTAATCAATGTGGGACACTCACATGCGGTGTGCGCTATACATCATAGCTTCAACACTCCCCCTCACATGTGAGGTCCCTTTTTCAATTGGCCCGTAGTAAATTAACGCGACCCTCTCAGGGCCCGGCTCGATACCATGTTAAATATGGGTCCGGGCCGCACCCATCACAAGAAAGAGAGAATCCACTTCACAACACAAAGGAGTTTCCACCTTAAAACCATATGGCAATAAGGGAGTAGCCCTTTGCATTATAAAGTGAATCCATCTCTCTTTTTAATCGATGTGGGACACTCACATGTGGTGTGCGCTATACATCATAGCTTCAACACTCCCCTCACATGTGAGGTCCCTTTTTCAATTGGCCCATAGTAAATTAACGGACCCTCTCGTGGGCCCGGCTCGATACCATGTTAAATATGGGCATGGGCCGCACCCATCACAAGAAGAGAGAATCCACTTCACAACACAAAGGAGTTTCCATCTTAAAACCATATGGCAATAAGGGAGTAGCCCCTTTGCATCATAAAGTGAATCCATCTCTCTTCTTTAATCAATGTGGGACACTCACATGTGGTGTGCGCTATACATCATAGCTTCAACACTCCCCTCACATGTGAGGTCCCTTTTTCAATTGGCCCAGAGTAAATTAACTAACCCTCCGTGGGACCGGCTCGATACCATGTTAAATATGGGCATGGGCCGCACCCATCATAAGAAGAGAGAATCCACTTCACAACACAAAGGAGTTTCCACCTTAAAACCATATGGCAATAAGGGGAGTAGCCCCCTGCATTATAAAGTGAATCCATCTCTCTTTTTTAATCGATGTGGGACACTCACATGTGGTGTGCGCTATACATCATAGCTTCAACACTCCCTCACACGGTGAGGTCCCTTTTTCAATTGGCCCATAGTAAATTAACGGACCCTCCGTGGGCCCGGCTCGATACCATGTTAAATATGGGCACGGGTCGCACCCATCACAAGAAGAGAGAATCCACTTCACAACACAAAGGAGTTTCCATCTTAAAACCATATGGCAATAAGGGAAAGAGCCCCTTTGCATCATAAAGTGAATCCATCTCTTCTTTAATCAATGTGGGACACTCACATGTGGTGTGCGCTATACATCATAGCTTCAACACTCCCCTCACATGTGAGGTCCCTTTTTCAATTGGCCCCGAGTAAATTAACTGACCCTCCGTGGGACCGGCTCGATACCATGTTAAATATGGGGTACGGGCCGCACCCATCATAAGAAGAGAGAATCCACTTCACAACACAAAGGAGTTTCCACCTTAAAACCATATGGCAATAAGGGGAGTAGCCCCTTTGCATTATAAAGTGAATCCATCTCTCTTTTTAATCACGTGGGACACTCACATGTGGTGTGCGCTATACATCATAGCTTCAACACACTTTGTTTGGATAAGAGGAAGCTGAGAGGAAGGGAGGGAAGTGGAAAGGGAGGGGAACAAGTTCCCTTGTTTGGATAAGGGGCTAGGACGCTAGGGGAAGGAAGAGGAAGGATTCCATTTTCCTTCCTTTAATGAACACCATCGCTTCAAAATTGGAGTGATTTGGAGGAAAAGTGGAGCTCATTATATTTTGTGATCGATTGTTGAACAATTGTTGTATAGTGACTCATGAATGTTGTATATGGAATCACAAATATTTTATATGAAAATCGTGGTATCAATATCATCTATTAGCTATATAAAGATAATGAAATATTGATTTTAATATACATTATTTTTTAAATCTAATATAATACATTTATAATTAAATTTTCAAATGAAAAAATGTTGTTAACAAAAATTGTTCATTATGAATGAGGCATCACCGTAGCAACCTTAAATTCAATTTCGATTGATCGGAGAAAAGTTTCACCGTATAATTGGTAATTGGTCTACGCCGAACCACCGTTGGTGCAGACTTGGGTGCACCCCTTTGTAGATAGTCTCAAATAGGTGCTTTGTAAAGAGGTGTGGAAGCAAAGACTCGTGTGACACCCGCAAAGAATCGAATATTATAGCAAACTGGATTTTTCACTACTCTCTTAGATTCGTCTGGTAAGTTTTCGTCTTTAATTTCAACTATATCACGTTTTTAAAACTAATCATGACCAAAGACTTTACTCTTAGCAATACTTTCGTATGGGAAAAGCGCTATAATGTCGTTGCAAGCCGAGAAATATGGCATTTTTTATCTCGAATTATGTTTGTCGATTAATCGAAAACATCCAGATGTCATGTCATTATTAGAACATGTTCCAATTATAATCCATAAAAAGAGAGGATGAGTTCTACTTCTAACCATTGTGTTCCATCACTGTATGAGCCGTATCCACCGCAAGTTTATGATTTAATTTGAACATTTCTTCCTTTATATTTTTGGTATGCAAGGAACGATTGACCCTTGGAGTCGGGGAACGGGGATAAGGTTAGTTCGATGCTGAAAGCCTGAACTAATTAGTGGATCAAGTTAAACATATTAGTACGAAAGAGAATGAGACTGAGCTTTTTCCACCTTGTTAAGCACATTGTTTCTGAAACGCAAACTTTCTTATCCCATTGATCCATTCATGAGTGGATCAAGTTGTACTGTGAAAATTCTTTTTGTTCACAGCAAGTGATGCGTGAGTGTACGGATATTGAGTGAGTTAACTTGTGAGTCAGTTTTTTTTACTATAATTAAAGAGGAGGCGCAAAGATATATCCAAATTTGTATGTCAAATTCAAAATTGTCAAGGAAGCAAGGTTAGAGATAGGGGTCACCTCTTGTAGTTTAAAACTTCATATAATTAAGTAAGAGGGGAGATTAAAATACTTATCTTATTCAGAATACTTGTTGTCTCCTACAAAAAAATAGTTCATCTTAGATCACTCTGCCTTATGCGACAACAATCAGGCTTTGATTAAGGGTGCATTCTTTTCACTTGAACTTATTAGACTTGATTGGACCTGATGACCCCTAATTTCACCTTATGTTTACACCTGATTGGACCTTATCAGACCTGATTGAACCTTATTTGTACACCTAAGCAGCCCTGATTAGACCAAAAATTATATCTTAAAGTTGAAAAGAGCACACCTGAAGAAGTCTGATAAAGATAGCTGAAGGGCTTGGAGTGTCTTCGCTCCAAATCCAATCTCAGTGCGCTTTGAGAGCTCTAAGCTCTAGCAATGCATACATGGAACTTTTGTGCAAATTACAAATTAGTATCTGTAGTGACTAAGAGAAATCCTTTTGGCTAACTTCCTGTTCTAAACATTAGATCTTAAGTCGCATAATCAGCATACAGGTATAGCAGAGAAGTAGAGTAAAAATAATGGGATGTTGTTTTCAAGTTTAACAGTTGTCCTATTCTCCTTGATCTCGCTTCAAAGTAGTTGGATTTTTCGTATTTTATCCGGGGGGAGGGAAATACCTTCTCAGCAATGTTCTTTATTTTTTTCCCTACCTTCTCCCCCCTTCAGCATTTGGAGACTTACCCAAAGGAGATGAAGGTTGGAACATGACAATATACATGGGAGTCAAAGAGTCATTGCTGGTCTAGATTGCCTGAGTTGTGCATGAGTGCCTGGGTGTCGTGTAATGGCTATCAAAATTAGGTTTCCAGTTAGTTGCTCGCACAAACAAAATAAGAATTACTTCCTCCGTTCCAAATTAGTTGCGACACTTTTAAAATCACGGACTCCTAGGCAATTTTTGGAGAGGAGAGAGATAGAGAAAGAAAACAAAAGGGTTCCATGTGATAGGAGAGAGATAGAGAGAAGTTATTACCCAAAATGAAAATGTAACATCTAATCTCAAAACTTCCTAAAATAGAAAGTGTTATAACAGATGTGAGAAAGAACAAATATTGAATGCAAAACAAAGAATAATCAGACACAGATTTAACGTGGTTCACCAATGGAGTGTTGGCTACGTCCACGGGCAGAGAGAGAATAATAATATTGATGAGAAGAATAACCAGAATTACAGAGGTGATTAATGTCTTAATCGTCAAATAATAAACTAGGTTAAAAAACCTATTTATATGCAAAATCGGAAAATCGCGATCCGTGTCTCATTAAACCTCCGCCCGATCGGGTCGGGCGGTAATCGCCAAGCCAAAAACCGTCTCGGGCCCGATCGGGCGACCATCGCCCGAGTCGTAGCTCGCTACGACGTCCGATCAGCGAACACGCCCGATGGCACGGCGGCCCGCTCCTAAAGCACTCGCCGAGACGTCGACCCCGCCCGACGGCGAGCTCGCCCGATTCTGGCCTGGGCGAGCCGACGAACGAACCCTCCGACCCCGATTCAAGGCATAAATTCCTACAAATCTCCACCTTGACTTGAATCCTCTCACAATGAACCAGATAAACAGATAACAGACGCATTGAACACAATGCACAGATTCTCCCTGCAACCAAATTTGCCCCGAAAGACACCAGACCAGATTTGTCCCTTAAGGACCCCAGATTTGCCCCTAAAGGGCAATTAACAATCACGAACATTGAGCAAGTTCAAACAATGTTGAAACTTACTCTGTGGAACAGGTTTAGTGAACATATCAGCAGGATTATCAGCAGTACCTACTTTCTTCACCTTAACCTTCTTCTCACTCCTCAGAAAATGATATCTCACATCAATGTGCTTAGTCCTTTCATGATGGACTTGATCCTTGGCTAAGCATATTGCACTCAAACTGTCACAATACACAATGGCCTGATCGTGATGCAAACCAAGATCACTAACTAGCCCCCTTTAACCATATTCCCTCTTTAGCAATGTCAATGCCATGTACTCGCGTCGGTAGTAGACAAAGTAATCGTAGCTTGCAAAGTTGCCTTCCAACTAACAACAAGAGCCACCAAGAGTAAATACATAGCCAGTCATAGACCTTCTACCGTCTACATCTCCAAAGATAATCGCAATCGAATAACCAAAGAACTAAACACCGAACATCATTCCCATAAATGAGACCAACATCGACGTACCTCGAAGGTAACGAAAAATCCTCTTATTTGCCCTTGATGCTCCTTACCAGGATCACCCATGAACCTACTAACAACACTGACTGCATGTGAAAGATCCGGCCTAGTGCAGACCATAGCATACATCAGACTCCCTACTGCACTAGCATAAGGAACCCTACTCATATACTCCTTCTCCTCAGCAGACTTGGGTGCAAAAGCAACAGACAAATGATTATTGGAGGCACTTGGAGTATCTATAGGCTTAGCTGTTGACATGCCAAACCTTGACAAAATCTTCTGAATGTAGCCTTTCTGTGACAAGAAAAGCTTCCTCTGATCTCTTTCCCTATAAATCTCCATCCCCAAAATCTTTTCGCAAAGACCCAAATCCTTCATCTCAAACTCAAGACCGAGAAGACCCTTCAACCTCTGAATATCAGACTTGGACTTTGCAGCTATAAGCATATCGTCTACATACAAGACCAAATAAATCCATGATTCATCATCCAGCTTGTTGTGGTACACACAACAATCATACGGACTCCTGTTGTAACCCAATTCAATCATATAGTGTCAAACCTTTTGTACCACTTGCCTAGAGAGATTGCTTTAGCCCATACAAGGACTTCTTTAGTCTGCAAACATAGTCTTCTTTATCAGGAACTTGGAACCCATCTGGCTGAGTCATATAAATCTCTTCCTCCAACTCCCCATGTAGGAAAGTTGTTTTCACATCTAGTTGCTCAAGTTCAAGATCCTGATGTGCAACTATTGCTAGTAGCACCCTGATGGAAGTATGTCTAACCACTGGTGAGAAAATCTCATTATAGTCAACCCCTTCCCTTTGAGTGAACCCTCTTGCAACAACCCGAGCTTTATACTTGACCCCCTCAGAAGGTGAGGTCCCTTCCTTCTTCTTGAAAACCCATTTGCAAGTGACAATTTTTCTCTCCTTAGGACGCTTGACTAGCTCCCAAGTATGATTCTTATCCGAGACTCCATTTCATCTCCCATAGCAACGAGCTATTGAGCGGGACTCACTTGCCCGAGACCGCTTCTTTGTAGGTGGATGGTTCATGAGTATCTACCTCCACTTCCTCAACAACTGCAAAGGCATAAGCAACCATGTCCTCAAAACCATACCTCCTAGGAGGTCCCACACCAACTCTTCTAGCTCTATCAAGTGCTATACTAGTTCGATGTGCTTCAGATGAGGTAGATGGATGGCTAGAAGGCTCAGATTCAGTAGCACCATGTTGATCTTCTCCACCTTGGTGCCGTAATTCACTCCCATCATAGGTGACTTCCGACTCCACCTGTTTATCAACATCACTACCAACAGACACCACCATAGACTTCACAGTAGGGTTAAGCATAGAATTTTCATCAAATATTACACTTCTACTAAGTATAACTCGACTCTCAGACGGTGACCAGATTCTATAGCCCTTAACTCCACTCCCAAAACCTACAAATACACCCTTCTTAGCTATAGGTTCTAATTTACCCTCACTTACATGATAATAAACAGTAGAACCAAAAACTCTCAACAGAGAATAATCTGCAGGCTTACCGCACCACACCTCATAAGGTGTTTTACGGTCAATACCAATGTGAGGTCCACGGTTGATCGAGATAGCAAGTCGTGCTTACGCCTTACGCCCCAAAATCTTCTAGGTAACCCAAAGATTAGAGAGCATGCACCTCGCTCTCTCCAACAAGGTACCGATTCATGCGTTCGCTACCCCATTCTCGTGGAGTATTCCCGACGATATGATGACATGCAATCCCTTCATTCTTGCGTAACTCATTAAACTCGCACCAATAAAATTCCGGACCATTATCGGTTCGCAGTCTTTTGATCTTCCTTCCAACTTGATTTTCCACCAATGCCTTCCACTGCTTGAATTTCATGAAAGCCTCACTCTTATGCTTCATCATAATTACCCAAGTCATCCTTGAATAATCATCGATCATCGACACAAAGTACCGTAACCTCCAATAGACTCAACTCGGGAAGGACCCCAACAATCGAGTGAATATAATCAAGTGTGCCCTTTGTAGTATGCACAACCTTTGGAAACTTGCTGCGATGAAGCTTCCCAAACACACAATGCTCACGTAACTCTAAGTCCCGCACCTTGTGCCCACACAAGATCCCTTTTTGGCCGAATTCTGCATCCCCCTTTCACCCATATGTCCAAGTCTTCTATGCCATAACTTGGTCATATCCTCCTTGGGAACCTCGAATGATGCAACAAAGGCGAGAACTCCGTCACAAGGTAGAACCCCTGAAGAAAATATAAGGTACCCTTTTTAATACCTTCGAACTACCTTCGAACCCTTGTAGACACTCATAACTCCACCTTCACCTTGAAAACCGAAACCTCTACTTGTCAAGACGACTCAAAGATATCGATTCTTTGTCATCGAGTGGAACATGCCTAACTTTGTTCAAGGTACGTAATGTACCATCATGAGTCCTCAATCCGATGGAGCCTATTCCAACTACTTTGCAGAGCGACTGTTGGCCATAGAAACACCTGCCCCATCTATCTCGCTCATAAGTTGAAAACCACTCCTGCGGGGACTAATATGATACGATGCCCCCGTGAATCAAGAACCCACACATCCCTATAATGTGACCGGTTATTAACAACTAGGCCGATCTTCCTCGGACTTACCATCGGTTTACGCTGGAGCCAGCCAGGAACCTTCATTCTTGTCCTGTCGCCTCTTTTTCTTAGGACATTCATTTTTCCAATGCCCCTTTTTTTGCAAGAATTACGAGACATCATTAGGTTTAGGACCCTTAGAATTCGAATTTTTATGGTTCGATTTCTTTTTACCGATTTTCCCCGTCCCTTGCCCCCAAGTGACAACTAATCCCGGATGTCCGATTTTCCGTACTAGAACCGAATGCCCGATGACGGACTTCTCTAGTATGAAGAGCAGATCTTACTTCTTCTAATGACAGACTATCTTTCCCAACAATAAAAGAATCCACAAAATTCTCATATGATAAAGGCAAAGATACTAACAGAATTAAAGCAGCATCCTCATCATCTACTTTAACATCAATATTACGAAGATCTAGCAAGATAGTATTCAATTTATCTAGATGATCCCTCGGAGACATACCTTCCTGCATACGCAGGCTGAACAGACGTTGCTTCAAAAGCAACTTGTTGGTTAGAGATTTCGTCATGTATAAACTCTCTAACTTCAACCACAGACCAGCAGCAGTTTCCTGCTCCGCAACTTCAGTAATTATGTCATTAGAAAGACATAGCATAATTGTTGAATGCGCCTTCTCCTCCAGAACGACCATCTCAGCGGTTTCTGAATCCGATGACTTCTTTGCCAACGGTGCCCACAACCCTTGTTACTTCAGTAAAGCACGCATCTTGATCTGCCACAGACTGAAACAATTTCTCCCAGTGAATTTATCAATTTTCACATTCATCCCAGACATCTTTCTCACCCGGATCGAACACAAAGCTCTTGATACCAATTTGTTATAACAGATGTGAGAAAGAACAAATATTGAATGCAAAACAAAGAATAATCAGACACAGATTTAACGTGGTTCACCAACGGAGTGTTGGCTACGTCCACGGGCGAGGAGAAAATAAAAATTTGAATAGAAGAATAACCCAAATTACCAGAGGTGATTAATGTCTTAATCGTCAAATAATAAGCTAGGTTAAAAAACCTATTTATATGCAAAATCGGAAAATCGCGATCCGCGTCTCATTAAACCTCCGCCCGATCGGGTCGGGCGGAATCCGCCCGATCGGGCGGTAATCGCCAAGCAAAAAACCGTCTCGGGCCCGATCGGGCGACCATCGCCCGAGTCGTAGTTCGCTACGACGCCCGATGGCATCGGGCGGCCTGCTCCTAAAGCACCTGCTGAGACGTCGACCCCGCCCGATCGGGCGAGCTCGCCCGATCTCGGTCGGGCGAGCCGACTGAACGAACCCTCCGACCGCATTTAAGGCATAAATTTCTACGCAAAGTGTCACAACTAATTTGGAACGGAGAAGACTGCTTCATAGTCGTACGTTAAATCTAAGATTGGATGAATGTTGTCTTTTTCTTTTCGGCAGCATATTAGCATGGGTCTTCAAACATAGATTTGGAGGATGATTTGAAACTAACTCAAAAGACTTGAACATGTCAACATGGTGTCATTTAACTGAAAATTAGAAACAACAAATGAATGTAAGCAAATCCGAGTTGGCTTCCCTGAATTTCTCTGGGAGAATTGACCTAGTGAACTCATTCTACTCAATCGATACTAATGGGAAATGCATCCACTCCAGCAAGTACTATGAAGTCAGATTCATATGTCCAAATATTTCATAAACTCAGAAGTAATCGAAAATGTTTTCTATGTTTCGCTATTCATGCAGAACAAGGTTACTTGTATCCTTTCAGTTGATATTATAGCCAGTAGTAATTTCTCTGTTTAGAGCTTTCAGGAATGTCAGAACTTCGGCAAACATCTGAGTTTTATTTTTCAGATCAGCTTAAACATTTCTATGAGCCTGAAAATTTACACAGAAGTTTTCTACAATTTGATACTGATCTTGTAACTACAATATGAGTGTGATCCTTGCCTGCTAGCTAATCAAACACATGGGTTCGGTGTGGTTTTGTCCATATCTTTATCATGCCTAAGAGTTTAGGATTTAAGACTACTTCTGATTTACTTTCTTGCTGGTTTTTGCGAAGTGCATACAGCATATAAATGCTGGTTTAAGTAAAGGGCATGCAGCATAGAAACTGCTGCTGCTATCCAATTTCGTTCTAATTACTCTTCATGATTTGTAGATGATGAAAATAAAAGCAAAGAAATGTATGGACATCTTGTCGCATCCTGTAAACCAGCTTAAACATCAGTTTGTCAGCCTGCATATCTTGTAAAAGTTATGTACAAGTTTTACTGATCTTGTAAGTACAATCTGAATGTTAGCTTGCAGTTGTGCTAATCATATCTTTATTATTGTTTTTTTTAAAGTGCGTGCTAATCAAAAAAAAGAATTTGATGTAGTCTTCTGTAACTTCTTTTCCAGGAGTTGGGCTCTTTACTAGTATTGTCTCTGGAATTATGTTTCCAAATTATCCAATCTGGCTTCTTTTGGTTTACTACATTCATTGCTTACTGGAAATGTCTGATTACTGATTTGAACAGGTAGTTCTCTCTTTAATAGCAACAGATTCTCATAATTCATTTGCTATGGAGATGGCAGTATTAGATTCTCAAGAATTACCTCTCAATAATAACTCTCAATTGCTTTGGGATAAGGTTGTGTACATATGTCCTCATAAGATTAGGCCATAGAGAAAAGACGTGCTAGTATAGATGGCAATTTGAGTCAATGGATCGGAGTCAGGTATCGTTTCAAGACAATCTCGGATCATGCTTAATATGTATCAAATATTATGTAAGTTGCTATAAGTAATTTGATAATCGGTGAAATTCAGGTGTTTAGGTTTAGGTGAGATTATCAAATCGGATTAAAGATTGCAAGCTCTATTGTTTAAAGTAAGGAAGAAAAGGGAACGTTAGGAGGCCCTCCTGATGAGGGGTCAAAGATAGCCAGCTCTGCTTGCTTGTGAGAAGCAGGCTTTTTTAGGTGCAGAAATGCAGGAACTATTTTGCATGCACCCTTAAGTAGTTGGTATATATGGTTCTCCACCATTATCATATGAAATATGTTATGTGTTATTAGTGCAGATTCACATTAGCATTCAGGACATAATCTCTTTGCTAAAAGCCTAAAAGGCACTATATATTATAACTTTCATAAGAAACCGGATTACATAGTCGAACAAAGTAATGATTACATTAAAAGATAACAAGGCACACATCACTCCGAATCCCCTAGCAACTAGTCGATGCCTAGAGGGTAAGGAGGCATTTTATTCTACTAAATTAATGCCACGCTTGCTCTGAGCTCTCTGGATCATGTAGGCTCTAAGCCTTAGTAACTCTGCAAACCAGAAAAAGAGCGATGTGTAAGTGTAATTAGCTGGTAAAATTTCCATACAGAAAATATAGTGAAAAAAAATATAAGCTAAAACTACTTAAGGGCTGCTTCTTTTATTTCTTTGTTTTTTTGAAGTTTTTGTTCTTCCAATTCTTATAGTAAATGACTAAAATAAACTATTTTGTGGTTGCATTTTTTTTTCTTGCTAGTGCCAAAGAGCATCGCCTCTGACAGCTTAAACTCGACTGTCTCTATAACGATAGGTTGTCCAACTTATAGTCTTAAATTTACATTGTTCACTAGTTTTATTATGTAAACTAAAACTCAGATGCTCAAAAAATATGAAGGCTAAACAAATGATTAGATGATGAGAAATTAAAACTTACCCTGTATGGGTCATAGGAGTTGTCAATGATGCGCTTTTCCCTCCTCTCGATGATCTCAGCTGGCCTACCGTATTGGTGGTTGTGGGGGTGGTGGTGGTGGCCAGGGATGACTTCACTCACAACCTCGGTCACAACGTTTCCCAAGTCGTTGCGGTGGTGGTGAACACGGTTGCCATATTCGTCAATCCTGTACTCAGCTGATCCGTAGGATCCATATGGACCCTCACGGACAACCTCCTTCTCAACCTCGTAGTACTCGTTACCGTAGGGGCGGTTAATGTATGCCATTCTTGTTATGTTGCTTAGGGGTTTACTACTATATAGGATTGATTGTTTTGCTTGTTTGAGTGGTATAAAATTTTGCAATGTCCATGATGTGCTTATATACTGGTGAAAATGGGAATATTTTTTGGTGTATGTTGCATGCTGCGTGACGTTATATTCTTTCTTTTATTTTTGGGGAGGGAGGGGGGGTATTTTCTGATTTGGTAATAGATAATTCAAAAGTAAAGAAAATTTTAAATGATTATTAATATGTCGGTTACATGATCATAAGGTGATTCTTGTAGGGTAGGCTAACAAAAGGAGTGGAGAATTTAGGATGATGTGTTGTTGGTATCTTGGTGCATAGGTACTCGTGTGTGCACTAGATCTACAATAAATTTCTTGTACATCTATAGGGCTCGTTCTTTTGACCGAACCTGGGTTGAATTCGAATCCGAACCAGGAAACTAAACCGAACCGAAGCAAACCGAATCGAACTAAACCATGAAACCGAAATGCAAAGAATCGAACCGAACCATGGCAAACCGACCTAAACTGAAAATAAGTCCAAAAGAACAGGGCCTATGTATGTTAATAATTTATTATGTTTTTTTAGTGATGTGTTAATAGAAGGCACATCAGAAACATTAAGACTCTCTTTAGCTATGAGAACTGAGATGCATACCTTTATGCAGAATTTAAATCTAAAAGAGATCCTTACAATGAACTATAGGTAGATATTTAGCTTGATAATTGCAATAAAGAATTTTTCACAATTTAAAACATAATAACTCCGAACAAATTAATCGAGAGTAGTGTCACTATATTTGGAAACCTTTATAGTGAAATATATATATGTGTGTGTGTGCGTTTTTTTAAAAAATTATATATGCAAATTATTTACATAAGTTTCCAATCTTTCAGTTTGTGAAATATGAATATATGAAAGGTAGTTATCTAGGAATGTGAGTATCTAAAGTTACTTATTGCATATATAATATTTCGACGTGTCTTTCATGTGATGTGTCGCACGCTTAAATGATGGTGCTACATTATGAATGACTTTTACACATTATTAAAGACCTTATCATTTTGTACTTATCGCTAATTGAGTAAATTTATGTTTTGCATTATGAAAAGTCAGATATAAAAGAAAATCAATTGAATCTAGATATCTTTTGTTACAATGGGAAAGGCCCTTGAAAGTTGAAAGCTAGCTGACATATCATAGTCGAATATAATTTTGTTTTCCTCAAGTAGATCTACCAAACTGAATTTTATTCCTTCCCTTTCCCATTCTACTACATAAAAAGTGGATATTATTCCTCCCAATCGTCTTACAATGTACTATGAACATCTAGAATTATGCCATATTGAACGGTAACAAATATACAAAATAAGCATATGGTTTCTTCTTGATCTCTCGATGCTCTGAGCTGCTTGAGGATGACAGTTTGCGCTTTCATTGTATTTAAATTAGAATTTGTTCCTACTGATAATGAAAACAACCTCCACTTAATTACTGAGTCACTGTCTTGTTCATCACCCAGGTGTCTCTACTCTCTAACTTATCCCTTTCCTTCTTTGTCGTATTGTTAAGGTTGGACATATGTTATTCATCTTATTTTCTTTTTCTTAATTTTTGCCTTAATTTATTCTTTTGTTTTGATGTCTAATAGTTTCCAGTGCTCACAATTTATAATTAAAGTATATATCCATGTATTAGTCAAAATCATATAAAGTTAATATTTTGAAGATAGAAATCAAGATAAATTTAATAAAATCTCGCATAATAATATATTGGCACTTGTATTAGTGAGAATTTAGGGTCAAAGTTGGAATTTTTTCCATGAATAATGTCAAAGGGAGTATTAATTAATCTTATGCTTCGAACTTGAAATTAATTCCATGGATACCGTCCACGTAGGACAGCATGCGAGAAATTTTATTTTCGGCAAAGCAAACCGCTACTCAGAGTAGCGGTTAACTTTAAGTTAAGTCGCTACTGTGGGTAGCGGTTTACGAGGTAAAACCGCTACTCAGAGTAGCGGTTTATACCGTAAATCACCAATGCAAGATACTGACCTACGTGGCGCCTTTTCTCCTTTTCTCTTGCATTGGTTCTGATCTGTAATGAATCGCTACTCTGAGTAGCGGTTTATATGCGTGTCTTATAACTTGTCTTAGGGACACAATATAACCGCAATTTAAAACAGGGCCGTCGTAATCATTGTGGGGGCCCTGTTCTAATAATAGACTTGGGGCCTACAAACAATACGCCATTTCCATACCCATTAAAAAGTGAGAAGTTGTGCTACTGTAGCTTAGTAACAGTAGACTTACCATTTTACCCCTGCAACTTCATGTAATTGTTGTTCTGCCCTTACTTCCCTCGTGTCTCTGTTGGTTGCATCCCAGTTCCCACAGCTCCCGGTTTTCCTCTGAACCCTCCATCTTCATCCTCCTCCTAACCTAGATACTTCTCCTTTATTTTCTCCATCTTCATCGCCTCCATTTTCACTTTCTCAGTCTACTTCGTCTCTCTCTTTTTTTTTTTGTTTATCATCCATTGAAGAACAAGCTTTCTTCTTCTCCAATGGCGTCATTTTCCTTCTCTTCGACGACATCTCCATTTTCTTTACGTTTAGAATCAATTCGCAGGCGTTGGGAAACGTTGATCGTTGCTACTGTGCCTTCGTTTTTTTAGTCAATCTCACAACCGCGATGCCGCCGGCGCAACCTCGCAACCGCGCGTCCTCCGCCGCAACTTCCTCTTCCTTGGTCAAGGTACTCCTCTCTCTCTCTCCTCTAACTTTTCCTCTCGCACCAAAATTCATCATCTCTTCTTGATCTAGAAATCATCGAATTATCTTGAATTCTAAATTTTATTAGTTTTATATATTTGGATTATAATGAATTTTCGTTGTTGAGTTTTATGAACTCGTAGTCTCCATTAAATTCAGACTCGTTTTTTAATGAATTGACGGCGATGTACGATGAAGTACTGAGAAGGGTTCAGTTTGGATCACTCTTGAGCGATGTATGTTCTATTTTGTTTTTTTTACTTATCCTGAGAAAAAATTGGTGTGATTTGAGTTATTTATGGTGCATTGTGTGATTTGTAGCATCCATGAAAGCAAAGGTTCACAGGAGTAAGATGAAAACGGCTGGGGAAACTATTGATTACTAATGCTTGATTCGAGCCACCGATGGTCAAAAAAACGATTTCTACCACGGTACAATTTCTTGAGTTTCGTGTTTTTTTTTTTTTTGTGGTTTTGTGAATTTGTGTTTGCATTTGCTTTATCATATGCGAGGCTGCTAATCTCCGTACTTTGTGCAGTCTCATATCAACCGCAGTCCGATTCTCCCATGATTTCAGATAAAACTGATTTGCCTTTTATTTCTGAGGTACCGGAGCTACCTCTTCACTTTTCACTTTAATTTATTGTTATTGGATTATGATATTCCATTTTTGTACTTGATGATTCTATATTTGTTGAAATATAAGGTTGATATTCTTGCTTCTGTAGACAATGTGGTATTGTTGCTACTTTATTGCATTTAGATTGAGCGTTATAAAGCGGATATTAATCCCGCTTAGGGAATTTGAAGGCATAACTACTTCCCCCGCCCTCCCTTTGCTACGCGTGTCTTTTGGATGCTTTACCTCCTGGCTCGCATCTTCTCTTCCCCCTTCTTTCCTCCTCTCCTGAATTGTTCCTTTCTTTTCAAATTTCTAGGGTTTCCGCCATTGTTATTTTTTCTCTTAACAACTTATCTCAATATGAACATCACCTTGATTCTTCCTCCTCTAACGACGTCGTTCCTACCGCCGATGATGCCGCCGTCGTTACTCATTCTTCCACCAATGCCGCCGTTGTCAGCCGCGAGCGCCAAGGTGGCTTAGTATAAATAACCACGCCATGTAGATATTCTGGGTGTGGTTCATTTGATTTTTTGAATTTGATTCCGTGCTTTATAGAGTTAGATCTGGAGCTAGGATTTGGATTTTGGTAGATTATGTTTTGTTGAGATTATATTGGTGTGTTTTAATTGATTTTTGGCGATGTTTAGTTATTGATTTTAGTATATCCTAGAGATATTGCTTTAGAGTTAGACTGTTAGAGTCTCAATGTAAGTAATTTTTTTTCTTTAGGGAACTATTGTCTGTTTCTGTTCTGCAGTCTTTACGGGACATGTTGAAGCTTCCCTTCGTATAGTAAATAATTATTTCCTTGTTGGCTATTTTATTGTTGTTTCGTTTCGTGCTTTGATGAGTTTTAAAATATACCGCAAGTGCACGGTGTCTGTTTAGCAAAAACTGGCAAATACGGGTCGATCCACAGGGAGAGGAGTTCTACAGATTTATGCTCAATTATCTATCTACTTCAAGAGAGGAAATTGATTGAGGAATCAATAACTAGACTAGAATAAACTATAACACAAAAAGATGGTAGTTTATCAAATAATTAAAAACCTAGGGCAATCGATCGGTCCACCATGCTTATACCAATTTAATCACTACAATATAGTTCGCCAATACTTGGATTGAGGTTCGAATAAATAAAGTATTTCGTTAATCCTTGGTCAGGCATTAACAACTCTTAGATTAACATATGCCAGTACGGTCGCTCAACATAATCAAATCTACCTATTGTAACAAACCTCTAATGAATACGATCTTTCGATTCTAATTCTTATTAGCTAAACATAACTCATGATATTGCGCAATTACATGAATTAAACAAGCATAACAAATCAATAGGAATTATTCTAATTCAATCCAAATAAAGAAGAACTTTAAACCACAATCAAAAAGGTATAAACATGGCTTCCCTCTCTAAGCCCTAGAAGAAGACTACTCACTCATGATAATAATAAAATCAATAAACATAATCAAAGTAAAAGAATTCATTAAATTAAACAAAGTAAAGAAAAATACCGAATGATTCAAGAACAATGAAAACCAAAATCGATGATCTTTATAATCTTCAAGGGCAAGAGTTAATACAACTAGAGAGAGACTAAGTGTTTAGTCCTAAAAACGTAGATAATAAGATAGTCCAATTGGAATTACCAAAAACCTATTTATACTTTTTTACAAAACCGGCTAAAAAAGCAAATAAACCCGTCCCGAGAAAACCGCCCGGTCGACCGGGCGAAACCGCCCGGTCGGGCGACGGTGATGAAAAAACTACGACTGAGAAGTAATTTCGCCCGGTCGACCGGGCAGCTCCGCCCGGTCGGGCGCGTAAGCAAAATATCGCCTCTTCTCGCCCGGTTGACCGGGCGAACAAAACTCATGGCAACAAAATTTTTGTGGCTCGCCGTCGGGCAAAACCGCCCGATCGGCCGACGGCGAGAGTGTTTTTCGCTCATTTTTGATGTAATCTTGTCCGAATCACTTGTGCAATCTCTTGAATCTTCTATGGGCTATAAGTGGACCGTTGGACTTCCGTTCTGCAACTCAAATGAGGGTGCTAAACGCTTAATCTGCACAAAAACATCTAACACACGAAAACAAGTCCAAACATATCAAATAGCTCAAGAATCGAGCTCCAATGAGCTCAAATCAACTATCAAAGCTAAAGGAGTAGAGCTAAATAATCTATATAAAATAGATACATCAAAATCCCCCAAGCTAACCTTTTGCTTGTCCCTAAGCAAAACCACACAAATGAGTTACAAGATACAATTGTTTCACCCCATAGAAAATGCAGTTTGAAAATATTAGTAGACTCAAAAATCAATCAAGAAAGCGTGCATCATCATCAATCCTTTATATCAAGCCAATGACCAATCACCGAGAAAGACAATCAAGCAAGGTCACCACACATATCATGCAAATACTAAGATGGTGCTCACAAGGGGGGAGCGCTCTTCTCTCATTTTTGTGGCAGGCAAAAGATGTGCCCGATCACTCACCATCCCAACCATAACAACCCTTCCCACTCACACTCTCATGTGTTTAAAAAGGTAATAATGCCACTCATCCTAATCATGTCGACTCAAGTAGCAAACGTACTCTTTAACCTTGACAAACTGACTACACATCAATCCAATAAACAATGTAAACACAAGCTCAAGAGGACTTTTCAGGAGTGTAATGGGGCTTAGGTAAGGGTAGGGAATATGTATAGGAAATGTGGTGGAAAAACCCAAGAATGGGGGAGCAAAAGTCACTAGAAGCATCAACTAAAACACAACCAATAACAATGTCCCAACTCTATGAATCAACAAAATTTTCAATAAACCCATCCTTAAAGCAGTGTAATGAATTTCTCTTTGCAAGCGATTGTGAAGGAAAGAATTTTTACACTTTTGTTCATTTTTTTTTTTTCAATCTTTCTTTTCTTTTTTTTTTTTTTCTTCGCATCTTTTCGATCCAACAATCACATTTATTTCACTTTGCTTATTCTCTTCTTTTTCTCGAATTTTGAACCTTACAAAATACAATCATCTCCACCCAAAGTAACTCATAGCAACTATTTCAGATACTAACTTCGACAGATGCTCCCCCAAGCTAGGCTTGGATTAATATCAAAATAAGGGTCATGGGCATGTAATGAGGTTTAGTAACATGAAATAGTCATTAGGCTCAGCGGGGCTAAGGAGGATAATAGTATATCAATAAAAAAAAAATCACTTTGAGGCTCAAGAATCAGACAAAAGTACGCCTCTATCATAGCAATTGCCACAAGTCATCAGATATCAATAAGTACGTTGTCAAAGTCAAGATCAATCAACTAATGAGGAACTAACACACAAGAAACAGAATGGATATAGAAATAAATCCATTGGCGGGAATGAGTCCTCACGCCTAACCAACTTAGCTCTACAATCAATGCAAGTGCCGCAAGTATCATGCAATCAAGGGTCATGGAAGATTGAAAATCAACTCAAAACTAACAAATACTCACGCTAACTATCATAGATTCAGAGTCCAAAAATTCATTCAAAAATTTGGGGGCTCAGGGAAACAACCATGCAACTCATAATAACTCATGTCAAGCTCGTATTTTTTCAAGTTTTTTTTTTTTTTTTTTTTTCAACTAAACTAACTACACTACAAAGCAGTAAAGAGAGAGAAAGTACTTACAGAAATCCTCCCCCCAAGCTAAACTCGGCAATGGCCTCATTGCAGCTAGAGGGAAAGAGAGGACTCACGCGTCATCATCAGACATATCGGCAGTAAAACCGCCACCGGTAGTACCTGCAAGCACCAAAAGCAAGATGGCGGAAGTACCATCCCTAGCATGGTCAGTGGGGTCAGGGACCTGTGGTGTGTACCATGAAGGGTGGGTGGCATCATGGGCAACAAGCCCTTGGTGAAAATAGTCATGGTAGATAGGGTACAGGGCATGGCGCATGTCAGACTCCACGGTAGTCAACCGTGTGTCCAACGAAGTCAGGTGAGTCTGGATGGTAGCCTGCCCAAGCTCAAGGCGGCCCATCTGAGAGGTAAGGGACTGCTGTCCCTGCTCAAGGCGGGTAAGGACCGCCATCATAGGATCCATAGGCGCGGCAGAGGAGGAGGCTTCCCCAGCGGGCTGCCTGTGATAGGTCCGCAGGGGTCGCCTAACAATGGGCTCTTGACCCCGCATAGGAAGGAGGTACGACCCCACACCAGGCTCTAAGCGGGTCTGAGCAGGGTCAGGAAGAAGGATAGACTCCTTCTTAGCAATGAGCCACCTAAATTTGTTCGCAGACTGGGCGGTTAACCATTTAGCATTTGTCATATAATCAATGCTAATCTCAGCGGGACCAGCTACCGCATTGCTAATGTCAGGGGTATAGCCAAAATGAGCAGCAATAGCGGTAATGAGGCCACCTAAAACAATAGGTTGCCCCCTAACACTACCATCGTCAAACAAAGCAGGTAAATTGGCGGCAGTCCGCTTCAGCTGGGACACAAACAGATAAGGAAGGCACAGAGAGTAATCAAGCTCTGGAAACAAATAACTACCCATCAAAAAAATCTCCTGTTTTTGGCAGGAGTGAGGCTCAGCACGCCCAAAAAGTGTGAATCCCAAAAATCGCCGTAAGTAGCGAAGGCCGGGAAAATGGAGGTGGTCTCGGATCCATATGCTTGGGTGTTAACATCCCCATCACCTGTGAATGCGGTCCACAAGGTATTAATTCGAATAGTGGGAGGGGGGCGGTGATCATCAGTAACAGGGAGGCCGAAAATAGCAGCTAATTGGCCTAATGTGAGTTCTCGATCCTCATTCATGAGGCGAAAACGAAGAACTTGATTTTTATTGCCTACTTCTAATGAGCTCAAGAATTCAAGTGTAAGATGCCTATATGTCCAGAAAAACATACCGAACATTGTTCCCAATCCCAATTTCTCAAATAGCGTTTTTGTTTCACCGTAAATACCCAAAGCATGCAAGGCATTAGCATCAACAAAACGAGTAGGGATTATGTTCCGATATTTCAACTTCTCAAATCGTTGTTTTTGTTCTAGGGATTTGAAGATTACCTGTGGGAATGTCGAATCTGGTGGAATTTGAGCGCGTGATTCCCCTCTTGAGCTATGTTTCCTCTTGCTTGGCCCTGACATGGTGGAAAAGAAAAGAAAAGTAGAGATTTTTGGGAGTGAGAGAATTGAAGTGGGATGATGGAGGTTTTATGGGAGAAAGATGAAGAAAAGTGTTGGGATATGAAGAAAATTGAAGGAGAAGATGGAATTTGTGAATGGTGAAAGGTAAGGTGGAGTTTGGCTATGGAGGTTTTTAGGAGAGAGAGAGAGTTGAGAGGATGAAGAAAAGTGAGAGAAAATGAAAGAAGTGAAGGAAGAAAGGAGTGGAGTGAAGGAAGAAATGAGAGCAACCATCGTGGAATCCGTCCGGTCGGGCTGTCCTCGCCTTGGCCGACCGGCGAATAAAAAATTTCCTTGGTTGCCTTCGCAGCGCGGCCCGGCCTCGGAGGGGAAAAATCCGCCGGTCGGGCGGACTCGCCGGTCGGCCAAGGGCGACCCGGTCGACCGGGCGAAACGAGTTTCCTCAGCATATTAAGGGTATTCCGCCCGGTTAACCGGGCGAAATTGTCGCCAAATTCACTTGCGCGCCCGGTGGGGCTAAACCGCCCGGTCGACCGGGCGGCTATATTTTCCGCTGTTTTTTCGTCAAAATTTTTCCAAGTTGTGATATTGACCCCCTGCACACACTAAACTCGCCAAAATGTCAGTACACTCTCTCTCTCCTCTCTAGCCAAAAAATAAGAAAAGTAATCTAAACTAGTAAAGAAAAAGAAAAGTAAAGACGGGTTGCCTCCCGCAAAGCGCTGGTTTAGAAAGGTCCCGCACGACCTTAGTACCTCTGATTTCAAGGTGAGGGAACATCTAAGTAGATGACCTCTACTTGACCTATGAAAGCACCCTCATGATACAGTTTCAAACGTTGACCATTCACCTTAAACTTCGTCCCCTCTGCATTGGCCACTTCAACGGCTCCATGAGGCTTTACATCAGTGACAACAAAAGGTCCAGACCACTTTGACTTAAGCTTTCCAGGAAAAAGCCTTAGTCTAGAGTTGTATAATAAAACCTTATCACCAACATGAAACTCGCGCTTCTCAATCATCTTGTCATGAAACCTCTTTGTTTGCTCCTTGTAAAGCTTGTGGTTCTCATATGCTTCCGATCGAAGCTCATCTAACTCATTCAACCGAAGAAGTCTTGTTTCACCCGAGCCTCTAAATCCAAGTTAATTTCTTTGACTGCCCAAGCTGAGAGATACTCCATTTCAACTGGTAAATGACAAGCTTTGCCATAGACCAATCGATATGGGGTGGTGCCGAGAGGTGTCTTAAAAGCAGTTCGCAGTGCCCACAAAGTGTCATCCAACTTTTGTGACCAATCTTTCCTTGACTTCGTTGACTACCTTCTCTAAGATGCGCTTTATCTGACGATTGGAGACTTCAACTTGGCCACTAGTCTGAGGGTGATATGCCAAGCCAACCTTATGAGTAACTCCATATTTCTTCAGTAAAGCTTTGAAGGTTCTCTGATGAAAATGAGACCCCCATCACCGATCAAAACTCTCGGGACTCAGAAACGAGGAAAAATAATCTTCTTGAAGAGCTTCATTACCACCTTAGAATCATTAGTAGGGGAAGCCACAGCTTCAACCCACTTAGTCACATAATCCACAGCTACCAAAATATACCTGTTCCCACAAGAAGAAGGGAAAGGTCCCATGAAATCAATTCCCCACACATCAAAGGGCTCAATCTCCAAAATTCCCATCCGTGGCATCTCCCCGTCTCTTTGAAATATTGCCCGTTCTTTGACACTCATTACAAGAGAGGCAAAAAGCACGGGCATCTTTGAAGATAGTAGGCCAGTAGAACCCACTCTGGAGAACTCTATAAGCGGTGGCCTGTGAGCCAAGATGCCCACTACAAGGCATACTATGACAGTGTTGTAGGATTCCAGCGATCTCCCAATCGGCAACACATCGTCTGAACAAGCCATCTGAACACTTCTTGTATAGAAGTGGGTCTTCCCAATAGTAATGCTTAGCATCATGATAAAACTTCTTGCGTTGTTGGTACGTCAAATCGGAGGAGGAGAACCACCAACACAATAGTTAGCAAAATCAAGATACCATGGAGATTGAATAGATACGGAAAAAGATGTTCATCGGGAAAAGAATCATCTATGGGACCATCAAGCACTTGACTCAAATCTCAATCTGAGAGATGATCGCAACAACATTCTCAAAGACCCTTTTTATCACGGATCTCCAAATCAAACTCTTGTAATAAGAGTATCCAACGAATAAGTCGTGGCTTGGCTTCCTTCTTAGCCAGTAGATACTTCAGTGCAGCATGATCGGTGTGGACAATAACTTTCGAACCTATGAGGTAGGTTCGAAACTTGTCAAGAGCATATACAATGGCCAATAACTCCTTCTCTCGTAGTAGCATAGTTGACTCCGAGCTTCATCTAATGTCTTCTTTGGCATAGTAAATAGCATGGAGGGTCTTGTTCTTTCGTTGGCCAAGTACAAGACCCACCTGCATAATCACTAGCATCACACATGATCTCGAAGGGAAGACTCCAATCTGGAGGTTGTATGATAGGGGGCGTTGATCAATGCTTCCTTAATCTCGTCAAAAGACTCCACACAAGCGTCGGAAAATCAAAGGTGGCATCCTTGAGCAACAATTGAGTAAGGGGTTTCGCAATTTTGGAAAAATCTTTGATGAATCTGCGATAAAACCCCGCATGACCCAGAAAACTCCTCACTCCCTTGACATTCACAGGAGGAGGAAGTTTCTCAATCACCTCAATTTTTGCCCGATCAACTTGGATGCCACGTTCAGAAACAAGATGACCAAGTACCACTCCCTCATGGACCATGAAGTGACATTTTTCCCAGCTTTAAGACCAAATTAACATCGGTACAACGTCTCAAGTACTCTAGAAAGATTATGCAAACACACATCAAAGTCGACCCATAGACACCGAAATCATCCATAAATACCTCCATGATATTCTCAATGAAATCGAAAAATGGCCATCATACATCTTTGAAATGTGGCGGGCGTTACACAAACCAAAAGGCATTCGGCGGTAAGCAAAGGTGCCATAAGGACATGTGAATGTCGTCTTCTCCCCGATCTTCCGGGTGAATGGGAATCGAAAGAAACCTGAATATCCATCCAAATAACAGAAAAAGCTATGTTTTGCTAATCTTTCTAACATCTGGTCAATAAAAGGGAGGGGAAGTGATCTTTCAAGGTGGCTATGTTTAATCTGCGATAGTCAATACACATTCGCCAACCTGTAACAGACGAGTAGGAATTAGTTCATCTCTATCGTTCTTAATAACAAGTAGTCCCTCCCTTTTTAGGAACAACTTGAACCGGGCTCACCCACTTAGAATCTGAGATGGGATAGATGATGCCCGCGTCAAGCAGTTTCATTATTTCCTTCTTCACTACCTCTTGCATATTAGGATTCAAACGTCGTTGGGGTTGTATGCAAGGGCGGTGAGTTTCTTCCAAATTTATTCTATGCATACAAAAATCAGGACTAATACCCTTTAGATCATCAATACTATACCCAATAGCCTTTTTGTGCACGCAAAGCACCGTAAGAAGTTGTGAAAGCCGGCTATCCGTGAGTTTAGTACCGATTAATCACAGGCATTCCTCATTATCATCAAGAAATGCATATTTGAGGTGAGAAGGTAAAGGTTTAAGTTCTAACTTCTTTACCTGTGGCTCAGAAGTAGAGCAAATAGTCTCCATTACCTCACATTCGACTGCCTCATCAACATTAAGGCTATCCAGTTCAAGAATTTTCTCCAATGGGTCATCTGATAGAAATTGGTGATAGTCACCTCCCGAAATCTCTTCCAGTACATCAATCCTGCAGCATGTGTGCTCAAGCATGGGAGACTTAATAGCATTGGTTAGTTTGAAAGTAATAGTATCATCACCAACACTTAAAGTCAAAGAGCCGTATTTAACATCAATCACAAAGACCTAAGCGCACAAGAAAGGCCTACCTAAAATAATGGGGATCTGACTATCCTCCTCCATATCCAGCACTACAAAGTCTACAGGAATATAGAATTTTCCAACCCTGACAGGAACATCCTCTAAAATACCCAAAGGATATTTCACGTAACGATCCGCCATCCGCAAAGTAACTGGGTGCACTTTAAAACTCCCAAGTTCGCTTTATTACGTATATAGATAGAGGCATAACGAGATACACTAGCTCCTAAATCACATAAAGCCTTATCTATAAACAATGCACCTACATGACATGGGATGGAAAAACTACCGGGATCCTTTAATTTTGGAGGGATTTTGTTTTGCAAAACAAAGACTACACTCTTCGGCTTAGAGCAACTCTATCTAGACCACCAAAATCCTTTTTCTTAGTAATCATGTCTTTCAAAAATTTGGCATAAACAGGCACTTGAGAGATTAAATCGAGAAAAGGAACCGTTACCTCAAGATTCTTGACCATCGACATGAACTTACCAAGTCGTTGATCAACCTTGGATTTTTGCATCCCGTGAGGGAAAGGTAGTGGTGGTGTAGGAGAGTCGGTAACCTTCTCCTTTTGCTTCTTTGCTTCATCCGCTTTCCCTTGCTCAACTTCGGCTTTTGAGCTATCTTCACCTTCCTTTTCATCCACTACATCATTGTTGTCCTGGAGGTGGCAAATCATCGGTAGGCATAAGTGGAGCATCATATTGTGTTAAAACCGAAGAGTGACAAAGATTAGCGCTCTCTTTAGGAATTGGTTGCCCGGAAAATGACCCGGTTGCCTTCGCACATTATTTCCAAACTACCCGAGCAAGTTGAGTCTCCAAATGCTTTGTAGTATTCTTCAACTCTTTGATGCTCTCCTCGTGATTTTTCCGCATAGAAACAATCATTTTCATTAGATCGTACATAGTAGGCTCTTGAGAGCCGGCACTCCGAGGAGTTTCTTTGCCGATAGCCTTGGTGTGAAGGCCTATTGAAACCGGGGAGGGGGTTCCGAGGAGCCCCTTGATAATATTGTTGTCTAGCAAGCATGTGGTGGTGGGTTTTGATGAGGAGGTTGGTAGGATGTTTGCGGCATAGGTTGAGGGTTCCGAACATTATTGTTTTTGTAGGAAAAATTAGGATGATCCCTCCAACCCGGGTTGAATGTGTTAGAGTAGGGGTTGTGTGGAGGTCTCGCCGAAAAGCATTTGCATGCTCCATCTGATTCGAGTCCGGTTGATTATAGGAACAATCATAGCCAAAGTGGCCTTGAACACCGCACACCTCACAGAAAGATGAGGTAATAGGAGCCATAGAAGACATAGCATTAATACTCATAGGGGGAGTATTAGATTGTGAAGATTTAAGCGAATCCATCTTTATGCTCAACTGGGCAACTTGTGCAGACAACAGAGAATATGCATCAGCATCCAACTTTTTCTTTGTAATAGTTCTGGAAGAACTATGATCATTTGCTGCTAAGTTGGCCAGAAAACTGTACCCTTCATCTACCTCCTTGTCTAGGAAAACACCCCCTGCAGATGAATCAATTATACTCTTGATATGGGGTTGTAGACCATTGTAGAATGCCTGAGTGATGAACCACTTGTCTAGATTGTGGTGTGGGCATTCTCTCTCGCATATCCTTGAACCTATTCCATGCTTCCTTCAAGTCTCATCGGGTTCTTGTTGGAAAGTAGCAAGTTTATGTCTGATTTCTGCAGTCTTGGTAGGAGGGTAGTACTCTTTCAGGAATGCTTCAGAAATAGCACTCCACTCAGTTTCATTAACATCATTCAGCCATTTCTGTGCCTTGTCCCTTAGTGAGAATTCGAAGACCATGACCTTTAACTGATCAGGAGTGACCCCTTGGTGCTTAACGGTACGACAAAGTTGTTGAAACCGTTGTAAATGGTTTGCAGGGTCTTCAGATGGATGCCCTCCAAACTGGTTCTGTTGGAAAAAAATATATATACAGCTTAGTCTCACCAAATAATAAAAACTAAAAAAAACTATACCGTCTCCCCGGCAACGGCGCCAAAATTTGATAGGCTGTCGTACACCTGTCAAAAATAATTCCTGCAAAACCTTCTAACAATGTAGTAGGGTAAGTAGGGTCGAATCCACAGAGAGATGGTTGTTTTAATCTAGCTTCTAATGCATGGAGAAACTAAACAAGATCAGGAATAATGAATTAAAGTTCTAAACTAATCAAACTACGAAAATCAAGCTAAAAAGGATCTAGGGCAATGGTTCACCATGTTCATAACTATAATCTATCAAAATATCATCAATGATTCAATTAATCAGATATCTAGAGCACATGTTAATCCTACGGTCGGGCCTTAACGCTCTCAAATCAACATATGCTAGTACGGTCGCTCAACATAATCAGATTTGCTAATTGTAGGCAAGCCTCTAAAAAGTACTATCTCTCGATCTATGACTCTTCATTAGCAATATTTAATCAGACAATTGATCAGATTGCAAGATTAACAATGAAAACACTAATCAATTAGAACTAACAATGACTAATGAAACCATCAATAAACATCCATCAAGAATTATAACATATAAACATGGATTCCCAAACCCTAGAAATAAAAATTACTCAATCATGAAATAAAGAATAAAAACTACATCTAGAAAGAGAAAGGAAAACATAATTAAAAGAAATCAATGAAAGAGAAAGAATGAAAATAATAAAACTAATGAATTCAAGAAGAACATGAAAACTAGGGTTTAAACTAAAGAGAGAGAAGAAGAAAACTAAAAACTAAAACTAAAACTAAAAAAATAACGTGATAGAGGAAGGAAGAGAAAAGAGATAAAACCTAATGTATCTAATACTAGGTAACCTCCTATGACTAGGAAAGTAAGTTACAAGACTAAGGAAAGTCGAAATATCATTAATTGGGCGGAATTAGTGATCCGCGCGTACGCGTGGCAGATTCCAGCAAAAACAGTGCAATATTCCGAAAGGCATAACTCCTTGACTAGAAGTCTCCTCGGAGCGTGCCACCTATCGTTGGAAAGATCTTCAAGTCTAGTTTCCAAATATGCTGAAATTACTCGATTATAAGAAGCACATCAAAAGTTATGATCAGAAGAGTAAACATGACTCCTTTTTTCACATTTCTTCTAATGATTTTCCGCTTCGTTTTCGCTCAAACTCGTACTATGACATATCCATACGATCCATATGCATTGTAGCTTCTTTCCAAGTGCTCCTAATCCTCAAGTTTAGCTAATTATACTCCAAATAAGTTCTCATTACCTGAAATTCATCAAAAACAAGAAAACATACCGAATAGGAGTAGAATAACATAACTTAAGAATAAAATGCAATAATAAACTTAAATATGAATCTAAATGCTCTAAAATGCAACCTAAATGCACCTAAAAACTATATATAAAAATGACTTATCAAACTCCCCCAAGCTAAACCATTGCTTGTCCCCAAGCAATAAGACATAAACATTGGAAAAGAAAGACGACCTACAATATAGGACTACAACAGGGCTAAACACTCAACTGAAAACACAAGAGATATAATCACTACACAAACCAAGTATCGAAACAATCTCGAACAAAGCCGCATAGCATGTCATGTATCGCAATCAACTCTCCAATCATTCCACATACCATCTCTTCCAAGCTGGATTTAACAAAACCTGACAGACCTCACTATAGTTATGTGCACTCAAATCTCTCATGTGTTTAAGGCATAAATGATGACACTCAACCTAATTAAGTCGACTCAGATGAAGCAAATACTCTTTGACTTTGACTTTTTGACTCACTTAATACTCAACAATACAATACACAATGATCAAGAGGACTTTTAAGGGTTGTAATGGGGCTGAGATTAAAGGTATGTAATAATTTGGGAATTGTGGTGGAAAAACCAAGAAGGGGGAGCATCATATAACTGAAAGCATGACCAAGAAAGGTCACAACAACTCCGTGCAACAACCAACAATCTCCAAATATAATCAACAACCTTTTTCACTCAAGAAATTCAATCATAACCCTTTTTATTTCACTTTATTCACAACTTTTTTTTTCACTTCTTTTTCATTTCATTTTTCATTTTTTTTTTTTCGAACTTTCAATTCAATTTCAAAGCTCACTAAACATACTTTTCCATCCTTCTAAACCATAAATAGAGCATTTCAATTCAATACAAACCAAACCAAAACTAATACTCGCTCCCCCAAGCTAGGCTTAGGACAAATATTAAATGAGGCCAATGGCTTGTAATGTAGGTAGCAATCAAACATAGTCAGAAAGGCTCAGCGGGGCTAGAGGAAGGATAATATGAAAACAAGAATAACTCTGGAGCTAAGATCATGAAATAGAATGCCTCAATCATATCAAAATGTATGCACTATCAAATATCAAAGAGTACCAAGTCAAAATCAAGATGAATGCGACAACTAAGGAACTAATCACACATGAAAAAACATAACTGACAAAGATACGTCAGTTTATAGGCACAAAAGCTCACTGAGGTTAAGGTGTCTGCACAGTAAAGTTAAATCGAACCAGAGAGAGATCAATCAATCTTACCACAAACAATCAATTGCGAAACAATCGTGCTATAAAGTATCATGAACAAGATGAGTGACGCTTATGAATTGTAGTAAGATATCAACAAGGTTCTCAAAAAGTGTTAGCAGTAGTCCCATAGATGCAACTAAAATGAGATGAAATATGCTAATGCAACTAAGAAAGATAGACAATTTTTTTTTGGTTACACGTAAACTCCCACTCCTAGTAGTAGCGTACAAACCGTGCAACATCCTACGAAAACAATGAAATCTACACTAGAAAGCAATAAAAGATAGAATATTCCTCCCCCATCTGGAATCTACAGTGTCCTCACCGCGGAAACCAGGTTCAAAGAAGAAACCAAAACCAACCCCCACAATCATCCAACAACAAAGTCTCACACCAAGTATCTCACTCCACCACTAAAGCCACACATAAATCCCACCAATCCAGTCACAAGAAAACAAGTATGACAATCAAACAAAATTCCAAGCAAAAAATAGAAGATCTTATCAAGAGTATAAACAATGTAATATATAAAAGCTTACTAGCCAATTAAAGTGTCGAATAAGCTTAAAACAACATTGCACTGCTCTTTTGAAGACCAGCTTGGACCAATTGGATGTCTACTTGAAATATTCTGTAACAACCATGGATTAAAAGAAAACAAATAATAAAATTAGGTGTCAATTGGGAAAAAGTAGTAAGAAAAAAAAAAATACAGAAGCAGATTATACAAAGTAGAAAGAAAAGTAAAAGAAGAAAAACGAGGAAGAAAGTAGAAATAGGAAAGATAGAAGGAGAAACAGAGAAAGAGGCGTGGCTACTGGGTGCTGGTGGTGGAATGACCGGAGAAAAGCTGGAGGCGGTGCGATGGCCAGGAGGCGAAGGACGGCGGCTGGTTGGTGCGCAGAACAGGAGCGAGTCGCGAGGGATCGTTGCTGCCCAGACCAGGAAGGGACGGGGGTAGGAGGCCGGGATTTCGAAGGTGTCGGTGATGGTGGATGGCGGCGGTGGTTTTGTGGTGGTGTGATGCGCAGGTGGCCGGTGCTGTGTCAGAGAAAGGGCGAAGGCGTCAGCCGGACAGGGCGGAAGTGGTGGTCGGTGGCAGGGATGGCTGTTGATGGTGGTGGTGTGTCGGTTATGTCGTATGTGTCGTGGTGGGTGAATTATGATGATGAAGAGAGAAGGTGCAGATGAGGAAGAAGAGTGTTAGGAGGGAACGAAGGGAAGGAGTGCTGGTAGGAAATTTTTTTGGAAAAAATCTCTCGCCCGGTCAGTTCGCATATCCGCCCGGTCAATCTGAGTATCCGCCCGGTGGGGCAGACTCGCCCGGTAAACCGGGCGAGATACACTTGGCCAAATTTTCGAAAAATTCTCTATATTTCAACATTTTGCTTCCGCGCCCGGTAGGGCTATTCTGCCCGGTCGACCGGGCGACCAACACTTCGACAATCTTATTCTTTTTATTTTTATTTTTAAACTCGTTCCACCTACAACAAACACAAAAAAAAGAATACACCAAAATGAGTATCATCACTCAAAAAGGATGAAATAGAGATAAAAATTAAAATTAAAAGTAATGAAATAAAAGAGAAAATAAGTCAAATCTCGGGTTGCCTCCCGAGAAGCGCGAATTTAAGGTCTTGCATGACCGTTTAAGACTAGTAGATCACTCATAATAATTCAATGCTCTAAGAAGCTTATCATACGTTCCTGCAAACAACTCAGAGCATATTATATAAGAATGAAAAGTAAAAATGAAAAAAATTAATCCTAAAAAATTACTAAAACTACAAAAAGAAAAAACAAAGGAAAAATTAGATTTACAAGAAGTAGAAAAAGAAAAATCGTTAGTCTTTTTACATGATTCAAAAGAAAGAAAAGAAAATAATGGTACATTGTTTACATTATAATGAAAGTCATTCAAAAGGGGAGAAAGAAGGAACGATGGAGGATATAATAAAGGGGAAGATGGAATTATATCAAGTTTTTGAAAGAATGGAATATGAGACTCAAAAACAAGAGGTGGTAGACCGATAAAGACTCATAAATCATCTCACGCTCAACTTGACTTTCCTGCAAAGAAGAAATTTCAACCATAGTTTCTTCCTCCTGCAAAACATCTATCACATTAGTCTTTCTTTCCATCTTTTCATCATCCCAATAACTCTCATTTATTATCCAACCCTCATCATCATCATAAATAAACAGCTTGGGGATAGAATTTTGAGCAGATTGACATTCATATTGGGAAGAGGGGTTAAAA
Source organism: Beta corolliflora (assembly GCA_947648045.1). Lineage (NCBI taxonomy): Eukaryota > Viridiplantae > Streptophyta > Magnoliopsida > Caryophyllales > Amaranthaceae > Beta > Beta corolliflora. Next base: position 54,534 of record CANSZD010003753.1, on the reverse strand, counting down.
CCATAAAATAATGTCACATCACACGAAGAAAAATCATGTGAAGTAGACTGACAATTTGAACAATAAGGGGTTGGTGTCATGTAAGTTTGGGGTGAAAGAAGCGAGATGAAGACATCTCCCACTCATAAGTATCCCTAGCCAACCACACAATTAAATCCCAACAATAATCAGGTGATCGGAATAGAAATTCCCCATTAGACATAGATTCTACCACCATCCTAGTTTCTTCATTTAACCCCTCATAAATCACTAGGCACATATCCCACAGTTCAATTCCATGATTAGGACCAATATAATCACCAAGCCTATAATAGTATTTCCAAAACGCTTCATTCTCATACTGAGGAAAAGAAAAAATTGCTCTAGAATTACTAGCATGTACATGGGGTTCACAAAACATATGAGGTAATTCAAGAGAACTCATGAAAAAATTGGGTGGATTTTGATATGATGCATCAAAACTGTAAACATGAGAATCCCAAGAATTATTACTATGTTGCCTAGCAAAAGAATTATCCCCATCATCAAAATAGCATGACTCCATGATACAGAAAAGTTATTAAAAAAAATATTCACAAAAGGGAAAAAAATATATATACAGCTTAGTCTCACCAAATAATAAAAACTAAAAAAAACTATACCGTCTCCCCGGCAACGGCGCCAAAAACTTGATGAGTTTTAAAATATACCGCAAGTGCACGGTGTCTGTTTAGCAGAAACTGGCAAATACGGGTCGATCCACAGGGAGAGGAGTTCTCTGATTTATGCTCAATTATCTAACTACTTCAAGAGAGGAAATTGATTGAGGAATCAATAACTAGACTAGAATAAACTATAACACAAAAAGATGGTAGTTTATCAAATAATTAAAAACCTAGGGCAATCGATCGGTCCACCATGCTTATACCAATTTAATCACTACAATATAGTTCGCCAATACTTGGATTGAGGTTCGAATAAATAAAGTATTTCGTTAATCCTTGGTCAGGCATTAACAACTCTTAGATTAACATATGCCAGTACGGTCGCTCAACATAATCAAATCTACCTATTGTAACAAACCTCTAATGAATACGATCTTTCGATTCTAATTCTTATTAGCTAAACATAACTCATGATATTGCGCAATTACATGAATTAAACAAGCATAACAAATCAATAGGAATTATTCTAATTCAATCCAAATAAAGAAGAACTTTAAACCACAATAAAAAAGGTATAAACATGGCTTCCCTCTCTAAGCCCTAGAAGAAGACTACTCACTCATGATAATAATAAAATCAATAAACATAATCAAAGTAAAAGAATTCATTAAATTAAACAAAGTAAAGAAAAATACCGAATGATTGAAGAACAATGAAAACCAAAATCGATGATCTTTATAATCTTCAAGGGCAAGAGTTAATACAACTAGAGAGAGACTAAGTGTTTAGCCCTAAAAACGTAGATAATAAGATAGTCCAATTGGAATTACCAAAAACCTATTTATACTTTTTTACAAAACCGGCTAAAAAAGCAAATAAACCCGTCCCGAGAAAACCGCCCGGTCGACCGGGCGAAACCGCCCGGTCGGGCGACGGTGATGAAAAAACTACCACTGAGAAGTAATTTCGCCCGGTCGACCGGGCAGACCCGCCCGGTCGGGCGCGTAAGCAAAATATCGCCTCTTCTCGCCCGGTTGACCGGGCGAACAAAACTCATGGCAGCAAAATTTTTGTGGCTCGCCCGGTCGGGCAAAACCGCCCTCGGCCGACCGGCGAGAGTGTTTTTCGCTCATTTTTGATGTAATCTTGTCCGAATCACTTGTGCAATCTCTTGAATCTTCTATGGGCTATAAGTGGACCGTTGGACTTCCGTTCTGCAACTCAAATGAGGGTGCTAAACGCTTAATCTGCACAAAAACATCTAACACACGAAAACAAGTCCAAACATATCAAATAGCTCAAGAATCGAGCTCCAATGAGCTCAAATCAACTATCAAAGCTAAAGGAGTAGAGCTAAATAATCTATATAAAATAGATACATCATGCTTATGTTGCTTGCTTGCTGCTGTTTCATGTGATGTCATATGCCAAAATAATATGTCAGTTAATCTGTTAAAACAAAAATGATTTTAAAAAGGTGGAGTTGCTCAGCAGCACCATAGCACCATGCCACCATGGTCATTACTGGTGTAATCGTCAGTGCGATCGCCCTTGGGATTCAAATTGCAGGCAATCGACTATTACGGTGAGGAACTTGAGGGGTGAAGCATAAGACGATCGAGCAGAGAGAAAGTTGGTGGAAGATGGGATCAAAAGCCATCCATGGCACCATGACAGCAAGCCGGCTGTGCTCCTATTGTCCATGGTCAGGTAGTCTTTTTTTTTTGTTATTCAATATTATGTTATTTCATTATCAATTATTAATTAAATGTCCAGACTCCATAAAGACTGTGGCAAAAGATGGTTCATCTTCTAAGAAGCTTGATGAATTGACAAGTTGTTCAATTGAATTGAAAAATAATGATTCTAATTTCTATATAAGACAACTCAATTACATGTGTGTGCAATGAGTAATAGGATATTTGATTTGTTTTAATATGTGTTTGCACTATGAGTAGTACAACCCATGATAGTTCGGATCATGAGATACTGAACAAAAGAAAATGGAAAAATTACTTTCTTGAACCAACGTTCCAACCAACCAAATAGTCTCTGAGAGCATGAGTCTACATTCCGCAAAAACATTCAGCTACAGGAATCCTAATCCCATTCCTAGCTACTGACATAAACTAAAATATCATCAAAAGTGAACAAACAAAAATCCACTACAAATACATCGTTCTGATTATTTCAAGGAAATGGCCTCAATGAATAAGAACCTCGGCCAAGTATTATCAAGTGTAAAGAACTAAGATTTAATTGTTTGTCCTAAGCTATAATATGGATGCTTATCTCTTTGAACTGCTTATTGCTGCGATCAGTCTCCATAACCTACAAAAGCATAATGGTGGTTGTTTATTGATGGCAAACAAGGAGTTGTAAGCACATGAGAGCGACAATCTCCACTGCATATCCTCATAAAATGAGCATCTTCAAAATTCTTGAGGCAATCCGAGTTGTGAGTTGTGAAGAAATGTGTGTGAAGGCCAATGAAGATGGCAAAACTGGAAATAGCATTTTAAAAACATAAAAAACAGCACATAAGATGACATACATAAAAGGTGTTATCGTTTCCTGAACATATTAGTAATAAAAAGAATCAAAGTGCATGTAACTCCAGAATGTTAGCTTGCAAAGGAATATAGTTACTAGAGTGTTATGATATCTGAGATTCTGAATTTGACAGCATTGTTCGATGTCTCGAAGGCATTAATCTGCACTGTTCCTTCTGATAGCCTAAATGAAAACTGCAACAAACTGCATTTGCATTTTCTCAAATTTCAATTCTTTCTTTTTACTCCAAGCTTGCTCTGTTTATATTTTAGGTGAGTTCAAGCTGCAAGTCACATTTTTTTTTGGGTTTTCGAATTTTAAAGTGATTTACGTTCGTAGATCTTATGTTTTCAGCTCTTAATTAGTTTATATTTAAGGGTTTTCATAAATTTTTTGGGTAGAGCTACCTGCAGCAGGATTCGGGAGAGGAAGGATAACAAATTTGTCATAGTTGCAGCAAAAATCACAATGCAAAGATGAGTAAGTTGACAATCAATCTTTTTCTCTCGTACATTTTTGGTGAGTTCAAGCTTCAGTTCACAAATTCACATTCTTTTGGGATTCTTTGTTTTGCTCCAATGTTTACAGAACGGATACTCGGATCACATTCTTGACCTCACTGACCAGCTGACCGCATCATTTACTGGTAATTCTTACTTCCTGCTGTTTTTTGGGGGAGTTTTCTGTTGAATATTTTGGTTTGTGTTAGGGTTTTGATTTATTGTGGTGTTTGTGAGCTTATTGGTTATAGGGCAGTAGTTTGATTGGAATGTTATGTGGGTCTTCTCATTTTGAGTTGGATGATTGTTTGTTTGGTGTTTAGGGTTTTTATTTCTTGTTCATTTTTTTCTATTTGAGTTTGTTAATACAATGATTATGGTTGTTGTTGTGGTAAAGGAGATGCTGAGCGAATTGAAATGGTTGGAGATTTGTTGGTGTGTGTTTGATTCATGGAGAGTAGGAGACCTATTTTATCCATCTTTATAGTAGCATATTTTCACTTGAGAGTGAATTATGGAACATATGATTTGAAGCATCCCAAACTGGAATTTAGGAAATTTTTAAGTGAAATGGGGGAGTAGGAGTTAGTGTCATTGGATTTTAGAATACTTATTCTAAATAGGATAAGTAAATTGTGTTGGAAGTTGGTCTGACACATAGCATTGGGTGCCTACTTCTTTGTATAGGACTTCTTTTTGTATGATAGTCGATTACTTTGAGTTGATTGCTATCGATCGACTCGAAGTGTTGCGGTGCTTTATTCGCTAGCTATCTAAACACTTTTGGGTCATTCTTACATAAGGATGAAGATATTGATTGCAATCAATCATTCATTCCCATTAAAAACAGAGCAAAAGTGAAAGAGGAGAGAAAGTAGATGGTGAGAGAAGTAGAAGAAGACAGAGAGGGTAAGGGAATGCGATTAGGGAAACACGAGCTTGGCCGAATTCGAGGTGAACAGGATTTTGCCAAGTTCAAATTTGCTAAAAATATTGAAAATGGAAAACCAGTTCCTGTTAGAATTCTTGAGAAAAAGAAGATCCTCAACCCTAAAATCATATATCAGGTTCATACCCATTAATCTTTATATTGTTAATTTTACTGGGTATTCAGTATTTTCTCAATTAAATCTGGAATTTTACCTTATTTTTGCCATTTTTTAACCTTCTTTTCCCTCTATTTTCCCCTGTTTAATTAAATCGTCAAATGTTTAAATTTTTAATTTCGGGATTTGTAACAGATAAAGAGAGAAATTGCCACCTTGAAGCTTCTCAGGCACCCCAATATTGCAGATTATACGAGGTAGACTCCATTTTTTTTTGCCCTTCATTGATTTTTACTTTAACTTTACCAATTAAAAATATCTATACCTTTTCATAAATCATAAAATTAATACAAGGTGCCAAATTGGTAGTTTTCTTTGTTTATCGTTCATAGTTCATACTTTTCTTGCTCTTCTCATAAATCTTTAGTACCAAAAATCTAAAATAGTCTTTCTTAGATAATCTACCTATCTATACCCATTAAAAAGCCACAAACATTTGTACTGTAGCTTGGTTTGTACTAATTTGGTTTTTGCTAAGTGATGATAATGCTGTTGCTATTCTAGAATTTGATATAGTATCAGCTTGCTTTGCTGAGTTGCTGTATATAATGTTTATGACAATTGGTGTCCAATTTTGCTACATTTGTTATTATCACTTTACTGGTGGATTACAATTGAGTTGTATTTATGATTACGTTTATAGTTGTGATGATTCATGATATGAGGTTGTTGTTTAGAGGGGGAGAGTGGGGGGGAGGGGTGAGAGGGGAGGGAGTAGAGGGTGAGAGTGAGGAGGCAGGGGAGTGAGAGTGAGGTCTTGGCTTCTCATCTGCTACTTTCCGGTTTCTCTGGATGTGGAATTGCTTTAGTCTACTTTCGAAGCAAGCTTCATGATTAATCTCATGCACCTACATCCTTAGAAGCTGCCAGAGATAGGTAGATCATTAAATCCAAGAGGGATGCATGCCTTGATCAGTGTTGTCCCCCAAAAAATTAAAGGAAATAAAATAAAGATAGAAAATATAAGAAAGAACAAGGGCAGTTCATCATCTGTTACTGTATACCGTTCTAGGTAACGCTTAGGTGAGTTTAACATAGCATCCCAGAATAAGTGAAGTAAAGTTGTGTGTTCGGTGCAATATATTTGTTCTTGGAAAAACTCTGCAGTGTTTTTAGGACTTTTAAGATATTGAATGTTTGGTTCAGAAATTTCTTCATCTATCCTTCAATAAAGATGTTCAAACTCATGGCATTTAAGTTCCTAACTACTTAATGTTCCGCATTTTGGCAGCATATGCCAAGGAAAATGGAAATAAGTTTTTTCACTATATAACTTACATCATTGATTGCTGTGAAACAATTTACATGAAATCTGAGTGTTAATGAAGCAAGTTGAGATAGTCCGTCGGAGTTTTCTGACTTGCTTAGTGATTGGATAGAATAGTGTTGCTTTTGGTTTTTCTGTATTTTTTCATATTTCCAAATGTACATACTGGTTCACTAGGATAAAGTCCATGGACATCAGGAAATGATTTAACTCCTTATCATCCATGTCTGTATTCATCTAAGGTCTTTCAACTGCTTTTGATGCTTAGGTGACCTCCTTTTGGTTGCTTAACAAGTTTCTTGACATAAATTAATGTCTCTACTATGTTGTGCACTAGGTCTGTACAATATTTGCTAAGCTCTGGTGCTTATTTAGAAGATATATATTATCTTTATGCTGCTGAATGTTCTTTGGATATCTCCCTCGACAGTCTACTCTGTACAAGTCTATGAAATACTGCAAGCAACAGTTGTTTTATCAAGTCTTTTTTGCACTCCTACAATTTGTCACCACTACCATTGGTTTCATAAATGGCTAATTGGTTCTCATGTCAAATCAGGCTATTGGTGATGCATTGAGTGGATTGTTATTGGTGTTTAAATTGTAGGCAATTAATTATTCGGGCGGGGAGTTTGAGGGACGGAGTGTAAGATTATCAAGGAAAGAGAAAGTTGGCGGAAGATGGGATCGAAAGCTATCGATGGTGCTATCAGAGCAAGCTGATTGTCCTATTCTCCAGTTGTCATGTAGTAGTTTCTTTTTTCTTTTTGTTGTTCAATATTGTATTTTTGTTATCTATTTGGGAAATGTAATAATATAATGTTGGTTGAAGATTGGAGCATTGTAGTCATTTTGTCATGGCACTGTATTAGTATTATGTTAATATCCATAACCTTGTAATATTCAAACAGATATGAATATAATGTTGAGTATACCTTTAGCTTGTTGATTATAGTTGATTGATTTTTTCAATTCAAATTGAAACAGAGATTATACTGGATTTACAAAAACGAAGATTACTATATTAAGATCAAGCCCAATAGCATTTTAGGTGTATAATTAGAGAATATAATGCAAAGTAAATCACTATAAAATTTTAATGGTCTAATATTTCCTTATTAATAATAACTTTTAAGCCTGAATTGTACATATAGTAAATTTGTAATTAGTAAAATATTTATGTATCAATTTAATAGATGGTAGGAAAACAAAATAATCACACAATTAGCTTGTACACGGAGTATGAAAAAGGTATATGAGTAATTGGTCATTATTTCTAGCTACGACGATCGAGCTGAGCATGACTGAATGGAAAAATATGGTGGAAATTGAATGAACAGAGAAGGCCAGTTGTAAAAATGCTAGCAATAAAGTCTTTTATGATTATTATATTACTTCCTCCGTTCTGAAATAAGTGAAACACTTGTCTTTTTTATGTGAGAGCTTTTTGAGAGAAGTGTTTCACTTATTTCAGAACGGATGAAGTATTAGACTTGAGAGCTTCTAGCTGGACCAACTGCTACTTTCGCGTTGGTGATGCGAACCCGCTCACCTATTTTCATGATTACTTAGATCAGCTAAAGCGTGGTTATTTAAGTCGAAGAACATGCGCGGACCACTATGACAGGTTATTGACAACTCAGACACGTGAAAATATGTGCGAACCATTATGACAGAGATTATTTACAACCCAGACACGTGAAAATATGTGCGAACCATTATGACAGGTTATTTACAACCCAAACATCTGGTCCGTGAGATTACATTATCAACATTTTTACGGCATTAGAGTAACGCTAATTAGATTTTGGCCCCTTGAGGGACCGCACTTACCATCGAAGATGCTACGCAGCCTAGCAATTAATCTACTATATCACCCACCCAAAAGACCCTTTTTCTTATTGTTTTGCTGTGAAGTCTAATGGTACATGTTAACAGTGTGACCCTTATAGTTAATCATCGCCTAATATGAACTAATCTCTTTTGCTAATAGGCATGATTGAGTTTTTGTAACAGATATAACAATGACTCAAGGACATTTTAGAGGATGCGAACAACCCTACACGTGTTTTGTAACCCAAAAATGGCTTGCACTAACAAGGGTTATGTGTATATATACTATGCTATCTAATTACTTCATCTTTCTAACTACCAAGTTCACATGCTTTAAATCAATTATGCTAATACTTGTATTTAGTTATTCACCACATTTTCGCTACCATGGTGGGCTTACACTAATAAGGGTTATATGCATATATGCTATGCGCAATCGCTACATGTTGCAATTATACTGAGGAAGTATTACATTAACCAATAATAATTAAGATACTTAGTCCAAAATAATAACACTATAAATTTTAATGACCAAATTTTGCTACCTTGGGGGACCGTGCGCGATAGCGCACGAGCCAACAACTAGTAACTATAAAAGGCCCAAATTTACTATGTAATCATCATTTTCGTAATTACAAGTCCTTTTGTCAACATACTTGCTTATCCTCTACTAGTTTGCCTTTTTTAAAATTTGAAAATTTCTACCCTTAAAAAAAATATCAGTATGTAACTTAAGCGTATGAAAATTTATTTTATTTGGTAATTAAGTAACACCTTCATCAAAAAGAATAATGAAAACTAGTATTACAAATTACAACTTCAGCATTGCAATTATTCAATTCTACATTAACCTTGAAAAAATATGATGTTTTCTTATCCAAATAAAAAATAACAAAATTGAGACAACCAACTGAAAATTTGAGGAATCCGAGAAATAATAATTATTTGGTTTTTTTGTCAAACCAAAGTTTGGAGGATGGAGTTCTGTATACATGGGTCTGTGTTTTTTTCCTTTTAGAAACATATTTAAAAATTGATACTTTATTTGTTAATTAAAGAAAATGGTGAAATTGGGTAGGGAATTTTAATGGGTATAACTTTAGTCATTATCTGTAACACCCCGACAATTCTCTCTTTTCTAAAATACATTTTTAACATAAAACTTAGAGAATCATCAAAGCATTATCGCCCGTGTGAAAACGTATCGGCTTATTCAGAATTTTGCAGCGGAAAACATAATAATAAACTTTATAAATATAACTTAGTCAACTACAAAGTCAACTCCAAACCAAACCAACAAAAGTCAAAGTCAACTTAAAACCAACACCAACTACGAAAAGTATAACTCAAGAGTATTATAAATAAACTACACAAGCTCTCCAATCCCGAGCCCAATGATGCATCATCTTCAAACCTGTAGATGGACAATGCACTATTGATCCCTAGAGACTGCTCACCAAAATGGGTCATCACAGGATCAATAAGCTGGCATAGCCATGATCAACATACACAAACAAAAGCACGTAATCAGCAAAGCTGAGTACTACATACTAAATAAATAAACAATTCTAACATGATACTAATAAATAGTAAACAGGAATAAATAATAACATAATAACTTGCAGACAACTTTTACTGAACTAAACTTTAACAACATTCTTATTACTTTAAATGGAATTGTCAATGGACCGAGTTGTCTAACTAAAATCAGCCTTCCCTTTGGAAGACGAAATACAGGCGCGACTCCTTATTCCCATGACCTACGATATCGAGGAACCTTTTAAATAAAGATAGGACACGGTGATCAATCCGGCCCCAGAAAAAGCCATGGCCCGCTCACCATGTACCCCAACTCCTAATTGTCCAACACTTAAGACGTGCACCAGTCTAAAGCTATTGCTATCCAGTTTCACTTTACATGATTTACCAGTTATTACTTGTTATGACTCACAAGCAACACCAATAACAAAATCAACAAACAATCACAACTTTTTTTTTATCTTAGGATTAGATAAGTGATCACACAACTCAACAATCCAAGATTAATTCCCATTTTAATTCAACCTTCTTATTTGTTGAACCTAGCCAACAACCAAATTACCTTTCATAGGTATAAAATATCAACTTACCAAATAAGGCCCTCGGTCCTTATAAAGCAGTGAAATACTCAAAAGGGAACAATGATCAATCATGATCCAATACTAATAAATATATTAATTCCTCCATGTGAATTAATAAAATAAAGTTCCCAACCAACATGCTTGCATCAATCTTCTATACAAACATGATATAAATCTCATAATATAAATCTCAAAATCAACATGTTTACACAACATCATAAAACATGCAAAATCCAACATAATATATATCATATATGAACTCAACATAATTCCTATACATGATACTACATAATTCTCCTTCTTAAAATCATGATACTACATCAATCAACACATAGGTATGTACGTACCTTGTGTAGACAAATTCGAGGCTACTTTAACAAGTTTAAAAGTCGCCTAAAGAATATTCTCCGGCTAAAACAACCAATATAAATCCAAAATCAATCCTTTATGAATTTTCAGCAATAATAAAATACTTTAAACCCTTCTTAAAAGTGTTTAAAAAACATTTCTCATCATTAAAACCTAAGTATTAAGGCCTCCTAGTATAGTACCACTATACTAGTTGTCAAAAACTCTCAAAACTCATGTTTTAAAATCATAAAACTCCATATCAATACTCTCTTTAAATTTCCAGCAACATATAACATATTAAAACTCCTTTAAAACATACTTAAACATATTTAAAGTCATAAAAATAATCAATTTCATAACTTATAATAAACTACTATGATTTTCCAACCTTTAAAACCCAAAAAATCCATGCTTTGATAATTAAAAATCAAATTTAAACTCAAATATGCAAATTTGAATTTTATTTCTTCAATACATAAATCATATGACTTAAATTCAATAATAAATCATCAACTTATAACTTTTAAACATAAACAAATTAAAACAAAACTTAAAAATATAATCTTTGAATAAAACTTGAGGAGGAAGAAAACAAACCAAAGCAACGAAAAGAGGAGAGGGAACACGCGCCGGCCAAGAAAGGGCAGCAGCGGCGGCGGCACACAACTGGCGGCTGGTGGTCGCCGGCGAGTGGCGGTGTCCGGAGAAGAAATGCCGAAGGAAGAGGAGTGCCGAAGAAGACAAAAAAACCGGAAGAAGAGAGAGAAAGGAAGGAGGGCCGAGTGATTGGGAGGAAAGGAGGAGAGAGAAAATAATGTGTGGGGAAATTTTGGGGTTTATATAGTTTTTCCTTTGTGGGCTTAGGAAAAGGTAGTTGGGCTAGGATTATAAATCTTTTTCCAAGTTTAAGAGTGTTTGGGCTCCTCATACCCAATTAGAAATCCTTTTCCAAATCCAATAAGTATTTCAAATACTTTTCAAAGCATGACTTTAATAAATATTTGACTTGCATAAATCATTAAAATAATTTCTTTGACTTTCAAATAGTCAACCTTAAAGAAATAAATCGTTAAAATACTAAAATATATTTAAATATAAATAACTATACATTAAAATATTTTCGGTTTTTTCACCAAATGCCCCCGAGTTTTCACGAAATTCACCGGGTACCCTCGCACTTTTGAAAATACATCTCCCCTCAGTTTCTACATAATACACCCAAATGTTCATAATGACTAACGGCGTTAACCGCCGTTAGTCATTAACCCTAATTTTCAGATTTAAACCCTAATTAACCCTATTTTTAACCCTAATCTTAACCCCTACCTCTAATCTTAACCCTAACCCCTAATCCTAAACCCTAAACCTAACCCTAACCCTCCCACCACCCTCCCACCACCCCCACCCCAGCTCCCCCTCCCCCACCCCCCCGCAGCCTCCCCCTCCCCCTCCCCCCGCAGCCTCCCTCTTCTCCACTCCCCCGGCCCTTTGCCAATAACCACCAGCTGCAACCCCTCTCTCTCGCCCGATCTACCACCTGTCGCAGCCCCTCTCTCTCGCCCGATCTACCACCTGCTCAACAGTAGTTTTCGCGAAATTCCCCCACCCATTAACCCGATCCATCGGCCATTTTCGCGAATTCCCCCACCCATTAACCCAAACCCAGCGACTTCACGAAATTTGACGGGGGTGGGGGTAGGGGATTCGGCGAGGTGGAGGGAGATTCGACGGGGGTTGGGGAGGGTGGGGGATTGGAGGGAGGTGAGGGGGAGCCGCGGGAAGGTCGATGGGGGTGGGAGGAGGCTGGAGGAGGTAGGAGGGAGGGGAGGCTCGGGGCGGGGGTGGTGGAAAGGGTGGGGAAAGGGGTGGTGGGGTTAGGGTTAGGGTTAGGGTTAGGGTTAGGATTAGGGTTTAGGTTTAGGGGTTAGGGTTAAGGGTTAGGGTTAGGGGTTAGGGTTAGTGTTTAAGGTTATGGTTAGGGTTAATTAGCGTTTAAAATAGAAAATTAGGGTTAATGACTAACGGAGATAATCGCTGTTAGTCATTAAGGGCATTGGAGTGTATTACTAAGAAACTGAGGGGTACCCCGTGTATTTTCAAAAGTGCGAGGGTACCTCGTGAATAAACCGAAAACTCGGGGGCATTTGGTGAAAAACTCATAAATTTACGGGGGATTACATTACCACACCAAGAATATGAGTTTCACTGAAACCCAAGAGTAATTCAAAGATAGAATACTTTAATCCTAATAGAGTAACTGTGATTAATTGAATAATTTAAGGAGAAATGTGGGTGTTTTTCTAATTGAAAGTTTAATTAAAACAGGAAAGTTAAGACTATGGAAGATTTGACAATTTTGTTTGATATTTTTGACTTATGGGAATTGAAAGAAGATGGAAGTCCCGAGAGGAGTAATAATTAATTAGAAAACGAAAATTGTATCTTAACTGGCTAAAAGGTTGTAGCATTAATGGATGATTGGGAGAGATAAGGAAGGAAGCATTATTTTTGCTCAGTACGCTATGAAATTTGGGCCCTTCGGCTTTTGGAGGCCCTGTGCTGAGGACCAGAATGCACAGGGTGTTAGCCGGTCCTGATTTGAAGTAGCGGTCAATTTCGGTGAAATATTATTGGTATTAACCGCTACTTGGAGTAGCGGTTTTATTAAAAAATCAAAATTCACTAGTAGAATAATTGCTTATTAATGCGGCTGAATTGCTGCGGTTTTACCCATACGCAGCAATAAAGCACGTCAAAAAAAAATCGAAAATCAACCTATTGCTGCGGTTCTGGGCGAAAACCGCAGCAATAGATGTCAACGGGAGATTTTCAAAATTGTTTGACCGGATCTATTGTTGCGGCTTCTTTAAAAAACCAAAGCAATAGATTAAAATATTAATATTTTAACCTATTGCTGCGGTTTTTTAAAGAAACCGCAGCAATAAAAACGAAACCCTAAATCACGTAAGTTGGGCACGCCTCCCTCACTCTCTTTTCGCCCTCTCACATCTCGCGCACTCCTACTCCTCCCTCTCTCTCAAGGTAGATCTCCCTCACTCTCATTTCTCCCTCTCACATCTCGCTCACTCCTACTCCTCCCTCTCTCTTATGGCAGATCTCCCTCACTCCAACACTCCGATATCTCCCTCTCTCTCGTGTAACACAAACACCGGTCTCCTTCAACTCTCACGCGATCTCAGTTCCTCTCTCCTCAATCATTGCCCGTCGTTAAACTCTCAACTCCGATCGTTCAAGCTTCGCGGTCTTCGCCCATCGCCGCCTTTCATCTCGTGTAACACAAACGCCGGTCTCCTTCATCTCTTCCTCTCTAATTGCTCGTGGCTCATCACCGACCTCGACTGCGTGAAGCCTCGTCGTTGTCGTCAATCACCAGTCTTATCGTTGTCCAGATCTGATTTTCGTTTGTTAACTCAATTGGAAAAAAAAATAAACGAAAAACACAAAAGCCATATCTGATTTTCGTTTTTTTCGTAAATTGTACTACTTTTTCGTAAACTACAAAAGAGGAACACACTGTCCTCAATGTCGACTGCAGCAATAGTTTTTTTTTCGTAATTGTTTGTTAATATCCAGATCTGATGTTAGGGTGGTTGTATTTTTTTTTTTGGGGATTTTTTTCATTTTTATTTTGTTTAGAATCAATATGATGTTAGGGGTCTGATTTTTAATTTTCGTTTATTTTATATCTTTTTTTTATCTGTTGAATTTTGTGTATATGATATGTTTCTGTCATTACTTCTAATTTGTTGTGTTTTATTTTTTTCCTACATCTTTTTTCTTTCAAATTTGATGGTAAAGTGCAAAAAAAAAAAAATTCATCTGTACCAGTACCTATTGTTGCGGTTTTGGGCAACAACTCTCTCAACAGTACATGTGTAAAACAGCTACAAATCTCTCAATAGTATAATGACTGCAAGTCCAAGAATCTAACTCATAAAGTTTCAGCTGGCAATACTTCAACATGCAGTCGCATCAATTCGTCTCACGAATTGAGATTGGTTCAAATGGTGAGTTTGAGACGAATTGAGATTGGTTCAAATGGTGAGTTTTCCCACCTTCTCTAATGAATTCTAGGGTACCTCAAGCAATTTGCTTGGAATTTAAGTGGGAAGATCGGAAGGGGTTGGGGAAGTGTCTGACTTATAATGGGCCTATTGGGTGGGGGACTGTACGAGAGCATACCACAGGATTTCTTCTTACATATTTAAAAAAATTACTTTAGCATGAAGTCTTATTGAGAATTAAGTGGGAGCTACCTAGAGTAGAACTTCCTTAACTTTGCCAATGGAACAACCAAAAGAGGGTAGCCCTCGTGGAGACGGGCTTGCATGAGCCAAAAGCATCATGGTAGCACCCTTTCCCCATGGCTATAAACATGTTCATTAGTTGCTCCGCAGTGTAGATTTGACAATGATCTTCACCTATGAAGATCTTGTTATGAATTCTCCTCTCTTTAAATGACAATGTTCGGTGAACCTTTGCAACTTTGCTAATGACAAACGACCCACATCGTCGTAATCTTAACACTTCATCAGACATTCAATCAACCGGAGCAATAAACGATATGTATAAAGGGTAGGGACGCTTTTTGCGTGAGCTAATAAATCGACCTTACTAAAATTTCTATAGCTTAAGATCAACAATTGTTATAACACTTGGTTGCCATAAGCCAACTATCCGAGTAGCTTCTTTTCTGACACCTCTAAGCTTTTTAGTGATTTGGAGCATCTACATAGCTTAAAATTGCCTTTTAGAGCTTGTTTATTTTCTATATTTTTGAGCTTAGCCTTCTGAGCTTGCACTTGGCCAAATTTATAGCAGTGTTTTCGTCACTTTACTTTCGTTTGATAGTCTTGAATAGCTTTGTCCCTAAAACCCTGGCCTTGCCTTGTTTTTCATAGATTAAGGCATCTGCTATTATGATAGTTGTCTTACATAGTAGTACATTAAATATCAATCATTGAAAATCATCGTAATTGTTTTAGGCAAATTTCACACTAAGGCCAATTTGCTTGGAAAGGGGGTTGACAATTATAACTTGCAATATGAAATACATTGCGTAAAGTAAAGTGCGGGAAATTGTAAAGGACACAAAGCAAGTTTTACGTGGAAAACCCTTAAAAAAAAAGGGAAAAACCACGGGAGGATTGGTATCCTGCCAATTCACTAAGTATGCTTGAGTTTGCGCAGGAGTACAAGAGAGATGCTTTAGCTAGTAAGTGAACAATAGAGGATATGAGTATGAGATGATTTCACAAAGTAAGCTAATGAACTCTATTTATATTAAAACAATAGAAACGTTCTTCTTTGAGACGTTTCCTCCTTGAATTACTATTGGCCCAGATCCTATTATGTTGGGGTTGAGAGATATTCTCAACAAAACGGTTGTTATCTTGCTCCACATTCTTCTTAAGCCGGCGCACTTCTTAATTTATAGGGAGCCTTCAACTTCCTTGCCAAATCAGCGATCCAAACTCTTTTTACCTAAGCAATAGCATAATGCCACCTGGACCATAAACTAACACAAAACCTTCAAGTAACTTGTTGCCATGTAAGACGAAAACTGACCCCTAACAGTAATCTAACAAGAATTAGCTAAGGCTTAATTTTGCACCATACGCCCAAGCAAAGCTTTTTATGACCCTATAAAATTTATTATCCACGACCAGCGTGAGGCCCTCTAAATGTCTTAAGATGGTTCTCAGGTAGTTGGAACCCTTTAGATTAACTTTTAAACTGTCTTCTACAACTTGTTTTATATATTTCTTGTTCAATGTTGAAAGCTCCAAAGGCCTCCATTTTCCACCATATTCTCGTTCCAACTTATGTATATGCTTTCAGATAATCCCTTATGACCCAAAGATGCATCTCTTAAGGCATGTCGTCTGTAGTGAGAAGGTTCCAAAACGTGTATAACCTTCAAATTTGGCTATGTTGAGATTTTATTGGACTTTTTCGGACCCAACAATATTCTGTTATCTGGGACCTTCCTAAGGGATTTAGGATGACTATGCCGGGGGGAGACTCTCTACATCAATTTAAAATGTCTTCTCCAGCTTGTTTAATTTATTTCTCGTTTAACGTCGTAATACTCCGATCCAAAGCCTCCACTTCCCACCACATCCTTGTTTGGGTTGTTCCACCTCATGGATACACTTTCAAATGGTCTCCCAAGATCTAGGATGCATCCCATGACCTAGGATGCATCCATGAGGTTTGTTTCCCGAGATTTGAGAAGAGCTAGAAAATGTGTATTGTAACCTTTAAATTTAGGTATGTTAGACTTTTTCTGGACCAAGTTATATTTTTTATTTGAGAATTTCAAAAGGGCTTCCGGATGTCATGGCATAAATTTCAGTTGGTTGGGACTCTCGACATTGATTGAAAATCTCTTCTTTAGCTTATTTTTATGAATTTCTTGTTCAACCCTATAATAGCTTCAACGTTCCCCACCATATGTTTGTTCGAACTCATGGATATACTTTCAAATGATCTCCTATAACATTAGGATGCATGCCATTACGTCTGTTGGAAGGGCTCCAGAGTGGTTCCAACGCGTATATTATAACCTATAAATTTAGTTGTTTTGAGACCAATTTTAGACTTTTCTAAACACCACGATATTCTAAATTAGGACCTTCTCAAAGGCATCTGGATGTCTTAATTAGGATGATTCTCGGGTGGTTAAGATCCTATACATTACTTAAAATGCCTTACATAGTTTTTTTTTATATTTCTTGTTGAATGTTGAAATAGCTCCAAAGGCCTCCACCCCACAGTCCACACCATATGCTCGTTCCCACTCATAAAAGCTTCAAATACTCCCGTTTGAACCCTAAATTCACCTAATAAGATTTATTATTCGAGCTTTGAGAAGGTCCCGTCAATGTATATAACATGTAATAAGTATCCCTCGTGATTTCTTCAATAGGGATTTAGAAAGCTACTTATACCAACAAGATGCATCTTTGTTGTACAGAGCTCATTTCCTAAGATACTCTAAAGTTAAGGATGCTTGGCTGGGAGTAGTCTAGGCATGGGTGACCTCCTGCGAATTTTCTCAGGGTGCTCATGAGAGAGGATAAAATGCGCTGGAAAACTTGTATTGGTTATTTAGGATAGTTGTTGGCTCTGGATGCGCATTGGTGACGATAGACTCGACTCCATATAGATCAGGGTGTTACAAATGGTATCAGAGCAACCTTGCAACCGCGTGCTGATCGTGTGCATAAGTAATTCAAGGTTAGTCACCTAGTGGGGGAAGATTCTGGGAGCCATATCACCGGCTACGGTCGAATATGTGATTAGTTTCTAGGCTAGGGGGACCCACATGTCGTTGTGGCCGAATATGTGGAGTCCTCAGGCCCAATGAGGGTGTTGTTGCCCTCAAGTGCATGTAATACCCCTCATGATTGCTTTAAAGGAGATTTAGCAGACTACTTATACCAAAAAGATGCATCTTTCTTGTAGGGAGTTCATTTCCTAAGTTACTCCAACGTTAAGCGTGCTTGGCTTGGAGTAGTCTAGTGATGGGTGACCTCCTGCGAGGTTTTTCAGGATGCGCATGAGTGAGAATAAAATATGCTGGAAGAATTTGTGATGGTTATTAAGGACATTTGTTGGCCCTGGATGCGCAGGAGGGTGATGATAGACTCGACTTCATATGGGTCAGGGTGTTACATAATATGTAGCTTTTAGATTTGTTTATTTCTCAATTATTTCTAGCCTTCTCTTACTCGATGATGCTTTTTGTCCAGGACCTTTTGGAGGGCCTCTGAATGTCTTGGGTTGACTCTCAATAGGTTGAGACCATCTACACTAATTTGAAATGCATACTACAATTAGTTATTTGTATTTCTCGTTTGACCCCCAATATAGCTCCAAAGACTTCAGTTCTCACAAATATTTGTTCCAATCATATACAAGTATGATTTTAAATGGCTTCTTATGGACCTAGGATGCATCATATTAGGTCTTTTCTTTAGGCTATGGGATAGTCCCAAAAGCATTTATTAGCCTTTCAATTTGGTTATTTTATGGCGTTTTATGGACATTTTTGGAAGGGAAGATCTTTTCATTCAAGACCTTCTTGAGGACCTTTGGATGTTCTCAGATGGTTAGGGCCCTCTACATTGGCATAAAGTGCCTTCAAAAACATGTTTTATGTATTTTTCATCGAAAGTCGAAGTAGCTCAAAATGCATCTATTTCCCACCATATGCTCATCCTAACTCATTGATAGGCTTTCAATAGTCTTTTATGACTATGACTTTAAGATGTACCTCATAAGATTTGTAGCGACAAGCCTCCAAACTTAAAGCGAGTATTAGCCTTCTTAT
This sequence comes from Beta corolliflora, assembly GCA_947648045.1. Lineage (NCBI taxonomy): Eukaryota > Viridiplantae > Streptophyta > Magnoliopsida > Caryophyllales > Amaranthaceae > Beta > Beta corolliflora. The sequence goes on along the minus strand of CANSZD010003753.1, from coordinate 35,801 downwards.
TTGATTATTTTAGGGATATTTTCTTGATTTTTCTAGACTTGGCGATATTTTGTATCTTAGACCTTCTCAAGGATTTCTCTCTTAATATCTTAGGTGACTCTCATATGGTTGAGACCCTCTATGTTGATTTGAAATACCTTCTACAGCTCATGTTTTTTAAATTTTAACCATGAATTAGCTGTAAAGGTATATATTTCTCACTATATAAGAAATAGTCTTCCATGACTCATGATGCATCCCATGAGGTTTATTTTCCAAAATTCGAGAAAAGCTCAAAAAAGTGCAATATAACCTTAAAATTTGGGTATTTTGGATTTTTTTTCTAGTTCAAACCATATTCTTTATTTGAGACCTTCTGTAGGGCCTCTGGATGTCATGGTAGGGGTCCCAGTTGGTTGGGACTCTTGACATTGATTGGAAATCTCTCCTTCAACTTATTTTTGTATTTCTCATTCAACCTATAATCAGCCCCGCCCCGAAGGATATGGAGGCCCCTGTGCTGAAAGTTAAATATGAGGCCCCTATATAAAAAAATTCAAATTCAAAGATACGTAAAACGGTCTCAAAAATATTTATAATATACTTCCTCCGTTTTTTTTAGTTGCAACACTTTTTTTTGTGGTTCCCAATGCATTTTTTTGTTAAGAGTATTAGGTGAGTTGAAGGGTATGTAATTAGCTAAAGTGGGGACATTTGCATGTGGTAATTTATGTGAAAAGTATGAGAGAGAAAGGAGGGACCACCTCTTAAATTAGATTTGACCCAACCACATGGAGGGAATTTCCCACCAATTTCGGACAAGTCAACAGAGGCATTTTTTGCACCAAATTTAAATTTTCCCCCCAAATTTCAAATTCATATTTCTATTTTTTACATACCTCCTCTCTCCTCTATATAAACAACAATATGGAGAGAGAATGATCATTTAATGTTGCACAAAATAAAAACATGAAGATCAACTTCATCACCTAATTACACAAGCCTTTTTTCATCCATGCACTGCACACACAGCACAAGTAATTGTCAAATCTACTGTATTTTCCCAAAACCAAAAAAAACCCTTGAATTTGTTGATTCTACTCAACCGGCAACAAAATGAAATGAAGACACAACAAACTCTTGGATATGCCTTCTGGTTGATGATCTTCAGCAATTTGATGTTGGATTCTTTTCCATTCAACAGTTGCTTGAAATTGAGGGGTTAGAGGATGACTTGCAGCTGTATCAAATAGGACTCAACTGTCATAGTTCTTCAGACATTGACAGTGAGGATGAAGATGGCAATGATGCAGCAACAGTTGACAACAACAACAATATGGACAGTGATTCACATCAATCCATGAGCAACAACATGAAGGTGGTGAGCAACCAAATACACAAGGTAATTTAAGCAGAAAAATTGAATTGAGTGTAGACAGAAAAAGGCATTTAGTTGATGAACTTCTCACATTAGAACATGAAGGGAAGTTATCTTGGGGAACAATGAAAAAAATGGCACTTAGATTTGCTATTAACAGATCAACAAGTACACGTAATATGGAAAGATGTTAAAGCACGAGATCATTGGGGGAGTAATTGACGTTAGATCCAAAAAATTAGGAAAATGTGGAAGGAAAGCAATTGAGTATGCAGAGGATTGGCTTCAGTCAATCCCTCTGCATCAAAGGACAATTGTGAGGTCTTTTGCAGGAGCACTTAAAGTTCCTCCCTCCACTGTGTACAGGTTGCTCAAAAAAGGGAAACTCAGAAGTCACACAAGCAGCAACCACCCAACACTTACACCAAATCACAAGATTGAGATAATGAAATGGGTCTTAAAACACATAATGCCTGCATCAACTGACCAACCACCAACTTTTGAGCCCATGGAGAATGTGATACACATGGATGAGAAGTGGTTCTACTTAAATCCAGACATGAGGAGGTTCTACCTCCTACCAAAGGAGGATGATCCATATAGGTGTTGGCAGTCAAAGAGATACAAGATAAAAGCAATGTTCATGGCAGTGACTTCTAGGCCAATTTTTTACAATGAAGGGAAAATGATCCATGATGGAAAATTTGGGATCTTCCCTTTTGTTAAGAGAGTTGCAGCCAAGTACAACACTTCAAAGAGACCAGCAGGCACAATAGAAACAAAGGCAATTGAAAGCATAACCAAAGAAGTCATCAGAAACATGCTCCTTAATGAAGTCATCCCATGTATCATGAGGAGTTGGCCAGAAGGGGTATCAAAGGAAATATACATCCAACAAGATAATGCAAGACCCCATCTACAACCAGATGACCCTACATTTGTTGCAGCTGCTACCCAAAATGGGTTCAACATCAAACTAATATGCCAACCAGCTCAAAGTCCTGATCTTAATGTTTTATATTTGGGTTTTTTTAAAGCCATTCAAGCATTGCAATACCAATCATTCCCTAAAAACCTAGATGATCTCATTTTAAAGGTGCAAGATGCTTATGATTTTTTTGACCTTGAGGTGTTAAAGTACACATGGTTGCAACTTCAATATGTGATGGTGGAAGTGCTAAGAGTGAAAGGAGGGAATAACTTCAAGAACCCTCATCATGGAAAAAGGAAACTTGAAAGGCAAGGGCTTTTACCTAAAAATGTTCCAGTTGATCAACAAGTCATTGATGAAGCAGTGAAATATTTAAATGACAATTTCATAAATGTGGGTGAAGCTTTTGAGTACCTTCATGAAGACAGTATTTAAGATGGGCAACAGAGGGTTGTTTTCTTTTGTTAGTATACTTTTGGTATATATATATGAGGTATAGTTTTTTGGGTAAAGAAGTTAATATGGGCATCAGTACATTTTGGGTATACATTCAGGAGGTATAGTATACTAACTGTTAATGCAGTTAGTGCATTATACTTTTGTTAAAGACTATGTTTTGTAATAGCAGTGTAGTTAATGTTTTTTGTTAATGCAATGGTAAATTTCCAGCTTTTTTGTTTTAAATTGAGCTTTCTGGCATATCAGTTATGAAGGGTAGCATCCATCAGGGATTTGAGTGTAACTCATAAAGAAATCATCACAGAAACATTGACACCTCAACATACTAGTAAAGTATGGAGCAATTATTTCTGATTTCAAGGAGTTATGAGTCCCTTCATCATTTGGATGTTTGGGTGACAAATCATTGTGGGGACTCTATGAATGGCAACATAGGCAAACATGCATTGTCATCTGTTTCTCTAACATGCTCATCATTTAACTTCATTACATCCATCAGGGATTTTAGTGTAACTCATACAGAAATACAAAAACATTAACACCTCAACATACTTGTAAAGTATGGAGCAACTGTTTCTGATTTTAAGGAGTTATGAGTCCCTTCATCATTTGGATGTTTGGGTGACAAAATTTCAAGGGGACTCCTTAGTGACAATGGAGGGGAGGAACATAATCACAAATCATCATAATCCATATAGTGGTTAACATCATAAGCCTACCCTCTGCATACTCATGGGACATGGGACTGAATTGCCAATATGGTGATGACAAAGGCAGCAACACAGGGTCAAAATGAGAATCAATAGCCCACATCAAAATCCAGACCATATAATGAACATAATCCTCAATGACCAACAAAACAGGGCCATTAATCAACACTAACAATCATAAAAATCACAATCCAACTGTCATCATAAGCACAATCCATAACATATAATTCTCAGCCCACAAGAAACCAATAAAACAGGGGCCTTAATCAACACCAACAATTATAAACTTCACAAATCCAACTGTCATCATAAGAAAAATTCACAGCATATAATGAATAGACCACAAGAAACCAATAAAACAGGGGCCTTAATCAACACCAACAATTATAAACTTCACAAATTCAATTGTCATCATAAGCACAATTCACAGCATATAATTATCAGCACCCAAGAAACCAATAAAACAAGGGCCTTAATCAACATCAACAATTATAAACATCACAAATCCAACTGTCATCATAAGCACAATTCACAGCATATAATGAACAGGCCATAAGAAACCAATAAAACAGGGGCCTTAATCAACACCAACAATCAACATAATCAACACCAACAATCATCATAATGAAAACAGGGGCATTAATGAACACCAACAATCATGAAAATCACAATCCAACTATCATCGTAAGCTAAATCCAAGTATCATCAGGGTCAAAATCCATAACACATAAGCATGACAACAAAACAAACAAAATAGGGGCATCAACACATATCATAATCATGCATAAAAAAAAGGCATAGTGAAAGATACAAAACCTCAGTGCGAAGGAGGATTTCCTTTGCGAAGAAGGAGGAAAGTATGAAATTCAGGATCCCACTCATCAGAGACACAGGGACTCAGTGGTATGTCTGGTCCAAGATCCATATTCTCAACATAATCCTCCACAACTTTGAACCTCCTCAAGTTGTTGGAGTCATCCTCAACAAAAATATCATGCTCTTTCTCCTTCCCAATAGTGACACCAACAAAAGGTGTTTTAGGAGCAGCAATCCCCTCCACAACTTTCTCCTTCCCCTTTTTGGTGCCTACTTTCTCCTTCCCTTTCTTCTTCCTTTCAGAATGTGGTTCAGGACACCTCAGGGCACACAGAATAACTCTTCTTGTTCCAAGATCAGGAACCCTAGCTTCAGCAGCAACGACCCTTTTCTTCCCACTTCTCGTCATTGGCTCCCGAACCACTTCCTTAACCTCCTGAACCACCTCAACATCCCCTTCCCTTTCAAACCCAGCAACACCATCCCCAGATTCACTTACCAAATCAACAAAAGGAATGTCAGGAGAATCAACATCAAGTTCCTGAACAGGAGAATCCAAATCCACAGCTTCTTGAACATCATGAAATTGCAAAGCCTGACGAAAAATTTGGCGTTCCGTATCCTCAAAATCATCACAATCGTCAACAACTTTTTGCAAAGCCTTCAAAGCGTAGGGTTTTAGAATCGTCGCAGCTTCCCCACTTTTCAAGAACCGCTTAAGCCATGGCGATTGATGCTGGAAGGACTCAATCATATGGCTAATGAAGTCGGACTCAGCAGGATTATCAGTTTCAAAAAATGCGCCAGTCAAAGGAGAAAGATCTGGGACATGCATGGTTGAATATAAAAGATGTGGGACTCAATTTTTCTGGGGATTTTTCGTGGGTGTAATTTAGGGTTTTTGTGAGAGAACATTGGATGAGGACAGGAGAGAAAAGAAGAAGAAAATTCAGGGAAGTAAAATGATGAGTGAGAGGAAGAGGAAAATTCTACATCTAGGGTTTATGTGAGAGACGAGAGGATGAAGATGAAGAGTGAGAAGATGATATGAAGTCAGTTGAGGGGTTGGGGGTTTAATTGAAGACAGATGAAATGAATTTGGTAGTTGGGGAGGTGTTAGATTTTTGGTGGAAATCATTAACTCTAATGTTGATTACATTAACTTATAATGGGGATTATTAGGGTGGTTTAAGTTTTTATTAAAAATATTAGTAAGGGTGTTTTGGTCATTTCACACCTCAAAACTTACTAAAAGAAGAAAGATTGTTTATTATTGTTTGAAAGTGCAGCTTCCAAATTAGCACAAGACAACTTCAGACATGCATCATCTAGTGATTGTAACTTGTGAGAATTAAACAAGAAACCAAAGATATTTTCATATTCTTGGTACTGCTCAAATCTCTTAGTAAGAGAAACAATGGCTTGATCAACAATGTATAAGAAATAATTAACTCTAAATGATTCTTCAGGAGATTGGGTAGCAACAGATGACGTGTTTGGATTCTCGTCAAAAAATACTTTTCGTCTAATTTCACGTCTTTGGGGAAAAACAGGATCTACATTCATCTCAGTGGCAATCTTTTTAGCACTATCAAGGGCATCATTAAAACCATTTTCTCTATATCGCTCAAAAAAAGAAGTCAACCCCTTTACTTTTTCAATAGCAACATCAATTAGCATATCCTTTGATTGTAGATGCTTACTAACCAAATTAACAGCACATAATATTTCAAACCAAATAACAATGGCCACTATAAACTCAAAATCACCAAGTTCATTATTGGCCAAGGATTTAGCTTCACTTTTTATTTTAAAATCACCATCATCAATTTCTGATACTTGTAACAAAGCTTCTCGAACTTCTGACAATTGAAACCTTATAGCTTTAACACTTTCAACACGACTCTCCCAATGCGTGGATGACAAAGACTTAAGAGTTAATCCTTTTACATTATCTTTCAAAATTTGCCACCTTTTTGTAGAACATGCAAATATTGTATAAATACGTTGTATGATGCCAAAAAAATCTCTAGCTTTACTACAAGTGTTAGCCATATCACACAATGCTAAATTAAGACTATGACAACCACAAGAAGTATAAAAAGCTCTAGGGTTTACATCTAAAAGCCCCTGACCACTTGTATCATTCACATTCAAAAATCCTAAAAATGACTCCTCAACACTAATGGGCTTTGAAGAGACGTCGACATATCTTAAAATAATAGACATTTGTTCTTGGTGACTAACATCAGGTGTGCAATCAAGAATGACAGAAAAATACTTTGCTTGTTTTATTTTCTTAATAATATCACATTTAATTGCGGAACCAAGCAAAAGTATCAACTCATTTTGTATTTTATGGCCAAGATAATGAATATGAATTTCATCATTAGTAATACGCCGAACATGCTCTTGAATGATCGGATCAAACTCAGACAACATTTCAATCAAATCCAAAAAATTTCCATTACTACTTTGATATAATCGCTCATTAGAACCACGAAATGCTAAATTATGTTTTGCAAGAAATTTTACAATTGAAATAATTCTTAGTAAGACTTTTTTCCAATGCTCTTTTTCTTTTTGTATTTGGTTTTGAGCCACTTTGTCAATAGTTTCATCATTCTTGAATTTAAGACGCAATTCATGCCAACTTGCCATATTTTTAAGGAAAAATTGTTTTAAATAAGCCAACCTTTGGGTGGTCTTCCCATTTTAAGTCTATCTTTTGATTATTCCTGAATAAGTTCACTTTGTAGCTTAGTTAACTTTAATTAGGCTATATTACTTATTACCGGATTAACTGGTCATCAAAAAAGGTAGTTACAAGTTTGACTTTTACTAAACCCATTAACCCACCAAAAACTCACCCAAAACTAAATACCCACCCAAAAAACCACCCAAATTACAAAACCCACCCAAAAACCCCCACCAAACAAAAGTATTCTCTCTCTCCTCTTATTTTATCACTTTCATCTTCTCCATTCTCTCTCACCCGATCACCCCACCACCATGGCCACCTCCTTCACCCCTCTGCAAAATCCCGTCTTTCTCTCTTTCCCTCCCGCTCAAACTTCCCCGTCCTTACACTCACCCTCTTTCTTCTCCCACTATCTTTTTCTCTATTTTATTTCTCTGTCCTCTTTTCTACGAAAAAATTAAAAACACTGTACTACCAAAATGTTTCACATTTTATTTGCCTCCTCAGTTTGGTACAATGTTCTTACTTCCTCTACTTTGATCACTCCAAAATTTTCGATTTTTCTCCCAAAAAAATCATTGGGGTTTTCCTCTGCTTTCCATTTCTGCTAAAACCTAGTTGGTAAAATTTTAAATTTCTGTAAAATTTCTCATTTTTTAACAAGGGTTTTATTGGGGTTTAGTTTTCCCTACATTTTGTTTATTTTTGTTATTTTTGGTTTTCCCCTTTTTCGGTTTGAAGGTTGACGTTTCGACACCGAAACTTGATAGAACAGCTTCAAGAAGTAATTGGAGTCTCCTTTTTTATATTTTTCTCTCTCCTTTGCAATTTTTTTTGTTTTTGGAATATTTACTTGATTACACCTAGAGAATTCCCTGAAATGTTGAGAATAGTATGCGCTTGAATTTTTTGGTGAGCAACAAAAATGGAGAAAAGAGAGGAAAAGAGGAACAGAGAAGAAAGACTGAAAGAGAATAAGAAGAGGGGAATAAGGAAAAGAGAAAAAAAAGGAAAAAGAAATAAAGACAATAGTCATTTGACACGTCACCTCGTAAGCCGTATTGACCTAGAGTTCTAGGTAACATTTTAGTCTAACCTAATTAAAGTTAACTAAGCTACAAAGTGAACTTGTTCAGGAATAATCAAAAGATAGACTTAAAATGAGAAGACCACGTAAAGGTTGACTTATTTAAAACAATTTTTCCTATTTTTAAAATGTTCCATACTTGTCTCGTGCTCTTTAAGCCTTGTACTAATATGTGACCAATCACTATATCCTTCATTGACTAATTGACCTCTTCCTACCCCTTTTTTAAATATTTTACAACAAAAAAACTCTATCAAGTTCTTTCGAGTAAACAAGCCATTCTCTATCACACTTCTCTCCATTTGGTAAGACTCTAGTATATAAAGTAGCACAAAATCGCTTAGAAAATTTATCTTTGGGACCTTTCTCAATAGATGAGTCTCTTTTAGGGCCCTTTGTTGCTAACACATCTATCATTTTAGAATCAAGACCATCCCATGTCCGTGGATCAAATATATTAACCATGTATGTTTCATCATCATTGTCATATTCAACATTCATATCATTACTTTCATCTAAATTATTAACTTGAGGACCAATATTTTCATTTACACCATTACTATCATCAATAGGATCCACTAGTAGAATAATTGCTTATTGTTGCGGTCATTAAGTGGCCTATTGCGGCGGTTTTGGCCGCGCAGCAATTAAGAGCGCATCAATAGGTAATTAATATATTGCTGCGGTTTTTGACCGCAGCAATAGACCAAGATATTGCTGCGGTTCCTGGCCAAAACCGCAGCAATATACCTATTGTTGCGGTTAATAGGTTATTTTTTATTATAAAAAAACAGGTCTATTGCTGCGGTTTTAAGAACAAACCGCACCAATAGGGGCACCTTTGGTTTTGAGCCACTTTGTCAATAGTTTCATCATTCTTGAATCTAAGACGCAATTCATGCCAACTTGCCATATTTTTAAAATGTTCCATACTTGTCTCGTGCTCTTTAAGCCTTGTACTAATATGTGACCAATCACTATACCCTTCATTGACTAATTGACCTCTTCCTACTCCTTTTTTAAATATTTTACAACAAAAAACTCTATCAAGTTCTTTCGAGTAAACAAGCCATTCTCTATCACACTTCTCTCCATTTGGTAAGACTCTAGTATATAAAGTTGCACAAAATCGCTTAGAAAATTTATCTTTGGGACCTTTCTCAATAGATGAGTCTCTTTTAGGGCCTTTTGTTGCTAACACATCTATCATTTTAGAATCAAGACCATCCCATGTCCGTGGATCAAATATATTAACCATGTATGTTTCATCACCATTGTCATATTCAACATTCATATCATTACTTTCATCTAAATTATTAACTTGAGGACCAATATTTTCATTTACACCATTACTATCATCAATAGGATATCATTATTTTCATTTATACCATTGCTATCATGAATAGGATCATCATTTTCATTAACATCATTACCAACACCACTAGGATTATCATTTCGGTTTTTTCACCATATACCCCTGATAAATTTTTTTTTGCACCATATACCCTTTCAACTTTTGAAATGCACCATATACCCCCCACCTTTACAAAAATACATCGACATACCCTTTTTGTCGACGGACGTTAGGCCCCCGTTAGTGGCAAACTTATTTCATGATGTACCCCTAATATGGAACTTAATGCACCATATACCCCTAAATTATGTTTCAGTTATAACGGCTACTTTTCCAGTTTAAAAAACTAGCCGTTAGGAAGATTAAAGGCCAGCCACGGTTCTTTATAAAGCCATTCCTATGTAAACTGAATCCCTTAACATGAAGTATGAGTTCTCATTCAAATACATGCTCTTCAAACTACGATTCTTCATATATTAGGGTCCCTAACTCTTATTGCATTTGTGGGAGAAAATATGCAATAAGAAGTTACTAAACCGCAACAAATCCTCAAAGGTCAGTACTACAAATGTGATTCATGCAATAGTTTCGGATGGTGCAAAGGAAGTTATGACCAAGGTAGCGGCTGACCATGGAAGGGGATTCAAGCACAATGAAGGCAAGTAGGGAAGAGGGGGAAAACTCGACAACAAGCAAAATGAAGGAAGAACTAAAGCAATTGAAGAAAAAATTGAAGAGGCAACAAAAATTAGTTAATGCAAAGAATAAAAGTAGGAGTACTCATGTTTGTGATCCTAATGTTTGTAATATTTAACTACTAATGTAGCTTATCTACTAATGTAGCTTTACAAAAACTATCTTCTTAATGATCATATAACCGTGTTTGACAAAAACAATGGCTTTCGGATCACAAAGTAGCTTTACAAAAAATAGTGCCCCAATTCACAAAAAAAGGCATGCAAGGAGCATCTTGGAACCCTTGAATCTTCGCTCTTCTTACTCTTCTTCCCTTACGGTTCTTTGCTTTGAGGTAGTGGTAGCTTGAGTTGCCTTTCTTTTCTTACGTGTAGGCCGAGATCCTTGGGCGGTTGAAGTAGAGGCTTTGTTCTTCTTCCGAGATCCCCGCTTCTTCCGAGATGCTTGGCCGGTTGAAGTAGAGGCTTTGTCCTTCTTCCGAGATCCCCGCTTCTCGAGCTCCTTGGGCGGTTGAAGTAGAGGCTTTATCCTTCTTAGCTTTTTTAGTGGCACCACCTCCACATGTCCTAGCATTATGTCCCACCTCTTTGCACTTGCTGCACTTAACACTGCTGTTCCTCTGACCCTTCTTAGCTTCATTTGGCCCTCTCTTCCTCTCGTTTAGCGGGCCTCCCAAAGACCTCTCTTCATAGATGGAGGGTTAATGACTGCGGTGTAATCGGCCAATGGCTTGGGTCGGACATAGGGTGAATGTGCTCCCCATATGTGTGCTTGTAAGCCTCACCCTTGAAGTAAGGGGACACAAAATCGGGGGCTCAAGCCTCTCATTGAACATAACCCTCAATGCATGTTTGCAAGGAATGTCACACCCTTGCCATTTACCACACTCACATGTCATGTCTGTGAGCTTGCAAGGAAAGTAAACATGACCATCTCTGACCTCAAACTCACCACCCCCACAACTTGTTGCATAACAGAACTTGGATTCATCAGCCCTAATTGCTAAAAAAAAATTCTGCATACTCGATCCAATCTGTGTTGCTTCCATATCGCCACCTTAGCAAATCTAGCCCCAAGTCTCTTCATTGACCAATGCCTTATAGCTACAATGAAACAGAAAACCGTGATTAGTTATGTGGTTCATGAATGAAAAGACAATGAAGAAACATGAGGAGAAAACACAAACCTTCAAGTAATGTAAGCACGGGAAGATCTATATAAGGCTTGGTGCATGCATTGAAGCTCTCCACAAAGTTTGTTGTATTATGGTCACAACAAACTTGTGGGTCAAACACATGCCTACTCCATTGTTCTGTGGTGGAATCCAAATACTCCACGCTTTGGCATCATAGGCTTGTATTTCCTTCATGGCCTTGTTAAAAACATACTTGTTGTATGCATTTGCTGCAAATCCAAAAGAGCTTGTGGAATGCCGTGCCACCGTAGCAGACATTCTTGCAATTCATGTATAAATGTTGGCAACACACTCTTCTTGTTGCCCTAGGGAAGACAGAATGCAAAGAGGCTTCAACACCCTGACCAATGAAATCAGTAACTAATTAGCAAATTAGTAAAAATGCAATGATTGAAATACACACAAAAGCTAAACAAAAAAATACTCACCCTCATCCTGTCACTGATGAAGGTCCAATCATCTCTTGCACAGCCTTCTTGTTGAAACACAATTTGGAGGTTTCGAAGAAGTAAGTCCAACTTTCAATGCTCTCGGTGTCCACAATGCCATAGGCAATCAAGAAGATCTCATTATTTCCATCAATCCCTAAAGGCTGACAAATAGAATACCCTTGTAATACCCACTTAGGTGGGCCCCATCTATGCCTATAATAGGCCTACACCCTTTTATAAAGCCCCTAAACCGTGCTTGCAAAAGAGAAGAAACATGCCACAAACTTAGGGGCAACACTTGCAGTGTTCCCAGTCCAAGTGACAAGGGCATAAGAGCCAGGGTTGGTCTCTTTGATCAGCTCTGCATACCTTGGCAACAGTCCATAAGACTCCCCAAACCCCCCATATATAAACTCTTTTGACATGACTTTAACCTTGTACAGAGCCAATCTCCATAAGACTCACCCTAAACCTCTCCAAAGCCAATTTCTGCAGCCCATCCACTGGTACATCAGGGTTTGCAGAAATGTGGTCAGCAAGGTGTTTGCAGAGCCACACACACCTCACCATAGGATTATCCTCCAATCTCCCACATGCTTTGTGCTCCCCCTTCAATGTCTTGATTGCCCAACTGATTTTATCAGCAATCATAGAGGCATGTATCCTCCAACTGCATCCATCCATTGAGCAAGAGGCGGTGAACCTCTTAGTGTCGGCCTTTTCAACGCTTATTGAAACCCCTCCCCGGATGCAATAATCCTCAGCACTTCCAAAAACACTTGCCTTGGTTGGAAAAATCAACCATTCTTCAAGCTTGATAGACCCAAAAGGAGTTTCATCCCAAACCCTCCCATTCTTTGACACTCTGTCCAAGCTAGAACTACCATCAAGGCAATCCTCAAAGGTCTTACGAAGGTAACAGGTCCTCAACTTCAATCTCATCCTCCCGAACTACAAAATCGGTCATCAAAATATCATCATCATCGGTCTCTCCCTCACCGAATCACAATAGGTCCCATCAGATGAGGCATCACCCTCTAAATCACCATACTCCTCATCCAAACACACAGGAATTGTGACCTTCTTCCTCCCCGTACCCTCCCTTCCAAAGTGCCTCTGTTTTTGGGTACATAGGTCCCAAATTTCTTGGGCGTGCTCTTAGGCACCCTAAATCCCTCGGTGTCTAGTCCTTACTTTTTTTTTGGTTTTAAAGAAGATGGAATGTTAGTTTCGGGGAAGGAAGGTGTAGGTTGTGTGCCTTGCCCTAGAAACCGGGGGAGGAAGGTGTTTCTTGCTCGGGAATTGGAGGTGAAAAGGGTGGTTCCTGTGTGTGTGATACGGGGCTTTGTGTTTGGTTTCTTGTTCTAGGTCTCCTAACTGGGGTGGTTTTAACCCTTTTCTTTTTTTGGGACCGAGGTGATGGTGTAGGCTCTGCGGTAGGAGAAGGAGGTGGTGGTGTGTGTTGTTTGGGAGGTGAATGTGGTGGTGTAGGCTCGTAGGAGGTGAAGGAGGTGGTGGTGTGTGTTGTTTGGGAGGTGAAGGTGGTGGTGTAGGCTCTGTAGGAGGTGAAGGAGGTGGTGTGTGTTGTTTACTAGGTGAGGCAGTGGGTTGAGAAGGCCCTGGACAACACTCATCAGCCCCACGACTTGAGTACACCCTCATGTACTCAACTACCTCGCACATCATCCACAGATAGGGACAGGCACCTCAATGGCAACACAAAAACTCCTTGCCAATTCGGGTTCCCTCTCCTCCTCTTCTTCTTTCATTCTTCTCTCCTCTTCTTCTTTCATTCTTCTCTCCTCTTCCTCCTGCTCCTTCCTTAGAATCTCTTGCACTCTCCTTATATTCTCCAGTTTTTCCTTCTCAGCTTGTTCCCTTAACTGAACATATGACCTAAATACTATCCCATGGTTGTTTGTTTCCTCCACCCACATCTCAATGGTGTATATGCCCCTTCCAAAAGACCAAACCCTGCCCAAGTCCTTGTCACTCTCAATCTCCATTTTCCTATTAGTCCTAGGATTATGGACAAGTAGCCTAAATGTCTTAGGGAGATACACATCTTGTTTAACTGCCTCCTCCATTACGTCCTCATACAAACCCATTAAGTGACACATGTCAGTGTCTTCAACCCTCACATCAAAATCCTTACTGTCATAGTGCAAAAGTAACCAAACAGCAGCCATCCTAACCAAATCAACAACAACAACAAATTTCCAACACAAATAAGCATACTACATTTGAATGCAAGGAAAAAAAAATGCAAAATTTTGCTATGATTAACTAAAGAAAAACTTCCATAAAAACCGAAAGAAACTAAACCCTAAAACGCAGAAAACCCTAACCAACAAAATTCCAAAAGCATAAATTATCAACAACACAAACCAAGGGATAAAGAACTTACTTGGAACGAAAAGGACCCTTGATATTTTTGAACTTCAAACCAACTTTCGCAACTCACAAACTCCGCGTTTTTTCCCCTCCTGAAGAAGACCCAAGACCAAATTTTGCACCAGCTATGAACCTCTTACAATTGCGCACAAACCAGTGTCTAGATTTCTCAAAATGGGTTACAGATTTTTGGATTCCATGGATGCCTAAGCTCTAGTAAAACAGAGGGTTAGAGCAGGTGAAAATGAATGGGCGTGGTTTTTTTGGAAAACTGATCATTTACTCCAACCATAATGGCGCCCAAACTTAATGGCAATCTTGTAATAAAACACTAACGGCAACTTCACGTCTGTTAATAAAAAGGGTATGTCGATGTATTTTTGTAAAGGTGGGGGGTATATGGTGCATTTCAAAAGTTGAAAGGGTATATGGTATAAAAAAAAATTTGTCAGGGGTATATGGTGAAAAAACCGTTATCATTTTCATTAACATTATTACCAACACTATTAGGATCATCATTCTCATTAACATTACCAACACCACTAGGATCATCATTTTCATTAACATTATTACCAACACCATTAGGATCATCATTCTCATTAACATTATTACCAACATCATTACCAACATCATTCGGATTAGAGACTTGGGATTCTTTTACAATGTACTTATCAAGAGCTCCTCTTAGGGATAAATTTAACTCTTCAACTCTCATTTTCTTTTTACGTTTTTCATGGCCCGAATCAAATTTTCTAAATCGAGGAGGCATAATTGAAATAAAAATCAACACAATCACTAAACAACACAATAAATATTAATTGCAAAGAAAGAAACCACCTCAATTTTTCAGTGCAAGTGTTTTCAATCTTCAAAATCAGTCCTCCAACACCAAAAGGTCCAAAATCTGCATAAATCAAATAAAATCAGTAAATTAAAACTAAACAATGAAAATCAGTAAATTAAACTAAGCAATAAAAATCAATAAATTAAACTAACCAACACCAATTCGCCAATTTAATTGAGATAAAAATCGGTAAATTAAAACTAAACAATAAAAATCATGAAAATAAAAAATCAAAATTAAACTAAGAAAGTTTAAGTACCTGAATTTCTGAATTTCAGATGTGAATTGAGAGGAGGTGAAAGTTGTAAATTTATAGCCATCGATTTTTCCCGTTGAAGAAGAAGATTTGGGTGATGCGAATTCTGATTTCCCGTAGCTTCATAGATCCGGGTGATTCTAATTTTTCGGGTAACAAGAGAGAAAGTAGATAGAAAGAACTAATACCCAGCGGTTAACAATGGCTGTCAATGGAGTTTGTGACTTTGTCAGTCTGAGAACAGAGAAAATCGAGGAGAGGGAAAGTCGGAAAGAGAGAGAGTGTGAGGAGAGAGAAGATATCTTAGTTGATGTACTTGCTGAATTGTAATGACTATGCGTCAATGCGTGCAGCGTGCTCTTCTTTAAGCGCTAGGCCTTGCTGGCTTGCCATATTGGGCTTCTTCTTTATTTTTATTTTCAAACTTGAGGCCCCTTTAAAATGGAGGCCCTATGCTGAGTCCCATTTTGGACTTGCTCAGGGTTGGGCCTGCCTATAATAGACTCAAAAACCTCCTTTCTCCACCATATGCTTGTTCCAACTCATGGATATACATAAATGATGTCCTATTACCTTAGGATGCACGCATTAAGTGTTCATCGGGATCCAGAGAGATCCCAAAGCGTATATTATAACCTACAAATTTAGTTAGAGACAAATCTATCTTAGGCTTTTCCAGACACGAAAATATTTAGAATTACAACCTTCTTGATGACCTCTGGATGTCTTGGGATGATTCTTAAGTGGTTAAGATCTTATACATAGGCTTAAAATACCTTCTATAGCTTTTTTAAAATATATTTCTCGTTGAAAGCCCAAATAGCTCCAAAGGCCTCCATTATTAGGATAATACTAACTATCTGATGACGATCTAAAACCCTTTTGATGTTCTCTATTGGTGAAATGAACTACTTCCTCCGTTCTGTTTTAAATGAAACATTGGGTGAAATGACACTATTCATTGATCAATTTTGACTCCAATTTATCGCTATTATATAAAGAAAAACATAGTCAAGTGGGATCTTGTTAGATTCGTCTCGATGCATACTATCAAATTATAATTTTTTATATTTTTTTACATGTGCACAACTAAAGATATTAATGATTAAATAAGTGCGTTGGGTTGCGTGGAAAAAGAACGTTCATTTAAAACAACAACGGAGAAGATTAAACACTTGGTGTGATATCTAATTCACAATGACAAAGAAGAGTCGAGATTGAAGGATCAAAAAGTAACGTCACACCAATCTACCTTAGTTATCAAAACCAACCCATCCGCAAGCCCACATTCGAGGATGGGACTTCGGAGGCGTGAGAGGCAAACCAGCCCACCCAACTTAAAATAATTCTTCTATTCCACACGTACAGTATAAGAAACAACCCAAATAAAAACATGAAAAACGAAAAAGAATATGAGTTCTAGAAGCACCATGAATTTTTGGGAAAACACAGCAGAATTTGCTTACTTATGTAAATAACAATTGAACTGAATTATGACTTAAAAAGATTCCCTGTCCACGTAATGGTCTTAATCATTGTTAGATGTAAGAAAACTTCCAGTAAACCAAGAAAAATAAAATAAAAAAATACGCGTAAAGAAAGGTTTGAAAGAGTCCAAGCCCTCACATTTTACTAATCAAAACTCAATCTATTCTTCCAATAATGGACCAATCACAACAAGGTTTGAATCAGTCAGCACTCAACACTTCAACTCAATTCATTCCTTCTTTTATACTTTTATTTATATTGACCATAGACTAGTCTTCTACAGACAAATTATTTGTCAAATAATCGTTTACCAGTCAAATTATTTTTCTCTCTCTTACCACTTCAAAATCATCCTTTAAAACCAAGATCATCATATTCCATTTCGAGCAAATTAAAACCTGCACTACACTTTCTCTCTCCTACCTCAAAACATCCTTAACTTCCACTTTGTTTTCAGCTGGTTTTTTCAACCAAAAGAAGAAAGAACAGAGCAAACATAACATTTCCTTATATCTTCTTTTCACCATATTCATCTTCTTGCAAGTTTTCGTATCGTAATAGAATCTGCAACACAGCAAAAACATGCAATTTACGTCAAGAGAGAAACAATAATAACTCGCTGGGAAAGTCTGAAAGGAAAGAAAAGAAGAAGCTGGTATCTTATATGAAAATGGAACTCAATGCGGGCAGAAATTACGAGCAACATTCGTTGGCTCGGGAGCTAACCGAGGGGATTGAGCTAGCTAAAAGGCTAAAAGCTCATATGAGTACAGAAGTACATGCAAATGAAACAAAAGAAAAGTTGGCAGAAAGAATACATTCTTGCTTTCAGAATGCCCTGCAGATTCTAAATTGGGGTGGATCGATGGAACAGTCTCACCAACATGTAGTGCCATTGAGCACAATGTCTGAATCACCACTTTCGGTCATTGGAAGTCCAAAGAGTGAAGAACTCAACCCGGCTTCTTATACTCAACAAGATGGCAGAGATTTATCAAGAAAGAGGTAAAGTTTTTCTAGCTGAACTTCGATGCATTTGCTTCAAGAACTGTACATTTACTGGTTAAAGAGAAATCTGAAGAAGTTTCTAATATTTTGGGGTTGCTTGATGCAGAAAGATGATGCCAACTTGGACAGACCAAGTAAAAGCAAGCTCAGAAGGACCACCTGAGGACGGGTATAGCTGGAGGAAGTATGGTCAGAAGGATATCCTTGGAGCCACATATCCTAGGTAAGCTTTTGAGAAACCTTTGATTAAACCGAGGGCATATCACAGTAGCATTTTGGGTAATTCTGGGAAAAGTGGGGGTTACAGTTCCGATAAACTTCCATAAACACCCCCTTATTTGTTTTGCAAAATTTCCATAATAACCATCACTTCTCCCAAAATTACAAAAAAAATATAGTGATAACTATTTTTACATCACGGTTAAAAATTAGAAGGCCTTCCCAGCTTTTGGCTTATCAAGACTAATATAGTAAAAACTCCCATCAGATCATGCATATTTAGCACCAGACAAGGTTTCGGTCAGAAGAATGTTAAACATGTCCAAAAAGGTCCCAAGAGTTCTAGAAGCAGAGGGATAGGCATAATTTAATGTGGACCAACCTTTTCATTTGATGACTTCAAAAAAAATCTCATGAAATCTGTACGGAGAACAGGAGAAGCATATATAAAACCTGACTAAAAACTTTTTCCAAGAGTCCACCTACTGCAGTATGTTTAAAGCCTAAGGAATACATATTTCTAAACCATTTAAAATATACAAGGTGATCAAGAAAAAAAGAAAAAAGAAATATAGCTAGAATTAGAAGCTAATGGCAAATTTCTACAATTACAGAAGTTACTACAGATGCACGTACCGTAACCTTCAAGGCTGCTGCGCTACCAAGCAAGTGCAGCGGAATGATGAAGATCCCATGATATTCGACATCACCCACAAAGGGACTCACACTTGTACGCTGGCCCCACGTTCAAAGTCTGCACCGACATCACCACAAAAAAAAGTATACACCAAACAGAACCATGTTCCCATCACAGAATATCACCAGCAGCCTGACATGCTGCTAAATTTTCAGACAGGACTGAGAGTTGACATTCAGAACCTAGAAAATCAAGAGATAGGATTTCTTTTTCCTACACAAGGATCTGGATATGAAAACCTTGGCTTTACGCCATCATCAACACTAAATGATAGTCACCTGTATAACAATATTCCTCAGTCGTTCATACAATCACCTGCCACCTCGGAATCAACCTACTTCTCCACATCACCCTGTAACATGAGCAGCTTTGGAGGAGTTCACTACGGACAACATTCTGAATCAGATATACCAGATATAATTTCAGCCACTACTTCAGGAGCCAACTCCCCATTAATTGACATTGATTTCACACTAAATCAATGGGAGTGCTACCCCCATTTCGTGTCTGATAACCAAGCATTTCCCACCAACTTCTCTCAACCTAAAGAATAGTCATCAACAGCAAGAAAACCATCCAGCCTAAAATGCCAACAATTGGCAACTTTTCGGGGATGTTCCAGTGCTATGTATTCTTTAACCAGACAAGACAAGCAGGGAGGGTTAACAATGAAGTCACTATTGAGGTGTAAATGATCACAGAAGTAGCATCTAGGAAATAAATGAAGTTAATAGTTTAATACCTAATATAACAAGATAGAGGAAAGACAGCTTGTACTTATTGTACAAGGGGTTGCTGGTACAAGCAAAGAGCTTCATGCTAGTTGACAACAATTTTGATTTTTTTTTTTTTTTTTTTGGGAGGTTTCTTTCCCTCTTGTACCCTTAATTGTTCAGTTAAATCCAACAGCATTTCAGTCAACTATGAAATCAGAGTGAATGTTGCTACGTTCTTTTGCCTTATTAATCACTAAGACAGTTAATATTTAGTTCAGCCTTACTAGTACTCCCTCTATTCTGAGATGATACTCCCTCCACATGGAAGCATTAGTCATAGATACTATTTCGGGATGTAAGGGAAAAGTTGCCACATTTACCAAACAAGAAATAGATAATGACTGAATTATCTTACATGCCTCCACTTAGATGTAATGGTGGAGTGAGGATGATAGGTATACAGCTATTGTAAAGAGTAACTTGGTAAAACCATGACGAGTCCTTAACTATGAGGTTTGTGTCTAGGAACAATGTGACCATATTTTCAAATGGATATAGTTGTTACAAGGAAATTTATGCATATGTATATTATTCTTAATATGACATGTAATAAGGAACGGTAAGAGTATGAGCTACGCCCTACAACTTTAAGAAACAAGTTCCTTTGTGGCTCATTAAGGAGAGGGAGCAGACAAACCTAGCCAAGAACACTTAAAAATTTATATTAAGGGCAAACACCAATAAATAGAAGACGGATATGTTGCTTGGAAAACCCCAAAGAAAGTAGGAAAGTCATGGTCGCATTTAGAAATTTTCACTTCTCTTAGATGGTGTTTCATTGATACACGAGCTATGGCTTAAAACAGAATTATATTAGAGCCAAAGGACCCCCGAATAAAAACTATACATTAAATATGTTTCAAAATGGGTAGGACTCTAGTTGGAAAGTTGAAAAAGTATATATCTCCTGAAAAGTAAATATTATCTGACACTTTTACTTCCCCACCAAGAATCCTCTTCACCTTCTCTCCACAATCCAACAGCAAGCGGTTGGTGTAAGTGCACAAATGGAAATGCATTAATTCTGAACTCAAAGTTGTTAAATGGTAAGATTTGGCTTCATAACATCTTTACCATTTTAGATGAGTATCCTGATGGATTATCCTACCTACATTATAGACTAAGGCTCTGTTCTTTTGGACTGAATTGAACTGAACTGCATTTGTCTGAACTGAAGTGAAATGAATGAAAACTATGAGAGGAAACTAACTGAACTGAACTGAAATCAACTGAACTGAATTTGTCTGAAATGAACTGAATTGAATTTTTATTAATTCAGTCCAAAAGAACAGAGCCTTACACAACAATGTGACGACGAAAAAATAAAACCATACTGCTTCCTATCAAATTTGGAGGCTACTGAACCCTAGATAGAAGATTGGGTCCAGGCAAGAAAGTAGAAATGACCTGAACAAGAATGCAGAGGACAGATGGAAGAGATTATAAATAATTGTAATATAGGGAATATGAATATGCTAAAGACATTACAACAAAATGAGCTCAGGAAAACCCCATCTTCCCAGCAAAAGATGTCTACAAGATGCTCCACGTAGCTACATTTGACAGATGCGGTGACATTAATCTTGGAATTCATTAGCTGCTGCAGCAGAAGGCATAAGTAGAACATCTGCAAAAGTAATATGCTAAATACTCAAAGCACAATCTAGCCTGAGAAAATATAACACTGTTATCAACCAAATTTGGCAAACACAGCAAGACAAAGAGTACCTATGAGGAAGAATTTTCCTCTTTTGAACCTGTAACTTCAGCAGATTGGTTCTCTTCTGAATGTGTAGGTTCCCTCAAAGCTTTTCTCAATCCCAGCACAATGAATAAGTTTGTCAGAGTGAGCAGAGACTCAGCCCCACCATGCAACCAGTCCACATTAGACAGGGAAGTTCCATAGTGTACCTTTGCTACCACAAACAACTTACTAGAATTCAGGCATCAATCCGAAATAATCTCCTCAGAAAAACCATAAAGAATTATCAGTTAAACTTGATGAAGTCACTTACCATAGATCCCAGCAGGAACTGCCAATGAGGAAGAAAGAGCAGCAAAATCAAACAAGGGACAATTAGTAAAAGTAAATCAGGAAAAGGTCGAATCAAATTAAATTGAACAAGTAGCTGAATAATGTAATAAGATGATCTTGAACTTTCGCTAGGAATAAGTGAAAAAGGGAATAGATCAACAGACAAAAGTTCACGTAAGTGTTTTGTTTGCAAGCCCAATAGTCCAACATGAGAGTGCGAGGACATGTGGCGGTTCTTGGCCCAAGTTATAAAAAACTACAAAGTGAAGTTTGAAGAGAAATGACGAAAAAAGTGGATGGAAACCACAAAGCCTTGTGGTGTAAGTAGAGAGAACAATATTTTTACACGACTGTGTAATCCTTTGCCGTGAAACTTTTCCGTGTTTCAGCATTCGACTTAGACCTAGTTTTTTTGTTCTAGTTTGTTTAAGATTCTTGGATATAATATTTCCTTATTAATTGTCAATTGTATTAAGAATATAGAATATTAGTTTCCAATACTTATTGAATTTGAGACCTTGGAAGAGTCTAGAATATATCCTTCTTAGAAAAAGGGTTCCATAATCTATATAAAGACAGCATGGGTCACTGTTTTATGTAAACCAATGATTACAAACACTCTTAGGAAGCGTGTTAAGTGTTCTTGAGATAAGTGTTTTGTATTGCAAAGTCAAGAGAAATTGTGTAGGGATTGAATGATTACCAATGATTGTTGATTGATAAGAGTTCTTGAGACAAGGGTGTTTACTCTACTTCTAAGAAGAGGGTTTTCCACATATATTTGGCATTTGTAAGTACTTCTTGTTTTTTGCACCTTAGATTTGTCCATATTTACTATTTGCTTCCGCTTCTTGCCATTTTATACAAGAACTAGAGGTGACAAACAAGTCATACGGGTCGGGTTTGTGTTTGGGTCGGGTTGGTGCTGGTTTGATGGGTTGGGTCAACATCGGGTCGGTTCCAATCGAGTCGTCTTGGTTCGGGCCACGCCAATTCGAGTAAGATCGTCTTTCTTTTCTGGCAAATAAATAAAAAGACATTAATTAATGTTTGTGAAAAGATTTCCTTATTATTTTCGGGTCAGTTCCATGATATCAAAATAAGGCCGCATCGTATCGTATCGCCCGTGTTGTAAAGGTTTTCAAATCTACCGAACCGATATTAACCGCATCGTAAAGGTGTAAAAAAAACCGTGTCTTAGGCGGGTTCTAGGGATATCTCACGGTCTAAGTCGATATTTGGCGGTACGACAACCGCATAATTCCCGTCCCCGCATCACCGTGATCGTTACCGCGACCGTGACCGAAACAGCATTTTTGAGCTATGGTCAGTTCGGGTCACTATTTTCGGTTCACTCCGGGTCGGGTGGAACCGGGTATTTCGGGTGAAAACAGGTCTCGGGTCGAGTATTTCATTTCGGGTCAGCATATACAGGTCTGTTTTGCCGGCTATAATAAGAAGCAATAATATCTAGATTTTGGACCTTGAAAAAATCTTCCAATTGTCTAGCCTTCATCTCTGGCAATAAGAGAAGCACAAACTAGAAAGAGGTATATCACAGAGCCTTTCAGGTTCCTCACAGATTCACATTACCCAAAAGAGCTCTAGTGAACCTATTGTTAAGTTCATAACTCACACACATGAAACACTTTCAGGGAGCAGTTGAAAAGCTCAACCGAAAGTGGACAAGAATCTTCTCAAGTCGCTAATGATTGCTAGGATCATAGAAAACACTAGGTGCGAAACTATCTCAGATAGGTCAAAGAGTTAGTGAAGCACACAAATAAAATTTCAAAACAACTTACCCACGGGATCCAATCTCAATTATCCAGGTTTAATATGTTATGGCCACTAGGATCATGATGATATGAGACTTAATTCAGCCAAGAAAAGCCATCTGAAGGTTGTAACTAACCCCCAAAAACCCTTACTAAGGTCAGCGATACTCATCCATATGAACACCTGATAAGCATACAAAGAAGCAACGAACATTTACATGCGGCAAGTCCGGCAACCTTTAATTCCCATGGCCCCGTCACTATTAAGACCCTAACTGGTGGCCCGTGGAACATACTTCCTCCGTTTAGGAATAGTTGCACCATTTCATGTTTTCACGCTTGCCCATGCATGGATTCAAACATTAATATCTTTAATTATCAATAAGGAAAAATTATAAAAAGTAGATATTAAAAAAATATGCATTGAGAAGAATCTAATAAGATCTCATATGACTATGTTTTTCCTAACATATAAATCACCAAAGGCAAACAAAGTATGTACACAAGCAGTCTCCAAAGGATCATCAAGATAGTTGTAACTCTTCCTCTTAGGAACTAACCTGTGGCCCAACATGAAGTATTTCTGTAAGAGGAAGGAAACGTACTCATGTCAGAATATGCTTGCATGCTAAGAATTCTTCAAGAAAACCTGTTATTGCTCTAGGAAATCTCCTAATTCCATGTGCTTAAGCCTACACCATAAGAGATTCTATAGTATATCATTAATGGAATTCCAACGTCTTCAGAGCAAATTTTCTCACTATCAATGGCCCTTCACACCAAGCACAGCATTTATTTATTATCAAATATCCATACTTCTCAGACCACTCATTATCTTGTAGATTATACGGCATCAGGCACTCCCAGTCCCATTTGTATTTTGTATTAGAATTTTTGTCTCATCAGCCAATTTCTCTGATGTACACATCTAAGCTCAAAGTGGTTTGGGTTTGAAAACTAAAAGGCTATAATTGCCTCTGGAAAGTGATGAGATAAAGAAGTCCCAAGTTAATTAGCTATATTGGCTCTACATACTACATAGTGAAGCTGGATACAATTTCTGCCATTCATATTTGAAATACCAAAATGCTCTGAGCAGAAAGAGAAAATATATGTCATATATTCTCAATATCCTCCAGAACAGTTATTAAACCAAATGCTCATACAAAGATGGCAACCACTAATATATTCAAGGGGGACAACGGACTTTTGTAGAAGCATACGAGATTTTATGTAATAATTTAATCACAATAGGAGGCTCCCAATTGAGCAAACTATACAACATTACAGCTATAGGTCATCGAGATAAAGATTACATAGATATGGTTGCTTTCTTATTCTTTGATAAATCTTGTATATATAGAATGCTCAGAACTATTGCATAATCTCAATCAAGTGTATAACCACATTCCACGGCATAAGCCACAAGGTGATCGATCTCCTCTTCATTTATGACTCCATCAATATCCATATCAGTGTAATAGATGGCACGATCCGCCCTCCAACTAGGCACAAATGCACCAAGCCTCCGAAAGGCTTCTTTCAGTTCTTCCTTATTCAAGTGGCCATCACCGTTGATATCATGTCCCCTGAATATGGACCTCAGCTGCACTTCATCTAGAGTTGCCTCATGGAACTTGGACTGTGAGGCATTCATGTTCTCCTGGACCTAGGAGGGTTTTAATACAATAGGCAAAGATTTGCAAATCACTTATTGCACTAACTCAAGAACTCGGTTGAGTGATGTTATATAGAACCTTAAAAGAATTCTGCTTGCTAGGATTCTTATTTCTTACAATATTTAATCAATTCCTAGCCTTACGCTATCTAAATGCAGAAAGACTGCCTTTTCTACAGTGCTTAAAGAATCTGAACTTTCTTCTAAAGACCACAAAGGGGATCAGATTCCCACTTCATTATACAACGTATAGGCATCTCTGATGATAATATCTTTTCCCTGATCCCATACTTTTGTAATCACAAAGTCACATATCTCAACTCAAACCACTTGCTAGAATGTGGTAATCTGCAAGAAATCCTAAACAAGATAATCCATCACAACCCAATAAGTGAGTAGGTAACTCTTCTTCCTCGCTTTCGTGCATTCTTGATCACATTCCTCCTCATCCAGAAGCATCCTTTAGTTTAAAGTTCCCTCGAGAATCATCCCAGCTTCTACTTATTAGATCAAAAACAAAATTAAACTAAAAAAAACCACCTAACTTAATTAAGACTTGCCACATATAATTAGTTCCAAGTAAGGAGCAAAAGTAACAGCAAAACCCTAAATTTACAAACATCAACAATTCCATATTCCCCATAATTCGAGCAAGGAAAATATAACAGACCCACAAAAACCTAACTTAAAAGCACTGAAAATAAAACCCTTTTCACAATATTAAACAAACAACAACATTCATTCAAGAAAATGATAATTAAAGAGAAGAAAAACTTACTAGTAGCACCCACAAATGCAAGCAAGAAATAGAACCCAAAAAGAGTGAGTTTTGGGGCAGATTTAGACTTGGTGATGAAGTAGAGAAAACCCAAATAAGGGAAGAGAGAGAAAGCGAAGAGTTGAGAAGCAATGCTTTGTGAATCAATGTTGGGTGCCCATGGGTCTACTGGTAGAAAACCGCACACAATAACTTGTCTGTTTCTTCTTCTACTTGTTCTTGTAAAACTGCTGCCATTGTTGATGGAGTTGAATTTGCTACTTTCCCTGATTTTGAGAAATGAGGAGGATGGAATTTGAAGGGAACATAAAGGAATTGAAGGGATGAGTGAAGTTGGGATTGAAGTACTATGAACAGAGAAAATGCAATTGAGTGCCATTAAAATCTAGATTTCTCTGTTTCTCCTGCTTGTAATTGTAATTGTAATTGTAACTGTAATTGTAACTTTAGTGCCACGAGCCAACGGGACTTTTGAGTGACCGCCGGTGGTTGCCTCAAATATACTACAGGTTTTGCAATCCGTAGATGGTGCACACGTCCGTATAATGAGGGAGGTGTGCACATGTACATGGTTTTTTTTTCACATGTATATGGCTAACAAGCCAAATGTACATGAATAAATGAGCCAAATGAACACATGTACACGGCTAACAAGTCAAATGAACATATGTATATCTCTGTTAGTATATGTTCATTGATATTGGTCTTTATGTTCATAACCTAGTACTTGATGTTTATCGTGCATTCGTACGCACCTTCCTCACCATACGGACGTGTGCACCTACTAATTTGCACAGGTTTTGATGATAATACTCTTTTTCATGGACAATAAATTGAGTTAGGTACCTTTTTCATCACTTGGACCTCGTAAAGCTTTTTTTTTGTTTGGGGCCGCCGTGATTGAGATTTCGCCAATTAACCCAACGTTAACCCACCTGAGAGCATTTACACTTTTAAAAAAAAAAGAAAAATTATATTAAAAATGAAAAAGTAGTTGTTGGAAGCACTGGGAACAATCTATAGTTGATTACAAATACAGTGTCTTTGTTCAACTATAAAACCCACTTTCCTCCATGATGAATGACAATAGACATTGCTATATCCATATTGAGTGCCAATATAAATGAAATAAAATAAAGTCATTATTGAGTTGAACCTAAAATAAGTGAATTACACAATAAAAATGAAACATAATAAGGGATGATGATATTATTTGATCATCCAAAGTGAAATGATAAGTATTTTAGCCTCATTTTTCACATCTAATCAGCTTCCCACTCAAAAATATTCACTAAAGTCTCCATCCCTACATAAATAGTATACTTACTCATACCACCTTCTAGAATGCCCCATAAGAATTACCTCACCCAATACTTTCTCTATGCTTTTCGCACAAAAAAACTTTAGCAGACATAAACTTCAAACTATTACAGATTGACTATATATTATTGTATTACATATGGGTGTAGGTCTAGCAAAAATAGTCTCAATCCAAATCAACAAAAACGCATATGATAAAAAGGAACCAAAAGTAATAATTCAATAATTATAACATGAAAAACCATTTCTTAATCAAACTAAATCTTCCCCTGTTATAGCATGAAAATATCCTTCCCAAAGCCTAACTTAAATTCAAGAATTATTCATAAAAAACATATCAAACACATTATAAATAAGTATACCATAATCTAAACACGTCAACACCAAAGAAACGCAATTCAATAGCCGCAATTTAATGATGATAAACCTTCCCCTGTTATAGCATGAAAATACCCTTCCCAAACCTTAACTAACACCCACAAACTAAAACAACAGAATTTCATGATGATAAGCAAAAAATAGGACCAAAATACATACCTTGATATTTGTTGTGTTTTTTATTAAAAAAAAAAGAGCTTGAAGGACCTCCAATGGAGTTCGTGAATTTTTTTTGAAGGGATGGAGTTCGTGAATGGAAGTAGAGAAGTGGTCTTTTTTTCTTTTTGGGAGAAACAACAAATTATGTTTTTGGGTTATTGTACCACAAAATCAACAGTTGTTGGGGATCATAGTTAACCACAATTAACATTTTCCATCTCAAACTCATTCTAGGTCCCAGTTAGTGAGAAAAAAAGATATAGGTCTCAAACGGTGAAAAAAGTAATAGTTCAGGCCCCATTTGTTTGCTAAACTCAAAAATTGGTAACATTGTTTCACCTAAAAAAATTATGGTCTATTATGGTGTGTTCACTTCACCTTGTAAAAATACAAAACGTATTGGGTGGATCGAGTTCACAATAATTTATTGTGCACCCAAATTGACTTTATCATACAAAAACTAACTATATTAGAAAAAGACCGACTATATCATACGAAAACTGACTATATCAGAAAATTGACTATATCGTACCCAAATTGACTATATATAAGGTGATTATATCATACAAAAATTGACTATATCAAAAGAAAACTGATTATATCATATAAAAACTGACTATATCATATGGAAATTGACTACTCCCTCCGCTTTTTTTATTTGCTTCATTTGTTTCCTTGGGAATGAAGCCACTACTTTGACCGATTATTTTGATTATTTTATAAGTAAAAATATAGTCATGTGTGATCTTGTTAGATTCGTCTCGACGTGTAGATTCATAATATCAAATTTTTATAATTTTTACTTAAGCGAAATAAGAGATATTAAGAGTTAAATAATACTTTGAAAACCGTGCACAACAAATGTAAAGAAATAAAATAAAGCAGAGGTAGTATATCATATGAAAAATGACTATATCATATGATTTCCAAATGTACAATAAGTTATTAGAACCCTACCCATTCAAGTTCTTTTTATAAAAATAAGTTTTTAAGTTGAATTAGATACGTCAAGGCCTGATTAGATCTAATATGATATACACATAAGGTGAAATCACATTTGATCATGTCTAAGTTTAGTTAAAGATAGCACACCCTTAGATATTTACTTTTTTTGGAGCTTTATTAGTCTTACCATTTTTACTATTACTGATTTTGAGTTTTACTACATTTTGATTTTTTCTTTAAAGTTTACCATCTTTTACCTTCCAAATGTGCCAAGGATATCACCAAAGACGAATTCCTTTCAATTTCCCGTCCACGTGCAGCCATTAACGAGATTTTCCCCTTTTTTCTTCTTTTTTGACTGTTGTTCTTTAATTTCCTAACTAGTTTTTAGACGCGAGTTATCCTTAATTATAATATTCATTTATTAGATTTTTACTTTATAAATATAACACCAAATATTAATTGGTTTGGTGGTTAAGACTTTTAGATGTATAAGCTTGAGGTCAAGGATCAAATCTTATAAGATGTATTTTCTATTTCTTTTTTTATTGTATGCGTGTTTACATAAAGAAACATTTTAAGGGATAAGCTACACGTGGCGTAGTTCCGCTTGGGAACGCCTTTTAATATATTAGTATAGAAGATTACAAATCCAAGAATCACTTAACTTTGGGGCATACATCCTAATTCCACAAACAAGTTTCAAATTAGGTTAGGGGATCCAATTGGTCTATTTAGAGATCGTCCAAGCAAAACAAATCTATCAAAGAGGAACAATAATATGTTGGTTTTGTTAAATTGAAATTGGGGCTTTGTTATCAAGTGATTTATTTACAAAATTAAGGCTAATTTGCTTCATTTTACACATTTTTATGCGATTGTTATTGAGATTGATATTATTGTTATAAAATTTATATTTTTGGTTTAAATTAGGGTTCATATACAATTTGGGGTTTTTTTATTACAATCATTGTCCGAGTTGTAGCTTATAATCATTATTGAGCACATATATTCGTTCAATGTATATGAATTTAATTATTGTAAATTACGCTTAGTTTGAAAAATGTACTCAATTTGAAAGTTTCTCTAAAGTCGGGATGAACGCTAGTTAGGGGAAAAACAAACAAATTATAATTGACACATATTTAATAACTTGATTCTCTATATATGAACTTGAAACGAGTCGAATATACAACATACCATAATATTTGCCCTAACCAAATTTAGATATTGGAAAAAAACAATTTTACATGAAAATTGAGGGAAAAAGAAGATTAAATAGTGGAAAAGCAGAAAAATATAGTTATTGGACTCACTTGGACATAATCGATAATATTTTGATAACCTGGCAAGCAAGATGTGATAAATTCTAAAAAAAAATAAAAAAAAGATGGTAAAGAGGATAAAATTAAAAAGAAAATGAAGAGCTAAAATAAAAAGGGTAGTTCTCCATGAGGTCATCTAATTTTGGCTTTATTCTTTTGGATCGGACTGAACTGAACTGAACTGAAATGAATTTGTCTGAACTGAATTGAATGAAAATTGTGAGAGGAAACTAACTTTCCTGAACTAAATTGAACTAAATTTTCTTGAATCGAATCGAATCAATTTGTTAACCGAACCGAAATGTATTTTTATAAATTCATTCCAGAGCCTTAATTGGTAAAATCTTACAAGGGTGGTAGTCTAGAGTTCGAGACTTGAGATCGAATCCGGTCTATATCACCAAGCCGAGTCCCCTCATTTACAAACAAAAAAGGTGGTTAAAAAGAAATACTCCAGGTCTCCAGCCAGTCGGAGAAGCGGGAGAAAGAGGAAGAGAAGGAGCGGGAAGTTAAACCCTACACAGTTGACACTTGACAGTGCTCCGAGTAGCCGAGGAAAGAGGCGAGAAGTAGGAGAGAGAAAAATGGAGAAAAAGTTGGCGACTTTGGAAAGAGGAACACTTTGCTCAGCTTGGAATTACAGCGCTCAAAGATTAGCTTCTGGCTCCATTAATGGCTACCTCTCTATCTTCGATTCTCCTGATCCTGCTTCTTCCTCTTCCTTCTCTACTTCATCCTCTTTTCAGGTGTGCCCCCTTTTTTTCCAATTCATTGTTTCTATTTTGTTTATTTTTTGGTACAAATTCATTTTGTATGAAACATTACACTATAAGTATGAAAGATTATCTTTTTAATTGCTGACATTCTTTCTTTCTAATGTTTGTTTGCTGTAATTTTGAGTGTGAAATTAATTACACATGTAACTATTTTAAATAAAATCGAGATTATGAGTTTATGATGGATGCTTGTTTACCAATCATGAAGATCAGGAATTTTGATGTATTTTCGAATTATGCTTTAGTTTAGATTAATGCGGATGTAAAGTGGACAGTTATTTGGAATTTGGAGTCACTTAAATGTTGATTAATTTGGGAATTAAGTTGGTGTGGAGGGTATTTACTTCACTGAAGCTGCTGAAGTTGCATGATGTAACTTTCATCGGACATGACATTATATTGTAATTTTAGGTACATGGTGGTAGTGTTGTAAAGGTGGTATGGGTTCCTCCAGAGTACGGAGACGCTGTCGCGTGTATTTTGGATGATGGTACTTTGTCATTGTGGGAAGAAGTTGCAGAAGGTAACTCAAACTGTTGTTGCATTCTTATTGAGATATCATTTACGCACATGGAGTATTAAGTTACATCAAAATTATTATTTTTGCAATTGTTGTGGTTTAGGTTTTTCTTCCTCTTTTGAATAGTTTCAGTTGTGAAAACTAGATGCTGGCTTTGGTTGTTAATATAGGCTGTGTAAGCCTTTCAGCTAGAACAATGGCTTCTCCAACCTTTCTGTAGATGAACAAGTAATAGCAAGAGCAAATATATTGTACTTCTACATGTTTGTTCCCTTTATGCTACTTACAGAGCTATGATATGACGCTCCCAAGGATGAGGCTTTTGATATCAATCCCAGAAAAATTTAAGTGATATTTCTGGTATGTGTGAAGGTACTATGGGAGGATTCTGCCAAACTCAGGGTGTATTTTGTTCAACTTATTTTAAATTATGTTAGAAATATATGCTCTCATAAGCTCTCATAAGCTCCATCAATTTCATTTTACAACTACAATAGGTTCCAAATAGTTAATAAGTTTAGATTAGTTCAGACAAATCAAATTCAGTTAAATAGTTTACCCCCTAAATAGGAAGGTAGCTTTGGAATAAAAGCACCTAAGATCAAACTTTTTGATCCAATCCTATGGATTTTTTCCAGAGAACCTCAATGCAAAGTTTGCTAAGTAGTAAGACCCTCTATTTTGGATTTGTTAAGGGTGTTGTATTTACCCTCAATTTCACAATGATCTAAATCTTGAACTTTGGCGCCTCTCCTTTCTATCCAGATGGGAAATCTCTTCAGTGGAAACTCTGCACCAAGTTTCAGAATAAAAGTGCTCGTGTGCTGGATATTCAATTTGGAGGCTCTTCAACTTGTTTGAAGTTGGTAAGCCTAACCATGTGTCCGAGCCTTTTAGTTTATTGTAACGTAACTTACTAAATGTGTTCTTTTTTGTGCACGTTGAACTTCTCTGAATTTATTCTTTGGTCTTGTATTCCTTTACTTGTAGGTTGCTGCGTATTCAGATGGGTATGTCAAGGTGTTTGAGCTCCAGAATCCCTTAGAATTAAACACTTGGCAACTTCAGGTATTTTACTGCATGAATCTATATAATGCTAATGCATTACCATGATCACTACTTAGCTTGGAGCTTCCGTGTAGTAAGAGAATCTGTTATAGTAGGATCCTTTTGCAGTTATCTTCATGAATTTGAATACAAGGTCCGAGTTCTAATTAACAAACTCTTAATGCTAAATTGCATAGGCCGAATTCCAAAATGTCATCGACTCAATATCTAAATTTGCAAAAGTTTCATGCGTATCAGCATCCATTTCTTGGATTCCACAAAGAGGTGAAAGCCAGCAATTGAGCTTTGTTCTAGGGTTCAATTCAGATATTCCAGAGCTCAATTCTGCCAAGGTACAGTTGCATCTGATATCTGTTTGCCAACTTTTCATTTTCATATTCATGCACCTGGCGTTTATGGAACTTTGTGATGAGTGATGGTCTGATTTGCACTTAGTGCTGCAGTGGGATGATAGGCTCATCTAGCAGGTTCACAGGCCGCTCTTATAGCATTTTCAGCTGTATTATGCTATTTTATTCCGCGGTGGCCTTGTATAAAGAGAGAGTATATCCAATTCCCCCTCTTCTGCCACTTCTCATTGTGTGTGGTTGCTGTCACTGTCCTTTGTTATACTAATTAGGGGTGGTAATGAGCCGGACCTATTCGTGAACAGTTCGATCGGCTCGGTCAAAGCTCGGCTCGTTGTGGCTCGGCTCGAGTTCGAGTTCGGTTCGAGTCCTTAACGAGCCGAGCTGAGTTATGACAAGCTCGGCTCGAAAAGCTCGTGAACAGGCTCGATTACTTTTTTATATATGGAATTATTGTATTATGTATATATACATAAATATATTTATTCGATATATTACACAATAATAAGTTAATAGTTTTATTATCAAATAATAAACTTAAAAAACAAAAATATTCAAAAAAGAAATACAAAGAAACGAGTAAACTAAAGATAATAATAGGTCAAGTTTGTTCGTGAACAGCTCGATCAACGCTTGGTCAAAGCTCGGCTCGGCCACAGCTCGGTTCGTCAAGTTTCGAGCTCGGCTCTAGTTTGAATAAACTTAAATGAACACTACCCGAGCTAACTAGAGTTCGGGCTCGGCTCGACCGATAAGCACCCCTAATACTAATAATATCTTTCTCCCTCCCTCTCTCTCTTTGTCTTATTTTCGTGTTACAGATACTGCTCTTTCTAATGCTGTATATGTAGTGACGCATTTGTTAGAGTAATACTGCTCCTTTTCTTTTCTTATCTCAAAAAGTATAAATTTAATAAGAGCCTTTCTGCATGCTGAGTTGATGATTATCGTGCAAAAGTATATAAAGTAGTTGGGGTGACCTTGAAGAGTTGACCCCAAGGAAATTTACAATTGCAAACTGTGAGCAATTTTAGATAGATAGAGAGGATTTACATTAAATTTGAAGAGTGGTTAAAGGTAGGCTACATACAAGTGACTTCCCTAAGGTACAATCAGTGATAGAGTCCATAGTGGGTGTTTTAGTTACCGTTGTTTGTTCGGGGGATGCGCAGGCCACTTGCAACTTAGATCATATTGTTACATTGGACTAACTCACAATTCTTAGTATTACGTTCTTGTTGCAGATTCTCTTTTTCGATTTCTCGTTCACTTTTTTTTGGGGGGTGGTGGCTGGAGGGTGCTGAAATACTAATATATAAAAGTACATAAAAACCAGTAAAGTGAAACTTTGTATGAACCTAGTTTATAACTTTATTTGCAGGGGAAACCGACCTGAGTGTATGGCATGCCAACTTTGCCTTGGCAATTATGCTATTATCGGCCTTAAGCTTAACCAAATCAATTATATGCTAGTGATTTCAGGTCTGGGAGTTTGATCAATTGCATCAAAGGTGGCTTTCTGTTGCCGAGTTGGCTTTACCTGAAAACAGTGGTGATCCGGTGTATGCTGTTGCATGGGCTCCCAATATTTGCAGGTAGCTGTCACCCACATTCGTTTCTTTTCTTTCCCCACTTAAAGATCATATGTCCTGATTGTTGGTTGAGTGGCCCTTCTGGTGTGAGGCATCCTATCTCTGATCTTGCAGAATTGACTTTGACGGTTTTCTTATCCATGACTGTAGCATATTAGCTGCCACTGATCACTTGTTTATTTTGGTAAAAAGAGAAAACAATGTGTCAGACTCTTTTGTTTTAAAAGTAACTGAATTTCTGCTGAATGTGCACTTACAGGTCGTATGAAACAATATCTATTGCTACTGAGATGGGTATAGCAATATGGCATGTTGGTTTGCACCCTGATGTTGACGGGCATCTCTCAGTTAAGAAGATTGCTTTGCTTCCAGGTCACCAGGGAGAGGTATGACAGCAATCTATTTTACTTTATCATTAGTGTGTGTTTTGATAGGGAGTTTGCAAGGAAAGGGAGCAATTCATTTTCCCTAGTTTGGATATAACGTGGGGAAGGGAAGGGAAGGAGAGGAAATTGGAAAGATTCATTTGACTTTTCCTCTTAATTAACCAAGTCCTTCCTATTGCCATGTTGTGTAAAATGTTAAATTATGCAAAACCAGTATTGAAACTGTCACTCTTCCCTTCCCTTCCCTTTTCTTCCCTCTCCGTCTCCTTCCATCCCCTACCTTTCAATTGATGATTGCTTTCCAAACAGAGTGTTAGTTTCTGAAGTAATGTCCTCCTTAATCAGTGGTTAGAAGGAACTCTGATACTAGTAAATGGATAATGAAGCCAAACAATCTTTAAGTAGCAATGTAGTACACCATTGGAACTCAGATAAATGATTCGAGTAAAGTTTGCCACTTCTACTGAGTAATTAGGCTCAATGTTATTCCGTTGTCCTTGAAGGATGCATCCTTGAAACACTCTCTTTTATGGAACTGCTGAGTGATGTGTGGCTCTTTTGTGAAAATAGGTATGGCAAATGGAATGGGACATGAGTGGAATGACATTGGCAAGCACTGGGAGTGATGGGCTGGTCAAGCTTTGGCAGTCTAATCTGAATGGTGTCTGGCACGAGCAGGCAGTTTTGGAGCCAACCTCATAATCTTGAAATCGTGCTATGTATTACCTGAAGCCGACCTCTATTTATATTGTAAGGTATCTTATGAAATGCAGCCATGATTTTTGTATGTCTGTCCTTGCGGTTAACGAATATTAGAGCAATACGTGGCCATGTTGTGTAGAACACTTGCGGTTAACGAATATTAGAGCAATACGTGGACATGTTGTGTAGAACATTAGCTTATGCTAAAACTATGATAAATTTGAATCGATAATATGTGCTTTTGGAAACAGGGTAAGGATTTTCTGTGGTTGAGCTTCGTTTGTACTCCAATCTTTGAAGAAATGCTGTGCCTTTTGCTCTGTCAATACAGAAAAAGGATAAAGTCCGGAAGCCAAGATGTCTAGAAAAAGAAAGTGCTTTTACAAGCATGTCATGTATGGCTCACAAAGCGTAGAAGAGTAGCAAATCATCATATCATCATGGTGCAATATTAATATGATAGACACCAGTAACGTACATCATCATATATCAAGTGCAAATTTTTAGGCGTTTACAGGAACATTGTGTTTCCTCTCATAAAGAAAGTCATGCGCAAAGCACTGTGATTAATTTTGTGATTTTTCGATTTTAATAA